>PTEX01000351.1:125648-194072 GCA_003342815.1 Eudromia elegans | reverse complement strand
GGGCGCGAGCGAGCGAGCGAGCGAGGGAGGGAGGGAGGGACGGAGCTGCGCAGCCTGCCCACCCGCACTCACACCCGCACTCGCACCCGCACTCACAGCCGCACTCACACCCGCACTCACACCCGGGCACACGCGGCCGCCGCCCGCCGTGTCTGCCCCGCTGCTCCGAGCCGGGCTCCGCTCGCCCGCGGTGCCGCCGGGAGGGACCCGCCGCCAGCCGGAACCCCTGGGGGGCGCCGGGCGCCGCCGTGGCCGGTCCCGGCCCGCGGCCGGGCGCTGTGTGAGGAGGCGGCGCCGTGGACCGGGTCCTGCGTGGGTGGGGGCTGTGGTGCCAGCRCTGCGTCCTGCAGCAACACCCAGGMCTCGGACCCACTGCATCCTGGGGTGATGTCTGGATGAGGTCCTGCATGGACAGGGGACATGACACCCATGCTGCGTCCAGAGGCGGCAGCAAGGACTGGGTCCTGTATGRATGGGGGACATGATGTCAGTGCTATGTGCTGAGGTGTCACCAAGGCCTCTGTCCCTCATGGACGGGGGACTCGAAGCCAGTGCTGTTTTGAGACACAACCGAGGACTAGGTCCCTCCTGGACAGGAGACGGTCTCAGCAGTGTGTCCTGAGGCACCACCAAGGACGAGGTCCCTCGTGGATGGGAGATGGGATACCAGAGCTGTGTCCTGAGGCACCACCAAGGACGACGTCCCTCATGGACAGGAGATGGGGTCTCAGCACTGTGTCCTGGGGAAACACTGAGGACRCAGTCCCTCATGGACAGGAGCCACGAGAGCAGTGCTGTGTCCTGAGSTGGCCCTGAGGCCCTGGTGCCTCATGAGCTGCAGGCACGGCCCCAGCACGGTGTCCCGAGGCAAGCCGGGCACCAGCCCCCCGTGCAGCCAGCGCTGCGTCCTGGGGTGACACGGGGCCTCTGCTGCGTCCTGGGGTGACGCGGGGCCTCTGCTACATCCTGAGCTGATGTGGGGCCTCTGCTGCATCCTGGGGTGACGCGGGGCCTCCCCTGTGCCCTGAGCTGATGTGGGGCCTCCCCTGTGCCCTGAGCTGATGTGGGGCCTCTGCTGCGTCCTGAGGTGACGCGGGGCCTCCGCTGCATCCTGAGCGGATGCGGGGCCTCCGCTGCGTCCTGGGGTGATGCAGGGCCTCTGCTGTGTCCTGAGGTGGCCCTGAGGCCCTGGTGCCTCATGAGCTGCAGGCACGGCCCCAGCGCGGTGTCCCGAGGCAAGCCGGGCACCAGCCCCCCATGCAGCCAGCGCTGCGTCCTGGGGTGACACGGGGCCTCTGCTGCGTCCTGGGGTGACGCGGGGCCTCTGCTACATCCTGAGCTGATGTGGGGCCTCTGCTGCGTCCTGGGGTGACGCGGGGCCTCCCCTGTGCCCTGAGCTGATGTGGGGCCTCCGCTGCGTCCTGAGGTGACGCGGGGCCTCTGCCCCGCGCAGACGAGCTCGCCGTCATTCACACAGCTCCCCAGGCCCGCCATCCCCACAGATAAAACACAATTTTCAGCCCATGTACACACTTCCCTCTGCACACAGTCAACTTGCCGCCCACGCACTGACTAATTGTGCAGTGGGAGGAAGACTTTGGATGTGGYGGTACGAGGAAATATCATTTCCTTGCGTTTGCCTCCCTCCTGCTTCCCGCTCGCAGCAGCAGCACTCCGGCAGCCTGCACACGCAGGACACGGAGCAAAGGCCCTACCTGGAGCCAGCCGGTTTCGAGGGCAGCGGCCACCCTAATGACAGGCAAGTCTTGGGCAAATTCAGATTGCTCTGTCTGCTCCTCAGTGCTTTGCACAGGTCGGAGAGGTTTTGCTCCAGTTTCTTCCACCTCTTCATTCTTCATCTTCTCCGTATTTTTCTACCATAATATTTCATAAAATTTGCTGCCCGTTTGTCAGGGGATGTGATTACTGGATGAAATAATGTGTCTCTAAATCCTAAAACGATGGTCGTACACTCACTATTTTGATTGAAGAAATACCTTTGTGCAATCGTAGCAAATATATCATCTTAATTTGTCAGTTAAGAGCATTAATGATACTCTTCATGCATGCAATGTCTCTTTGGATGTTGTAACAACTCTATTGCATTAGCTCATTGTTTTTGGCTTCTAACTTTTTCTAGTTATATCGTATTAATAGATGCCACTATTTATAGCCTGCTGTATGAAGAAATGAAGGGAAATACAGTTCCTGAAGTCTTTTATGATGAATGAATTAGAGCAAATTGGCCACAGTTTTTGGTTTCTGCATACGGAAGGCAGAATCATGTTTATGACAGATCTATTTATGTCAAACAATTTAATGAGCATCTTGTAAAATATGTATTTATGAAGCACTGAGCTTGTGTTAACGTTCACCCAAAAAAATCCCTGACATTAACATAAAATAAATAGATGCCTCTTAAATGAAAGCATCAACTGTCTGTTATTTCACCATACAAAGGAAATTTTACTAGTGAAAATATTAGCTGGATGCAGCACACTGTAGACATTCTTGTCTTTTACCCTTCAAAATGCTTACCAAGTATTTGGACAGATGCCTTATCTCTGTGAAATGAATCCAGGAGCTGCTATTTCTATTATATGTTTGAATACTTGATTGTATAGTGCCCTGGTTGTGGTCTGTTTGCAAAATATGTAAAGGGTTGCATAACAGGACAGGATATTTCACCACTATTGCAATGCAACTRTGTCCTGAGTGAAACTTAGCTGATTTTTTTTTCACGGACCATAGTAGTATACTGTCTGTAGATGGTGAATGAAAGATGAGTGCCTTCAGCTGAAAGCAGAGAAGGAATATAGATAAGCAAAATCTAAATGTGCAATCTGAACTCAATAGCTAGAAGCCTGTAGATGACAATGAACAACTTGCTACTCCTCTAAAAATGCAATAAAACCGCAAAGAATGTACTGAAATAATGGTGAAAATTAAGAATTTTATATTTGAGGCCCTAATGTCAGTGAGCAAGCTTAGTTTTGTGAAGGTGATCCTTAGAGCTAAGTGCGTACAAAAATATTTGCAAAATCACAAATTACTTCTCAGATAATAAAAGAAATGTTCCCGATTTGGTCAAGCTAGTTCAGATTAAGTCAGATCTCCTCTCCCAAAACGTTCTAAGCAGCACAGGGTATGTTTAGTGAATAACAGGGAATCAGTGATACAGCTGCAGAGGAAACCCAACAGATTTKATGCTGTAAAATGAGATTAATATTTCAGAATTATTTATGAATAAATTTATTATGTTTCACTCAACATTTTCTAGTTCATGTTTAATGAATGGTGTAATTTTTTAACAATTGCTTGTCGTTCGCATTTTGCTACCTGAAATTAACATATATCATGTACATAGATAAATAGACAGAGGTAGTTAGATTTGAACTTGAAGCAAAGCACTTTAAACAGCTTTTCTTGTCTTTCCAGTGTGTTGTTCCAGCTGAGAGATTGCCTTTGGAGATGTTGGTATGCAGCAACTAGGTATGTCCACAAAACAGCTCAAAATCAAAGAAAAATATAATTTTTGTGAGTGAATATGTAATTATTACTCCTACAAAGAGCATATTTGCCTTTTCTAAAAAATAGTAGAATTTATACAGTTCTTAAGAACACTGGAACAATGGTTTTATGACAATATTGACTTATTATGGCTCCCATACTAAATCACAGTTTTCAAAGATTTCTACAGTGTTCCAAAGCTGAGACAAAAGATGAACATTTGAGATTTATCTTCTTCTCATTGCTATACTTATCAGTACTCACAGGCTACCAAGCATTTATCTGTATAAATACGAACTCCCTATAAAGAGTTTATGCACATTCTAATTCCTGTTTTGTAGTACTGCTTTTTTTTTTCCTGTATCTTGATCCAAGTAGAAGAATTCAGAGACTGCAAATTCAGAACTTCCTCTAGAATATTCTTTCTAAATGATTTTGACATTTTTTCCTCAGTATTTTTGAGGACCTCACTGATTATTCCTGAAAAACTTGCAAGGTATATGAGTTCATTAGGGAGGAAAGTTACGTGGCAGAAGTAAAAATATCACAGAGAAACATGTGTTGTAATGTTTTATTTATATTTGCTTTAATTCCTACCGAGGTTAATTTTCCTAGATAAAGAATTCGAGATGTAGGCAGCTATTATTAGATGCTAGACATCTCTTATATTCTTTGTTAGACACTTGTCAAAATACTGCTTTGTTCTTGTGGGGTAAATATGGTTCCTATGTCTTATAACAACTACTAAACTGCTTATCTACACTATGTGCCTACATTTTCCTACTGTGCCGTTACTGGTATATTGGGGGGGGAAAAAAAAGAAATAATATTCTTGTTTGGTATGTGCTTTATTCCCCAGAGGGTGGAATTTGTGTCTAGTGTCACTCATATAAAGGCTATCAGTAAGCACATCTACACTAAAAAATCTTCTGTATGTGAAGTGCAGGCTATGCAGAARTCTCTCGACTTCCTGGAAATTTCAGGAAGTCTGAAGACAGGTAACAAAAAGAAAACTTTTTTTATTTTATTTTTTCTGCTTGGTCTTCTCTTTGAGAGAAGCCTTAAACCTGCAGATAATCTGAAAAGCTAAACGAATGTATATTATTTTCTGTATCGTGTATGAATGCACAGGCTGTCTTTCYTCTCCATGTCTTTTACAGGATGTTAGGAGATTTATAGCTTCTCCTTCCTATAGCCTCTCTGTCCCAGCATTACATCCAGATCAGACAGGGAGGAAAAAAAAAGCTTGACAATCTATCCTAAGTATTTAAAATATTAGTAATTTAGGGAGCCAGTTTTAGCTGCTGGGAGCTAGTGCTCACTAGACCCCAGATACTTGAGTCTCATAAATCATGTTTAAGCACACTGTTTGAAGCTTCTGTTTTGTTTTGCTGATAGAGCAGTAAATCAAGAATACAAATTGTTTTGGACTACAGTGAACTTTGCTAGTTTCTATAACAGACTCAGACATTGCCAGCTATAAATCAGTCAGTARATGAATAAATAACATTAATAAAAATCACTTCTAGTTTCACAGAATAACTCCATCCTTACGTACAATCTTTATATGCCACTTTTTTATGAGTTTGGAAAATTCTTAGGATTGGACCAAAATCAGCTGAAATCATTAGATGGGAATTCAGCTCTAAGCATTAATGGTTAAGCAACAGTTGTCTAAACCTAATTTTACTCCTTAATCACCATAATTTTTTTTTTCTACTCGTGCTAGCTAAACATATTAGCGGTRAAATATTTTACCACTGCTTTCCAATAGCCTGTTTGATATAAATACTGTAAATTTGTCAGCTCCTAAGGCAGGGTTTTATTTTGATATACATGATAAAAGGAAAAAGTATGTATATTTTGTTATAAGTGTGGCTGCTAATGCCACATATATTAAAATTGCCATTCACATCCCTTTATTAGAACACAATTTCATTTGCTTATAACTAATAACCATTTTGATTTGGCTAAATTTCTCCTRCTGGTGCCTGTTTTGTCCTGAAAGTTTTTGTTTGTTTCTAATTCCAATCAATTCTAATTCCTCAGCCATTTTCAAAAATAATTTAATAAAAAACATATAGTTGCAGTGTTAAAACAATTTGCTGACTTTTGGAAGGACTAACAGTTTATCTTTCTTGTGCTAGCTGTGATAGTTCTTTTTGATTTAAGGGAAGTGATTGCCAATATATAGAAGACACGTTAAATGGTATTGGAATAGAGAAGCTTAAAGGAATTTGCTGCAAGTACAAAAAAAAAAGGTCAGTTTGCTTGAAAGCTGGATTCTGAGCAAATAAAGCAAGTGATTTAAAATGTAAATCGTGGAAGAAGGCAATTTTCTGTGGTGCTGTATGAAACAGGAGGAATGGGTATAAAAACAAAGCAAAACAAATAGAAATTTTTGCCTGTTCAGCAGTGTTATCAGGTAATGTAATACACTGTTTTCACAGGCATAACTGGTTAATTTCTATGTAGCCTTTAGTTTGTTGCTATATCTAAAGGAATTTGAATAGCAAATCTAGGAGGCTCCCAACAATTTCTTTAATGCATTTTTGAAAGGATTTCTTTAAAAAGTTTGTTAAACCACRTTTGAGTCAGGGGTTTTGTGTTATGGATATGGATTTTGCCCTGTGAAAATKTGATTGTTTGACCAAGTGAAAACCCTTCAAAAATTGTAACTCTCAGAAAATCAAATAGAGAAGAGAAAACCATAACAGATCAGTGCTATGAGATGGAGCAGTCCTGCTTGTYCTAGACTTGATGCAGGCAAAGGGAAAATATGTGACTTCATGGACTCTTTTATTAAAAGTCTCTGATCTTGTTTTGTTTGTGAATAATGTATGCATCTATTGCGAGCCACGTTTCTTTTAAGTCAAAGAACTGTGCTTTTTCTGTGCAACCTCAATTCATTCCTGTATAAATATTCATTATGACACTGTCTTTAACTTCACACAAAAAGATTCTCCTGACTAAGCTGCCTGTTCTGGGGAGTCTGAGGAGTGAACAGCAAGCGGAGCCATGAAAGAAGTTTCAACAACCTATCTGAGCTTCTGGAAGCTCCGCAGCAGCTRGAACAAAAAACTTTTATTTCTAGAGATGTTTTATGTTTATCTTTTAATGAAAAAGAAATAGCAACAAAGCATAAAACTGAATTACTGATGAATAGATGAAAAATCTCATGGAAACTCTACTTCTATTACAGTACTAAAAAAATAGTGTTTCCATTCCAACTGAGGTTCAGCCTTCACACTATATAGAGTCATAGAAAARCCCTATTTGGGATGGACCTCAGGAAATCTTAGCTCAAATACTCACTTTGGAGAAAAAGAAAAGAAAAAAGTTTTAGTGGGAGTATATAATAAAAAGTGGCTCAAAAGTACTTCTTTTCTACTATGAACTTTTTTTCAGTGAAAGCAGAGAGAATTGTTAAAATCAGAATATTTAATCCAAAAAACTAAATTAAACTGAATGAGTATTGACAATTCCTTATAAGATTAACTAGTTAATGAGGCTGAAATAGCTTACACTAGGGAAACCTATGAAAATAGAAAATAATTAATCAATACTGATTGCAAGAATTAAAGAGAAAGAGTAATAAGGTATATTAAATGAAGAGCACCGTTTAAAAATGATGTTTGTCTTAGGATAAAAATACTGAAGTAGATTTAACAAAACATGAGATAAATCTTCCTGAATTTTAATGGCTCGTAGAATTCATTATTATTTCTTCTTACTGAGAAAGTGGAAGCCTCAGAGCAATTTAAATTTTTATAATAATTTCTTAATCTTGTTTATTATAGATTCCCAGCACTGATTTTATTTAATTGGCCTTTGGAATAACATGGAAGAAGCTTCCCCATTCCTTTTTCCCTGGTCTCGTTCTTTTTCATTTCTTTCCTATTAAGGAAATACATAAAGAACCTGGATTCTTGATAGCCTTGCCACACTCCTCTGTGTCGGCACAGTAGAGAAGCTGTAGGCATTTTTTTGAATGCTCCAGGAAACGTCGTTTTTCCTGCAATTCTCATTGTTAGAAAGAGACTGGCCATTCAAATGKCCTTGCACAAATTCCAAAATGTACATTGATGTAAAATGACATAAATACTACTTGCAGGATTTAGAAGGATAGGATCATCTGCTTTCATAATCTTCTACTTTTAATTCCTTTTCAGGTTTATCAGTCTCTTTGAATAGCATTATCAGATAGCTTTAAAGAATATAAATATTTTTAAAGTCAAATTACTACTAAAAGTAGGCAGCAACCAGTCATATTACATTATTAATTATCTGTGCATACCTTCTTATTCCTCAGGACAAGATGTATTTGACTGCTTTTCTTAGTTTTAGCAGGCATTAGAATATTCCATTGTTTTGTGAGAGAACGTAAGAGAGATCTTATGGAAAGACCCTGACTAGATCTCATGAGTGGAAAATCTCCTAATATTTATTTCTTTTGTTGATTTTYCCCCCCATTTTCTCCATTTTCTTCAGTTCCACCCCTTGTAATTTGATTTTGTTGTCACTCTCCAAATTTCTCTAGCACAAGAATTAGGATTCTGACTCAGATAAACTGAGGATTTTAGGAGGATACAATGTACCCTGTATGCACAAGAAGATATAATCTGTATGACTGTGTCTGGGTAATTACTATGAAATTAATCATTACATTAATCCTTTCATATATTTATTTAACAAATGTTTAATTTAACTGAGTTCATGCTGTTAGCACATTTAACTCTCCTATATATTGTTTTGTTATCCCCTTTTTAAGATCAAAGTTCTGCCCCTACAGCCTTCTAATGTGTTTTCTATCTTGCTGCATGCTGTACATCGCCAATTGATTAGGTTCCCCAAATAAATATATGGCTTAATTACGAATTTAGATAGTGTACATATGAAAAATCAACATATTTTATCAGTGTTTAGTACAGCATCATACATATTAACACAAATTACTGTATAACAAATAGAAATTACTATCTAAACATGATATATGCAAAACACATTCATTTTCTCACTAAAATTGTTACCAGTTATGCTTTATATTTTTGATGTATCTTTATGCTGTCATTTCAAAACTGAAATCAATTTAATCAGAAAGTATTCAATTAAGGAAACCAGAAGTAGTTGGAAACGCTGTAGACTATTTCAGAAACTGTAAGCTCTTTGAAAGTTGATATTCCATAGAAGGTGTCGCACAAATTAAATCCTTTAAGTTGCTGTTGTTACTAGTTACTTTGCAGCAAGATAAATGAAGTCTTGTATCTTTTGTGTTTTTACTTTAAAGATGTTCTACCCAGGTGTTTGTAATGGAGATCTAGAAAGGTTTTGCAGATGAGAAAATGAGTTTTTTATCAAATCTGCCTGTGTTTTGTTAAATACACTTACAACACACACATGTATTGTGAAGTTTAGATGTCCTTGGATTTCTCGGTTCCTTGTGCATAAATGCCCTCTTATGACTGTATTTCATTAAARCAAACTTAGATAGCTATTTTTTATAGATAGTAGACAGATAATTTTTTTTATCCTCTAGTAGCAGTAACAGTATATGAAAATGTGCACAGAATATTATTTTAAGGAATATATGAAGGCACTTTATATTCCRAAAAGAGAAGAGATTGATAAAAAACCACAAGTGGTTTCAGATAAACGTATAAATCATAATAAAAAATAAAGATGTTCAATATGTAATATTTGAAATATACATATTTCCACTCTCAAAGATGGCTTTTGTACCTCATTTTTACTCTATTTTAATTCAAAGAGCGTCACAAATTTCTATCTGATTTCACTTAAGGTGAATTTAAAAACATAGTAATGACAATTGGAGCTTTCTGACTATTTAAAAAGGATTTCTGTTTTCTGTATTTTAGTTTCCCTCCAGTGGCTGTTATGAGCAACTTCAGGTTCATCATGAAACGGACTTAATTGAGTGTTATTTGTGCTGGGGCTTAAATGAGCAATGACTGCAACAAATTGCACCTTTATTCATATCTAAATGGCCTTCATGAATTGCCTTATAGTTGCATAAATGCAAATATGGAATTCAGTCATTCTGTCTTAAAGGTCAAAGTGAGTATTTTTTTTCTCAGTGTACACATCAGCACTGAAACAGCAGATCTGTTTCAGCATTGTTTTTCCCGTCTTAGGTTATGCAGCTGTACTGGGGCCAACAGGCTGGCAAGGCCATGGAAAGGTGAGAGAAAGGAGTAGTGTTTGCAGGAGCAGGGAACATCATTTTATTTCTTGCACTGTGCCTTGCACAGCCATGTTCTGCCATTGTAGACMCTTTTTCTAGTGGCAAGTGGCAAACCCAACTTTTGAAGGTGTCTTAAGAAATTCTTGTGAACGGTTGTGAACACTGTAGCCAGAAATGGGGGAAAAAAMAGATTCCTTAGGGTAAGGTTACTTTCCCCTGAGCATTCTTAAGTAAGTCTTCATCTGATGTTARTTGAAAGTATTGGATATACAATTTGAAGCGGAATTCCTCTTGTGTATGACTTACCTATTTTATTTTTTATTGATTCATGTTGAATAACTCTTGGTCTTTACTATCTGTGTTTTCAACAGAATTCTAATACTGATTTTTTTCTTTAGGAAGAGAGAAATCTGTGTAAAATATATTGAAAACTATATGTCTTTGCCTTTTAGTAGCGGCCAGGTGAAACTGGGTGGTTAAAAGAGCAAAATGCCTGCTGTTTGCTGCCTGCATTTTTGGGCAGTTCATCTGGAGGTGGAGTCATAAGTCTTTTCTACCAATGCCAGCTCTAGGATATGTTCACAAAGTGAGAATTGGAAGAGAGTTTGAAACCACTATTAAATATATATATATATATATACTTGTAATTCACTTCCAGATTCTATTATTTTAAAAACTTTAGGGCCTTTTCTTTTAAACTCAGTGATATGGAACAAAAGAATACACAGAATAAATACATCCTGTGCCTTGCACTTGATCGTTGCAGACCTGGCCACATGTCACTCAGCTCCTCAGTGTCAGAGCCTGCTATGCTGCTATCACACTGTTTCCTAGGTGAATTTGGAAAAAAACAGATCTATAGCATTGCATCATYCTAACTGGCTGCTAACTACATTCCATGTTCGTTAACAGCGGCCTCGTCTACCAAAGGATGCCACAGTCACATGAACTTAGGCAAGAGCTGCTGTGAAAGGAAGAAAGCAGATYTATACCTAGGCATTCTTCTGTGGTGGCATGGGGACATCCCAGTGCAAGCTATTAATAGCAAGAAAAGTCATTTCTTTGCAGTGATTAAAAGTTTGTAGCTGAAATTCCTAGATAGACCTTACTTGCAGATGGAGATYATCCTCTGTCTGAGGACATGTGCTACCCATGTTTTTATTTCTTATATCTTATGATGCATAGAAATTGACACTGTAGATTAAAAGTGCCATCTATGAGATATTTTCTGAAGCAGCTACAGAAAGTCCCTTCATACACACAGCTTTCTCTCAGTTTGATTGTATTTCTTGTGCAGTATCTGCTGCGCAACATAAATATACAGCCTTCTCCAGAAACAGGCACATGTACACCAAATAAACACAATACTGCCCAGCACCTTTTAGTTATGTTAGTGAGAATGCAATTTATTTAGAGAAATTAATAGGCTGCTTGTTTTTTCAGCCCCTCTGCTTGACAAGCACACCCACAAGGCAGCTCTTGTGATAAGCGGAGATTCTGCAGAGGATGTTTCTAGGACATCACAGTGACATAAGTAAAAACAAACCAGAGTCTTTGGATCTGTCATAGCATCTGTAAAATGTAAGGGAAGAAATGAGTTCATCCGGAACCCACTGTCTGAGGAGGTTGCTTATGGCTGGAAGTCCATTATACAGGAATATTKTTCATAGGTCTCTGTAAACACCTATGTCACTGTTATACTGTTTATTTTCATGCGTTTGTCTAAAATGCATCAAATAGTCTGTGAAGAGGCTTCACTACAATGTGTGAATATTTCTTGACTAAACATAGTAGACCGCTTGAGAAATTATGGATTTGTTATGAGTTTAGCCAAGCATAGAAATAATCATTCCATGCCTGCTTGAGTAAATGCCAGATAAAGAGATGGGGTGAGTTAAAACAACKAACAAGGAGGGATTTTAATCTGAATGACTGATGATAGATCTGGACTGTACAAGAAAATGTCCTGTGCTGGATCTCCTTTCACGAAGGTTAGCTAAGGATTTTGGAGGAGCGAGGRAAGCAGGTTTCACAAGCTGTTATTAGCTGAGCTTGCAAGAGTTGAGAAACCACAAGCTCAGCAGAACATGCTAACAGGGATGGTAGGGGTACAATTGTGCCTCGTAATTCCTATCAAGYTTTGTTCTTGCAAGCTTTGGTTAACTGAAGCATTTACTTTGTATTCAAAGGCTTCCAAGAGAGTAGGGGTGTCTATGCTCTGAGCAAGCTGGGGCAGAGAGGATCCTGTTAAAAAACTTATCCATATCTGCTAGGACACAGTATGTAACTTGGATAGAAGCAACCTCTGGCTCTCCATCATCATCATCAGCTGCCAAGGAAGAAGACACAAGACAGTTCCATTTCCTGCTCTCCTTGCAGCTGAAGCTTTCTATAGCACAGCCCCTTGCTCTTTTTACAGTGAACTAGCTTCTTGGCYCCTCATTACTGCTGAGAACTGAATCTATCCCCCCAATATTTACTGGGTAACAGATCTATTGAAGTAAGTGCTCCAGCTCTAGSTGAAGTGCTCTCAGCGATAGCCTCCCCTGCGACATCTGCTACATGAGTAACGGGACTCTTTGGAGTTCCATCAGATCCCGTCAGATCCCATCAGCATCCCATCAGATGGGCTGCTCTGGCCATTCCTTGCGCTTGGGCACAGCACAGGACACTGCTTTCTCTGGGCTGTCTTTGATCAGCCATAGAGAAAATAACTATAGACTTCAATTTATGCAAAGGATCTGGAGACAATTGCAGTTAACAACAGAAATTCTATTCTGTATAAATGTCATCTTGTATGCAGTGCATTTGTGCTRAAAATATCTGTGCATGCCACCTATAATGCTGTGAAGATTTTGGGCCCGTCTCTCAATTACCCCATCAAAGGCTTAGCACACAGCAAAGTGAGAAGTTGTGTAATRTTCTTTTATGCTTTGACATTATCAGGATGCAATACTGAAACATTCATAATAATTTTAGAGAAAGTCAGCTTTGAAACACTGAGCTCTGACTCTGCTTTAAGGAAACAGAGGACACCTTCCATTTCTTGCTCTTGTTGTGGCCTGAAAGAAACAACATTTAGTGCAGGATTTGGCATCCTCAGGTTCAAATGGGTAGAGATAAAACATGGAGACATACATTGCAAAAGGGACATGGTGGGAGCGTTGCAATTTTTCTGGTCTCATACAAGCTGACAGGTTACTGAAAGCTGGCACCAGGGAAAGAACCCAGTGCTGTGCTAGGGAGGAAATTAAAAAAGACTCCCCCATTGCACCTGGGTGCTTTGCATGTCTCCACACTCCATGGGCGGTGTGGACCCTGCTCCAGGGGAGCTGTTACCAACCCAGGATGGCACTGCTTGTGGCGAGCTCCTTGGGCTTCCTTCCTCCTCTCACCCCAACCTGGAGCCTTGGTTAAGAGAGGGAAAAGCAAAACCTGTTCAGGTGGTGCTGCTGGAAACGCTCAAGTGCTTGTTATGAAATCTGAGGTAGATGCTCGCCTCTGCCTCTCATACAGGTGACACAGTGCTATTCAGGTCACTCTTGTATCCTAGCTTCCTTCCAGCAGTGATTATCTCATCTTTTTAAAGCCATCTGCTTATTGGAGCAGGTCTCTCCACCCAGGCTCTACTTCGGCACTGTCACAGCATCTTAGTTAGTGCTCGTGCTGTTACAACAGTGACAGGATGAGATTAGCTGTGCATGGCTGTGCTTTAGTTGCTTCTTAATTAACTGAATCCATTTCCATTTGCCACATGGCATCTCTTATTTAAGACTCACTGATTATATCAACTGCAGCCTTCCTTTTGATCCTGCATTTGTTTCCAAATGATGCTGCTGGCTGCAGCCTCTCTTAGCTAAAGACGTAAAATACCAAATYTGTGCTTGAAATTAGGAGATTAGCTSAACTGTTTTGTTATGGATTAGGCAKCTCAGTTTGAGTGTCACTTCRTGTTCACATAACTCCCCCATCAGCATCACAATGAGGGTCCCCCATGGGGGTTAGTGTGGTGCTGGGAGAGAGATTTCTCAGGAATGCCCATGTGATGTAGGAGTAGCCATTGACTGCCAGCTCCACCACCTGTCTGTAGGGAATTCAGCCAGATGAAAGGGGAGGAAAGCAGCAAAGGAGTGCGAAACCGGACAGAAGGAATATCCAAAGAGAGACCTGGGAGTTATTTTTAAAGACCGAGCAGGCAGAAGCTAATCAGATGTGTTGGGCCTCGTACTGTCACCCAGGCAGCAGAACCAAACTGTGCTCGCAAATAAAAGTCTTTGTGTACTTGTTTTCTACATCAGCCTTGTGCACCCAAATAAACATTATTATTATGCTGTGAGTGGCACATGTCTTTGAAAGTGTCCAAATATGGAGAAGGAAAAGGAAAGGAGATAGTGCATTTATAACAGAAGCAAACTAATCCTTTTCCCTTTCTGCATTTAGAAAAACATTGGCTGCATTCCAGGTTAGTTACTAGATTTGTTAATT
Organism: Eudromia elegans; assembly: GCA_003342815.1. Classification (NCBI taxonomy): domain Eukaryota; kingdom Metazoa; phylum Chordata; class Aves; order Tinamiformes; family Tinamidae; genus Eudromia; species Eudromia elegans. Next base: position 179,875 of record PTEX01000351.1, on the reverse strand, counting down.
GTGAAAGTGACCTCTTAAAAGTCAACATTACATTATCTTTACATATTAAGTTTATTTGTTTTTGGATGGAATAAGCAAGGAAAAAAACTTAAAAGAATTTTACAAAGTGAAGCTTAGTCCTAGGCACACAGAGATAAAGCAACATAAAAACTCYACACAAACAAAAAAATGAAGCAAASACAAGGCAGTATCTTTCAGATGARATGGATGAATCGGGTTATAATTGTAGAAATCAGCAAAGTAAGGAGGAAATAACATCTCTGCTTGTATAAGATAATTCGCAATGTTTATTCCTAGCGTGGTTTAATTACACATGACAATACTGCAGTTTTTAAAGTCACTGTTAATGTTCAGATTTCTCCCATGCATTAGGACTAACCAAATGGTGCATAATTCTGTGTCTGGGGTTGGGATGATATTCYGGAAGGAATTTGATCCCAACTGTTCTACTTGTGTGGAGGTAAAATACAGCAGCAGCTATGCCAGTCAAACCTTAAATGTTCTGGAGGTTTAAAGCAAATGAGATCAGAACTGGAGACATCTACTGTCTTTGACAGTGTGTGCWGGCTGCATTAAAATTCATACAAAGATAATAAGGCAGAAGGATCATCAAGTTATGTTGAAAAAGCATTCAGTTGGTGACTACATGTTTGCTTAGCTTTTGAAAGCCAACGAATACCTTCTGTTCAGCATTCTTGTACCTCTCTTCAGGAGTCCAGACAAACCTCAGCTTTTTAAAAAGTGTTAGAAGAGAGAGGGTCTTTTTCCTAGGAAGTTTGCAGATAAGTTTTCTGGTAAATTTAGGTAGAAAGTAGAAAAAAAGATGGGGAGAAATTGGGAGATTAACATTTTTTTATTCTCAAAAAATATTTATAGACTTCTTTTTTTTTTTTTTCTTTCCTGTGGAATCCTGGGAAGCCAATGTAATTTTTTACTGCCTAAATAGCTTTACCTCTTATTATTCCATAATAAAATATTCATTCTAAAATAGCCAGCCTTTTCTACTTCTACCACGACATTTTGGAAAGCTTCATGAGTGTTTCTCTTCTCATATTTAAAGAATACCTGGACTTTGGATGACAAACAATAGAGAACTTTGGGGAAATATGGAAAAATATGGAGAAAAATTCTCTGTGCAAGTGGCTGAGGTGAACGGGACAGGAAGACAGGGAGTAGCTTTCATCTGGAAATGGAAATTATTTACAGYAAGGAAATTTTGTTTTAAAATTTCTGTGAGGGCAATTCAAAAATTGGGAAATAAATAGTGAACAATAACTACTCTAAGTATCGATAATGCAGCAAGGTAAAAAAAACCCCAGGTTATTCACTTTATCACAATTACATGCTAAATAAACAAATAAACTAAAAACCATATGCTAAACTTAATGCTTAACTTAAGGCTGAAATCCTTAACTGAATGCTAAACATCATGCTAAAACCTTTGGAACTGGAAARTTACTTGTCTTGATCGTTCTCTAACAGAAGAGGGCAGTATTGGCTTTGGAGAGAGCATTTTTAACTGCCTGTTGCTTTAGCTAAAGGTCTCCAAAACACCCACCTAATAGCAAAGAATTGTAGAGCAGCTCATAGACCTCTGCCCAGCCTGRGGGATTTCCCATCAAGTTTCCATTTACTATATGGTTAAAATGATTAAATTATCAGGTGGTATATATTGAAATTCTGATTCCAAAAGGATGGAAGTTGGTATTTTCTATGTGAATGAATTTTACAGTCATATTAGAAATATAAAGTGGTCTGGGAGTATATTTATGAGCTTTATAGAAGCTATCAGGTCAAACTTCTAACGCATTTTTTTTTTTGCATTTAGCATTTCAATAGACTTAATGCAATATAAACCTTATTTTACTGCATAGTTAGCATTCTGTCTTAAAACAACTCTTTCCCTCAATTTCACACCATCATCCACATTTATWAGATGTTTGATCCAACTCGCTACAGATATTTMACATAAAAWATAAACAAAACAAAACAAAAACTTGCATTTGATTATACTAAAAGACYGGAATATCTGTGATGTGAGTGGACCTCAAAGAGCATAATGCCTTCAGGCTGTTAAAAAAAGAAAAAAAAACCAGAGAAAATAGAAGTCTGTATTTGTTTTACTGGTGTTATACTAGAAAGATTACTAAAGCACCCAGGCAAGGCTAGCAAAAACCTACTAATATCACTTTAATAGGCAAACATAATTTTCCATTTTCTTATTGGCAACTGAACAGRCACAGAGTTAGACTAGTTCAAAAGACATTTGACTAAAGAGTGGGTATTACMCTGAGGATAATGGACAGAAKGGGTGCACCTCAATAAAATACAGARTAATYAGTGAGTGGAAATACATTTTATGATGTAATTGTAATTTTTAAAGTGAAATAGCTTTCCTRGTATATACTGTTAGCATTTTCAGTACTCAAAAATATTCTGAATGACATGTAAAATATTCACTGGTGTGAAAGTGATAGCTACTCTAGATGTGATTAGAATTATATTCTGCAGTAAAAGCATGTTAGGTAGGAAGAATTGCATCCTCTGCATGTAGCAAATGGTTGTTTAGTTTATAAATATATAAGACATATTCTTATACCGTTTTTGCAAACTGAGTGTGATGGATGGTCAGTGTCRTATCCTTGGGAACATTCAATTCTGTTTTAGAACTAAATGCTCTGTTTTTTWAAAAAAAGTTTCATTGATTTAAACAGTCTCATTTTTAAATGATTTGAAAATCCTTGGAGCTGCCCAACTAGTTTTACAGCTCTCTGCTCTGTGCTCGTGACTGACACAGGGTGAAGAAGAGGAGGAGGAAGAAAAAGTAGTCTTGCCTTCCTCTTGCTGTTAGTGCTTCCCCAAAATAAAAGCTGCTACAAAATCATAATTTWGAAAGAAAAGATGCAAAAGTTAAGTGAGACAATGCACAAACATGAGCAAAAAGAGAATTCCAAAAGGAAATAAATCCAGAAGAAACCTAAAATGGTGTGAAGAGAGGGAAAAAATGCTACTACTTTATTTGCAGTGCAAAGAAAGTGGAGAATGAGCAGAGGTGGAAGAGGCAGAGTAGAGGGGTCAGCAGAGGGAAGCACCAAAAGGGAGCAAGAGGAAAGCAAGGAAGAACCAGAATCCCAGGAAATAGTAACTGAGTTGACTGGATTATTTTCTGGCTAACACACAATGCTGGCAGTGGGGTCACGSTGTTCTTTCAACGCGATCTTGTGCGCTGGAGCAGGGATTACAACGGAGCTCTCTGCCACTTCTCGTGAGCCATKCCCCAGATCTTTTTATGGTGCTGGCTGGTATCAGTGTAAACTGGCCAAATACTTATTTGGGTAATTATACCCTGCTTTGTGCAGAACATGGCCCACCCACTTTAGCTTGGAAAATYAAATATATTTCTCTTTTGTTTTATTAAATTGTGATTTCTAAAACACCCTTCTAAAGAGTGATTGAAAAAAAAAAAAAAAAAACATGTTCCAGCTCAGTTCCATTCACGTTTCAGTGATAAACAAACAATCTCATCTCTGTGTTATACCGTTATTCAAATGCCTTGATGACTTTGTAATTGTTTAAATTCATTTTTCCTTATACTCCCCAARCCAGTCATATCAGAAGTTCCCTAATTATGGGCTAGGGGCCATATGGAAATGCTACACACAATATATTAAAAATATGATCAAATATATGCATAATGTTAAAGAAAAATGAGAATATATCGGTATACATAATACGAGATTACTGTACCAGAGCACGTAATGGAAKCCTGTGGAAAATTTATTAGAGCAAAAGCATTGAGACTTGGCCTATTTTTGTTATTTTCGAGGCATTGTTGAGGTGTCTGGCACTTGTCTTGCAAAATATGTCTTTGTCTCTTGCAGCTAAAGCAATTTTATTTTAACATTACTGATGTTATGTCTCAGRATATGCCTGAAATAAGTTATAGTAATTTATGGAAACAAAATACCACCTACACCATAAACCTCTCAGGGCTTTCTAAAAAGATTTGCAAATTATGTCCACATGTTTTTCTTTGAACAGAGATGGCATTCAAAAATTAAGTGCGTAGAAGAGGAAGGTCTGGCCCGTGGTGTCTTTGACAGCGTCCTTCAGGCCGAGGACAAGGGTTACGATAATGAAACCTGCGGATGCTCCGTTCTGCTGCTCTCTTGGGGCATCCCTTTAGCAAGGCAGCTAGTGAGTCCCCGCTTTGAAGGTTCTTCTCACTGCACTGTAGGGACCTCTTGGGAAATAGTGTGTTTAATCCTCTTTTTCTGCTTCCAGCCTTTATTCTCCTTGGTAATAAAAAGTGTACAGAGTGCTTGTTGACACAGCGGTGGTTTGACTTGCACATAAATAAACAGCAACTACTCTGAGCTCACGTGGCATCGTCTAAGGCAGCTTCCCAATGGCTCCGGCTCCTGGGAATTTAGTCACAGTTGTTTTTGTAATCGTCCCAAAAAGAAGACTAGACCACTTCCTCAGGCCTTTAAACTTGAACTTTTAGAAGCTGGGTGAGGCTCAGAAAGTCTAATGAAAAATGACTTGATGTTGCCCTTTAAAAATGTGATTCTAGCCATTGTATGGCCTACACCTGCACGGATCTGTTAATGAGCTCCTGCACTACTTTTTGGCAATAAGTGCATATGCTAGTCTAGAAAAACTGGCTTCAGAATATCCATGRGGGAAAACTGCACCAGGCCCTTAATGCTTAATAAAGAAAGAAAAGAAGCATAATAATCGATTAAGGAGAAATTAGAAGCTTTAAGACATGGGTTTCTGTGTAGAGTCTAAATAATTGGCACTTTTTTTTGAAACAAAAAATAGCAATAAAAACTGTTTCTAAAATGAGGCCTTTAATTTGCATTTTAAAAGATAGATAGACATTCCTTTTAGAGGGAAATCAATTTTTAGGTCTTCATTGCCTATGTATCCCCAAGTGGTCTTCTCATACGTGCCCGTGTGCAGAGTGCGGTTCATTTTACCCCCTGGTTCATGGGCAGCAAGTCTTCCCTACCCGTCGCGCACGGAACAAGTGGCAGAACAGCCGTCGTGCTGGGGCAAGATGTGTTCAAGACCTAAAGAATAAGCTTGCCATGGTTGCTTTTAAAATTTTCTCTTTAGTTTAGACTTAGCATGTGTCCTCAAACCATACTGCATGAGTGCAATAAGTTTGGTGCTTCTGAGACAGTGTTCAGTTATGTTGTAAGTCTATCTAGGCTTTCCTGAACAAATGGCTCTTCTTACTGTGTGCCCTGTAGCACACGCAGGCCTGCCAGAATGTGCAGTAACAGCCAGGAGCCGCCTGCTTACAGAACTGATTACACTATGCCACATATGGGAATCCCTGGCAAGTGCAGGAAACTCCAACTGAGAACCACCTAGATAAATTTTTTGAGGTTGCACCCCGAAAAGTCTCCTCAACATCTCCTGCAGAGATCACTCTGAGAATCAGAACAAATCTCTTCAAAACTTTCTGTTTCATGTTCAAAACATTTTGCAATTAGCAAAGTCTGAGGCATTCTGCACTGATTAAAAAAGACACAGACGTTACTTATTGTAGAATAAGAAAAGAAAAACAGCATGAAGTTCATTGTCGTGCCAAAAACTGCACTTCTGGAATGAACTGGGTGCAGAGTGTGAGGTGGAGTAGAATACAATTCGCCGCTAGGTCCAGTGAGGAAATGGTCTATTCCTTACCTTTACCTATGTGCATGCATTAATGAAAATACAAAATAACCTTGACAATTGTAATGTGAAACAGGAATAGAGATTAGGCAGGAGTTTCTTTTTTTTCTGATGTATTTGTACCTCAAATCTGCCTTTTTTTTTTTTTTTTTTTCCCAGAGGGAACTTTGGATACTCTACAGAGCTCTCAAAGTTGGCTTGTAATTTCTTCTAAACAACCGTCCTTTACAGCATCCAAGACAAGGAAGGAGGTCCCTTCCTTCCAATACCACTTCAGGATATATTTCTTCCATCCACACTCTTTATCTGTTTCTGCATTTCATTTCTCTGCTGTGGCTGTTCTTCAAAGAAGCTTTGAAATAGCTCACCATTTGAAAAGCACCAAAGAAGACCCCTTTCTTGCTAACAAAGTCCCCTTGGGTCCATGTGCTGACAATCTTCTTTTGCTGTGAGTCAGCAGGGTGTCCCGCAGGCAGATGTGGAACTGGACTGCCTCTCCGACACGCGGTGATCTGTCACGTGCAGAACGAGCAGAGTGTTGCATTTGGTTTAACACTCCTATTGCAATAGCAAAGGGGTCATCAGTCAGATCAGGACTCTTGTATAGTATGAAGTTAGGGCAAAAGTTAATTACTTCTTCCAAAGTTTTCTATGTGCTACATAATCCCAGGCTATTTCCCCAAGAGCAGGTAAGTCTTTATTTGTTATTACCAAACCGCCWCAGTAGGATTCATGGAGCAAGCACACACGTGCACTGTCACGCAGCTCRACCGTGTGACCACTCCTTCCCCGTTTACACCCCGTGGGACTGTGCTGTGCAGCGCTGCGTTGAGAGGCTTTCAAACGCATCACGATTACCGGCCTCCTTTCCAGGCTTCTGGAGCTGATTATCCTCGGAGGCGTTGCTGCCGCGGGAGGAGGCGGCCTTGGCCGTGCTGCGGAGCGCGGTGCCAGCTGAAACGCACCAGCGCCAGCGCGATACAGAGGGATGACAAAGCGGCTCCGYGGACTCCACTCTGCTTGTCAAAAGCCAACAGCCACTAGACACACAGCCACGAAGCTGGTTAGGAAACACTGTCAAGCTAAATAGTTTCTGGGTTTGCTTTAACCCTGATTGCTTTAACACTACCTGTGGAATCTTTTTCAGTCTACTGAGGTTGTCTCGAGCTAGTTGAAGGGGAAGCTTAAAGCACATTGCTTTAATTTCTTTTGCTTTGACTTTTTTTAGGCTAACATTTGCAAATGTGCTTTTGGAATCTTCACACATACACTTGGGAGATCGTGTTTCCTAGGAAAATCTTTAGGGTCAAATGAATTTTCCATATGGGGATTCTAGCCCCTAAAACTGTCTCAAGAAATAAGAACTATCAAGTAAAAGACATTGCGTTAATTTAAAATAATATTTTTCTCGCTTAAGTAGGGAACAAGTGCTATTTCCTCAGCAGTGCCATGCAGTGCATGTTGAACGTATTATGCTGTGTTTATTCTGAATTCTTTAAAACTGAATCARTTGAGCAATTTCTGTAACAGAAAGGTTTGGTTTCAAAATTCTATATAATAGAGTTAGTGATAAAGATTGCTATAAAGGTTGAGATCTAGTCTGAGCTCGAGGAACAATGACAGTATGTCTGAAAATACAGCAAAAAATCCCCCCCTTTTTTTGTGAAATATGTACAAACCACCCTCTTGATATTCCTCAGAGCTTTCCCTTCCGAGCCCTGACGAAGAAGTGGTGATAGTGCTTTCAAGCTCAGTGTTAGGCCAGCAAAACAGCGCTATGTGAACTTTTTATACAACAATTATTTTGTTCTTTTTTGCCCTTCCTCACTTTGCCTAGCATAGATGTCTAAAACAAAATTATTTTGAAGGTTGGAAGCTACTGGTAAAAAACGGTGAACATCCTAAGTGTTTACGCACAGTAAACTACTGCTCTTTCCTTCTCTTGTATTTCGATAGCCGTCCTACCAACTCGCTATTTTAGTGCTTACCAGCCCTCTCTCAAACTTCATTTTTCTACACTAAACAAGTTACGCTTTTTTGTTGTTGTTCCAGTATACTATAATATAGTATATTCCAGTATGTTCCAGTATACTATAATATAGAATTTATATAAATTCCCCAATCTGACTCTTTTTTTTTTTTTTTCATTCAAACAACTCTCCTGAGGTTAGATACTGAGTGGGCCCAGAGGATGTTCCTTTACGTGCTTTTGTTTCCAATCAAGGAAATTTTATTTCACAACCACATAATACTTGCAATTTTCATTGTTTTCTATAACTCCATTCTTCAAAAGTCTTTATCGTATTCCAATCCTAATCTGCATTCACACTGAGTCCTAGYTTTCTTGTGGGAGAATTTGAGTAACACTTTTTTATGTTGGTGCCAGAAAGCACATATTCGCACATAGGGCAAATAGTAAGCAGAGCAGTTCAAGAACACCATTTGTAAGCTCTTATTATAGCTGTGCTTTCAACACAGGTCAWTATTCCTTTCCTCTTCAGGTTTCAAATACATCCTAGATCCTAMTAACTCATCCTTTTTTCCATCTTTAGTTAGATGTCCATGTAGAACAGCATGTCTTGCCCTTATCGTGTACAGTAACCATATTCTACAGCTACATTGCATTCTATTTTCTCATTTTCCCATATTTTTATAATTCTTCTCTTACAAATATACCTGCTGTTGAGCTGATGTTGTCTTTCCTTTCTTCCTCACAAGAAGCAGCATGTTTACTTGAACATATTCATTCCTTCTTGAGACTTCTGTAGTTTTTAGGATGACAATGGCTTGCAGTCGTTATCCTAAGATTAATTACCTGCAAAAATAGAAGATTAAGGCAAAGAAGAAAAAGATTGCTTGTTGAGCTGCCTCTTTTATATTCATGTTTTATGAATGAATCAACTSCCTCCAAACCCATTTCTTGTATGAAATTAGGAAACACTATTTCACTGGTGCATGCTCGTATTCAAATTTCTTTCAGTTCTGTTTCAGAAGGCTCTGTGAGATGGATTCATTGCATGAGCAGAAGGATTTTTTAAAAAGATTGTGGAAAATGCTTGTTGAATTTACTAGCTAGTTTAAAACTTTAATCTTTATTCATCTTGGAGGATGCACCATTATCTAATATTTCCCTTCTGCTACTGGTAAATGCACCCAGTGTGGGGTAGAATGGTGTGAAAAGGTTACATGCAGCTGTGCAACACGCTGTCATAATTATGAGCAAGCCGAAGTATTATCTACAGAGTTTTATGGCAGAGCAATTATATTTGTGTTATAAAAATATGTATTCTTGCAGGATGAGTTTTGCTTCAAGTTATCAAAAAGTGCAACTGCATCAGCTGTTGGAAAGAGCTGGATTTTTCTTTCCACTTTCAGTCACTTTCTACTCCACTTCACAACTGGACTCTTTTGGCATATTTTATTGCTGAACCGAAGCCAGATCTATGAATTAATTCAGCTCTAACTTTTCAAAATGAATGAAATCCCAATAAAAGTCTCTTTATGCATAAAATTATTGCATAAAGAGCAAATTTTKGTGCAATTTAAGTAGAATTATTTGGATAATTACATCTCTCTTTGGTAAGGTAAAATAAAATGCTTTAAAGTAAATCACTAGCTGCCATTCAGAATCTTCTGTGTAGAGACCATTATTAATAGCAAATGACACTTGGAAAGCCAGTGGAGTTGGATGAAAATCATAGTAATAAAACATAAAACCTATTTGGGCAAACTTGTCAGACATAGTAAGAACCAATTAGAAAAGAAGAGAATACCTGCCAGTAAATAAAAAAGAAGAGAATTCCTGCCAGTAAATAATAATAATGTTTGACCTAATCACTAGCGTGCTTGCATTAGATTAACCTAGTCCAAGTAATAAGACAATTCATATATTTGCATGCATATTTAAAAGAGAAAGAAATAAAGTAGATGAGAAGGGAATAAAATTTCAGTTTTTTTTTTTTTTTTTTTTTTTTCAACTGACACTCTCACAATAAAGCTCTTTTGAAGATAATCCTAAAGCAAAGAATATGGTGCATACTGAGATGCTCACCGAGGGGTGAATGGTTCTACATAAATCCCTTTGCTGCCTTATGCAACTGAAGAGTCAACTTTGCTCGTAGTGCCATAACTTAAGCAATCTACTTGGGACTGCTGTACCAGCTCTGACTTATTCAAAGTGTTTTTCTGAGGAAACAGAGGCGATGAAGCTTTATGCTATGCATATCAGTCTCATTGAGGCTTGTATGAAAAAGGTGAATAAATAAAATGGCATGTTTAGGCTTCCAGTCATTCACATTCGTATATCTGATAAAGCAGATTGTTGTCCTGAAAACTAAAATTAGAACTGCTTTTTTTATTTTATTTATTTATTTATTTATTTATTTATTTATTTATTATAACTTGACTGAGCAGTCAGTACGTAACTAACTTCCTATGTTCATTTCAAAATATTGCTGCACGAGCATGGATGTTTCATGGTAATTTATGTTTCTATGCGGAGCAATGACAGCAATGTGTGTGGCTCAAACTGGAAGCATTTGCCCCACGGTGCTTAGTCTAACAGGGAGTGCTTCACCCAGCACTTATGCAGCAATAGGCAGGGAAGGGGCTTTGTGAGAGTACGTTGTCTTGAAAGTTGCCCCTAGTTTTCCTCAAACCTGATCTCTAGTCATTCTGAATTTTATGTTACATAATAAATGATTCTGTCGAAGGGAAGGATGTGAATTATCATCATTCTTTCTTCATTTACTTAGATAAACTTATTGCATCTTTTTTTCTTCTCCTGGCTGTTGTTAGCTGTACCAAATGAATTCTGCTACTTGGTTTTCAAATGAAACACTTCTGTCGTGCCATCACATTTTAAAAATTTGGCTAACTTTCTCTCATTTTCTGTTTTGCTTTTCTAGTAAAGAGCCATTTAAGTCTGAAAATGACTTGCCAGAGTCAGAAAGAGAGGCATAGGGTAAATATGTATATMTCAAGAAGCTTCTATACAGAACTGGCTCAACAGATTTTCTGTTACTATATTTCTTTACAAATTTCCTGCCTAATTTACCAACTCCATTGATATTGTTACACAGATGTTTTACTTTTGTTTTATTTAGTGTTATTGTTTTCCCACCGAATACTTTTTTTTTTTCAGGTAGGGTGATTTTCCCCAGTAATGTTATGTAACACATTCCACATTAAATTTTCTTCTTTGTTCCCCTTTCTTTACAATACATATATAGTTCCCGCATCCTTTCTGTATTTTGAGAGACGAAACAACGGAAGGCCCTAGCTGTAAGTCCGTGATGGCTATTTAAMCTACAGATTAGAAAAAACAAATGAAGAGGGATCTCTGGTTCTGTTCAAAATGTGGCGTATGTGAACGGGATCTCAAATGGGAACAGATTCTGCGACTGGAGGGTCACAAAAAGGAAAACCTGATTAGCAGCCAACTATCTTAACACAAAGGAGGGTTTCCTGAGAGACAGGGAGCACAGCCTGCCTCTGGTGGCGAATCAAGGAGGAACTTTGGAGAAGCTTTTTCCATTGACTTGATTTTGCAGGATTAAGCCCCCCCAGTTATTGTGTTCCATTTCAGGTCTCTCCTTTGCAGTTTGTGCTTCTGTGAGTTGGGAACTGCTTAAATGGTGCTGTAATGGACTTGAAGTCTCCTATAGTCCTCCCCTTGTTGGACTCACCTTGTACTGTCTTAGGTGAAATCATTCATGTACAGGAACGGCAGCTTTTGTTCTCCCACACTTCAAAACAGAAGGAACATTTTACAAAATAGTTGATCCATACAGAGCAAAAAATGCATGTGCTTTGTAGTGTCATTTTAAATTTGACTTATCCCTGCAGTGATGAGAGGGTTCATTTTACGTGTGTGTTGGCTTTGAGAAACTAAGTCATTTGGATCCCATATGCTATAAATATAGTTTTTAGTTGATGGTCGAGCTTTGGGTTTGGGATTTATTGAGGCTCCAACTGAGCCTCAATCGGATGATATAACTTTAATAAAGGGAAACACAGCCAAGCTACATGAGAGCATCATTAACACATCCATTATGTTCCTGAGACTTTAAAAAGACAACCCAGGAGACTTCACAAATTGGGAACATAGTTAACTTATTTAAAAGTTCCTTGCCTGCTTAACTGTGCRTGTTTAACTAGAGTGCTGAGGTTTGGGCTGTGTGAAAGGAGGGCCTCGGAAGTAACACCGAGTGTGAGTGAGAGGTGAACTCCGAGGCGACTTCCCCGTGCTCATCAGCAAGCTGGCTAATTGCCTCTCCTCCTCATCCACGCTCTCAGCGCTGAAAACATTTTTATCTCTTGCGCTTGCAAGCATTACGTAGAGCTGAAGGGTTTATTTTATAGTAGTGAGGATCAGTTTTAGTCCTCAGAATTTTCTAAACACTTTGAACATTTGTCTTAAAGCCTATCTAGAGATATAATCTCTGCTATTTTATCCTGATAAAGTTCTTAGCCTATGGACGTAGACTCTGCATTAAAGCCAAACAAGTAACAATGGGTAACGATGTTTGTTTTACTATTAATACCATGTGACTTAAAGGGAAAAATAAAAAGAGTGTGAGCAGTAAATAATGATTGCCTTAGTTACACCTCACTGTGGAGCTCTTGCAGGAGAGATGGTGCGTTAAACAAACTTTAGCAAAGCATGGTCAGTTGAAAGAAAAGAATTTTTCTAAAAGTTAGCTCTGGACTCTCTCTCTGGGTACCTTAGAGGTACAGGAGTTAGGATTACAGGAATATGGAGTAAGGGATCATCATTTGTTGGAGATGACCCCATTCATAAAGGGTTGGAAGTGACAGACCTTGAGGACCCAATGTTTCAATTAGTTACTTAGCACTGTTTGAGGAACAGTCTTTCAGGAGGAAAAAGCTGGCCCACGGAGACCACTAAACTCCAATTTGATTGCACTTGTCAGGGAGAGGTTGGAGTGGGACGATGTGATGCAATGTGTATCTGTACAAAAATATGTATTTGCCTGTGCATCTTCTGCATGGCTGCTACCCTGCAATTGCCAAAATGAGGCAGGCAGCTTAGTACTGACAGCCTAAGGGAACCAGACGTAGAAATGTTAAGGATAAACCAGATGCAGAAATGTTAGGGATGTACAAAAGTTCAGAGGCACATGCGCACTCGTCTTTCCATCACTTAATCCAGGAAGATTAAAATACCAGATAAACTCAGTTTTCACTGGTTCGGTGTTGTCAGACAGCCTCGCTCCTGCAAAGACACAGTCTGCTGAAGAGGGATTGGTAATTCATGGTGAAGAGAGGCTGCGTCAGAAACACCTTTTCAGTAAAGGGTTGGAAAGTTTCTGAGGGTTGTTCTTTGCATCTGGGTCAGGAACACCATAATGTTTTGAAAAGAGAGAAATCATGGCGTAAACAGAAGTCTATTATTATAAATAAATGGAAAAAAATCTGCTCTTCAACCTGGGAAAGCCTGCTCTAGGGCAAATCTAGTTGTGGTGATTGCGCTTGGGAATAGACATCACCTGGCTGAAAAGAGAAAAGCAACAGTAAAGATCAAATGTTTTAGAACATCATCAGGGAGGAATGACTAAAGGCTCTCTGCTTGTATAAGACAAAGATGAGATGTGATAGAGGTCTCCTAGTACAGAGAAAGGTCTGTAAAGTGGAAAGAAATCCATTGTTATTTATGTCCACATGGACAAAAGATAATGGATTTGAATTGCTTAAAGAGGAATTTAAATTAAACATGCATCAACTTTTTTAATTTTRTGGATAATTGAGTGCTGGAATAGATTGCAGTGGCTGTTGGATTCTTGCCTTGGGCAGGGGAACTAACTGAATTACCTCTCATGTTCCCTTTCAAACTCAATTTTCTATGATTATTTAATTTTATTACTATATGGATGTTTCCACTTTTTTAGAACACTATTTTAAAAAGATTTTCAGCTGTCCTTTGTTCAGCTTGTTTTATAAAATATCTCTTTAGTTCCAAGAGAAATTTTCTCACAAATGAGTGTAGACCTTTCTTTTTCCTTTCTAGCACAAAATCTTTAGGTCTCGGAATGATTTTCTATGACTCTTTAAACTGCAATAACTATAAAATAACTTGTCTTTCTTGCTGTGGATTTTATCTTCCCAGAAGATAAGGTGTGAGTTAAACATTCATAGATCACATTCACCTAACAAATTTTGGTTGGTTTTAAAATATTTTGTTCAAGAACATATCTGCTAGTGTAGATTTTCCTGTTACATATTAAAATACTGAAAAACTTAGAGTGTTTATAAAGTAGATCAATTCTTAAAAGGACAYCTTGAGAATGAATTATAGGGTATAAAATGAAAGCTTTTCCTTTGAACAGGCATGAGGTGGAAAAGATCATTCTTAGGACTTAGTGAATGTTTTACAATCTGCTTAAGGGAATACTTAGAATTTCATCCTAACAACACTGCTTTCTCATTTAGTGTCTAACTAATGGTCAATATCTTTTGCACTATTTTACATAGACTGGTTTTTTTAATGTAAATATTTTAGACTTTTTTATATGGAAAAAACCTCTTATCTGACAAAGAAGTTAGTTTTTTCCCTTTGACATGATAATTTTGTTGTTTTTTTTCTCTTTCAACCAAATGGTCAAATGTGCATGTTATTAGTTGTTTAGTAGCTGAGTAGTTTGAGACTAAAGAATTTTTGTCAGATGTTCTGTGAGAAGCATGAAAGAGTTGCTAATACTTTGTGTACACCCGCATACCTTTACAAAGGAATAATGTTAAGTGAAATAGAGTAGAATGCTATGAAATTTTAATTTAAAAGTTACATAATATCCTTTAAAGTTAGTGAACATGGTTTTATTATTAAGTAGATGACCTCTTCTTCCTCCATGCTAAGATCTCTAATGGACTCTCCTAACATAAGGATTCCTAGTTTTTTCAATTAGGTGTTTCAGTTAGGATTAATTTTTCATGTAATTAAATATAAAAGAGACACATGAACTATGCTATTACTTTTTCTTTTTCTCCACCAGTTGTTGAGCTATAGTAATTCAAGGCTTTGCAATACAAACTAGAAGGAATGTTTATTTATGAAGCCTGAACACTTCTCTGGGCCCAGGTTACTCTTTTATAGAATCTGCGTCTCAGGCAGCAGGATAGGACATCGATAGGACTTCTGTAAACACAGAATTTAATTTCCTCTTTGAAATTGGGGCTTATAAGTGGTTTCTAACTGGATATAAGTGCCGTAATGGACCAGATTCCAAGGAGCATAAGGCAGGGATAACACTTTTGCATGAGCAGGGAAATGTAATGCTTCACTTTATACTCCAGACCAGCCTCAGTAATTTGAGAACTTTGCAAGGATGACTTCAACATGCAACTTCTCTTTGGGAGAATGAAAACCRACAGAAAAATATGCTGTGCTTCATAAAGTTATATATTATACATATATAATTTTTAGTCATTTGGACAGCGTTTTGTTACTGTACAGTTTCACAGGTGTCATTTAGGTAAACACGCACCTTAATGATCTCTGGGAACTTTGAAGGGGGATTAGCTGCTTGCCTGGAGTCAGGCTCTCCTTGCTGCTGTTAAGCAACACCACCTGCTGTGCAGCTTGTTTCCTGTTGTTTGTTTCAGAGCACCTTTGGGAGRACGGGGCAGCAGGTGAGTTTGACATCTCTCAGTGGCTAACACATTTTTTTTCACTGCGCTCGTGAGTGAAAATACTCCAGCTATAAATGTTCTGAGATCTTGATTTGTTAGAGGCAGCAGTCAAAGAGGATCAAAATTGTTTGTTCTTGCTTGGTATTTSATTACTTTCAGCTGCTGGTGAATGAACAGCCTGCTATCAAAAAGTATATTATTTATTAACTCTATTCCATAAGTTAAGCAAGAAAAAATAAGAAGGCTCTTTAGGTAATCTTATTGTTCTACCAAGGAGCTCAAACTTACAGATTCGGAAGCAAACAGTGTCTCTGCTGTCTTTGGAGGGTACTGCAARGGAGCAGAGGAAAGGCTCTAGCAACGTGTCTAGCGCACAGCCAAATGTGAAACAGCCTTGGCACTTGCACATTTTCACTAACTAYGGCAGTGTCTCCTAAGAAACCTACATCAAAGCCTGACAGGCGGACGGGAGACAAATACTGGATGTAGTGTTGCTCATTCTGTGCCTCCTCCAGCAATAGATTGGGAGTACATTTCCCAAATATGTAATCTAGGGCCGTATTAGTTAGTTAGCAAATAAAGTCAAATCCAACCTGTAGGAATCATGTTATATTTTTTATTTTCAAGAAGGAAAACAAAATATTTCTTCTCTAACATGTTTTTATAACACGTGTTTTAYAACATTTTCTCATTCAGGTCTTGTTGATTTTGGTTATTCCCTCGTGTCTGTTTGAGATCTTATGACTTTTTTTGGCACCTTCCAAGACAGTTCTTACATATGGGTACCACAATTCAATGGAGAGATTATTGTAACACTATTGCTTAACTACTGTTTTCAGCAAATGTTTCTCGGCTAAAGAYAGCAAATTAAAGAGCTTCATTTTCACAGGGTTAGATGTAAAGACCGTTAGTTTTCCTAAACTTCCCAGAATGCCATGTGTGTATTGAGGCTAACCAAAGAGAACCTCCCTAACTATAAATCTGCCTATTTTTCTTGCTGATTGTATATTTTTAGATATTTAAATATTAATGTCTTTGGCAAATGCATTAGGATTCAAGTGATAAATCTAAAACACATATAGATGCTTATCTCAAACATTGAAGTTAGGCTGATGGGCTCCTGAGTATTGAAGATTGACCATATATACATTATTTATCCAGGTGGYTACATGTCATTAAGCCCAGACTCATTTTCATTTGACTTCCTCATATGCTGTAGGCAACAAGACTGAGTATGTATTGACCTCCACCAAGTATAATGCCAATCAATATGATACTCTTTAAGGAGCTCTCACAAACTTGTGAGAAAAAGCTACTGTTCATGAGCTATGAGGCTAGTTCTATCATTTCACCTCTATTTACCCCTAATTCAGTTATGCCTGTTGTAAAACAGGCTATTGTGCTTTAGAGGCCATCTATTTTGAAGGGATAGATTAAAGAATGTTTWTTTTTTTCATGTTTCCTTCTTTGTTCATGATAATCCCTTTAGGCTTTCTGAAAATGCTTTGCCTACAGAAATCAGATCACGTTTCCCTGGTACCACTCAGCACTTTATTCCTGCATCAATCTGGGTATCTACTGCCTAGTCCGAAAATTGCCCCTGCAGGAGCAGCAGGAGATCSGGGGGTGAGTCACATGGACTTTCTGGCTGTGCTCTTTAGCATGACAGCATTCAGCACTAAGTTCAGCGTGGTGCCTGCTGCAGAAAGAGCAAATAAACACAGCTGTTACACCTCCAACAGACTGCAACACACCAATCTCAGCTTCRGGTGCAACTTTGTGTGGTATTGAAGCCTGCTGAATTGCAGATGTTTTACATTTACCTGTGTCGCTGACCTGCCACAAAGGGAGCCCGTCAGGCTAACAAGGTTGCTGCAGATTGACTTGTGTGCTGCTTGGGCTTCCAGGTCCCCCTGCACTGTCACATCCTTGTTTTCTTTAGAAAATGACTGCAAAGTTCCATGCAGTGGAAACAGAAAGGAAATCTAGGCTTATTTACAAGCTTGCAGGTTTAAACAAAGAGCTACAAAGATTATAGTTCTTTGCACACTTTACGCTTCGAGAAAACTATTATGTTTAAAGCCGATACAAGAAATATTTGTCTATCATTCGCCTATGTATTACAAAAAGCAGGCTGCAGTTTTAGCATTCTGTCTCTGAACGAAATACGGGACCTGGGCCTGTTCTYGGAGAAGTTGGTAGGTGATGGATTTGCCAGCAGCATTGCGAGGAGGGGGATAAGGCTGAAGTTCTCACAACTGAAGATACATAAAAGTTCTTTCTTTGAGCTTCCRACAGGTGCTCAGACATTTCCATTGGATAGAAAATGTCTTTGGTTATAAGACTACAAATGTCAATGTGTTTGCCAGCAAATTATTCTAATTTTGTTATTTACAGTTTTTATTATAGTGTCAGCTAGAAACCTCTCCAAAAATACAGTGCCAGAAATGCACATTATCAGTATGTGCTCCACAGAAATAAAAATCTAATTATACAACACAGATGGTGGATACTAAAAATCAGAGGATTGAAAGCTGTTTTTTTCCTGTAATCTTCCACCAGTGATTAATAACAGTAGAAATGGAATCTGAAAATTCAAGCGTGCCCCTTTGGAGTGCTAGAATTGCAGCTAATCCTGCTACCAGTTACTCTAGACATGTTGATTCCTTCCATCCTAATGTCTAAACTCTACGGCAACCTTTCATTTCTTTCCATAACACCATCTTTGTTTCTGTGCTAAAAGCCCTTCCAGAAGAAGGCTATTAATCCCTATTACTTATTCTGCAGCATAAGTCCTGATTCTCACTACCAAGGAGCTAAGAGTCCTCTGTCTGTAGAAGATCTTTGCAAGAATCAATCAAATGCCAAAGCGCTGGCAATAATGAAGGAATCATTGAGAAAGATTTTTGATTTTTTTTGTCATCTTCTTATGATTATAACATTCTGTTATTGAGGAGTCTCAGCTGAAAAAATTGTACATTTAGGGAAAGTTGAATTTTTTTGGTTATTTTTATTCAGAACTGCTACCAAAAAAAAAAAAAAAGAAGAGACTACCTGGCTTAACAGGAGGGCCTTTGGACCCCCTGGACCTCTGAAGCTATGTCCTTTACACGAGACAGTTTATCAAGTTATCTTCAAAGGAAACTGCTGATTAAGTGTAATTTAACGACTTTAACAAGATTAGAGGGAATCCTACRAACATTGTGATAGATGCACAGGGGACAACCTAAGATGACTGAGCAAGGAATGTGCATATCAGATCTGTAAATACTTCTGCTGATATGATTTGGGATTAAAAACAGGACGCAGAACCATTTTCCAGGGCCAAATGTTTCCTTGGCCTTCAGGCCATAAACTCTAACGGCTGCTTCTAAGCGACTACAGTCCATTGTGTCACACTCTGCATGGGACTCTTATCATGTGAATAATATTACAGTTAAATATAATATAAATCATGTTTTTTAAAAGTCCCTGAACATCAATTTGTGTGACATACTGTAAAGGCTCCAAAAGAGCCTCTCTCTGAATCGTTACAGTCAATTGGACTCTTAACTGATGTAGTAAGGAATTGAGAATCTGAGATTTAAACTGCTCCCAATTAGGCTGTAAAAGTTTTTCTATAAATGAGAAACACACTAGTGACTGAAGCCAGCACAGAAACAGAACACTACTGTTTAATCTGCAGGACTAAAATGGAAGGGCGAAGGGCAGTTTCAAGAATAGTAACTTTATACTTATGCTTATAAGTCCAAGTAAGCCATTATGTTATTTAAAATCAACTCGAATGATTGTGGTTAAATGGGGGTAAGGGCATGAGAACCCACTCCTCCTGCAAATGATTGAAACTGAAAAGACTACATCCAAATGTGGTGTTTCCTGGGGCCACCCTCTAAGTCCCAGTTGGTCTTCAACCACTACAATCTTTTGAACTCTAAACGAATGTGGAAGTTACCTGGATGGCTTCAGCAAACACTGTGTGTCTCTGCGAGTTTGTTTGCAGTTGTTGCTATCAACAGTTAACAGCTGAGGCCCTTTTGCTTTGAATTTTAACATGACTACGTTGCTCTGGACCMGATCCAGGCATACGAGTTCAAAGCRCTTTGCACAAGAGGGAAGGTGTCTGAGCTCCAAGATGTGCTCTGCTGGAGACACAAAAAMAATCCTAGAGACAGAGCCCACCCTCAGGCTCAGGGAGCGGGACAGCAACAGCCACGAAGCGTGGCAAGAAACAGCTTAACTAAGTTAGAGGTCTGTTCTGTTCTGTGGGCTCCCATCAGCAGTGGGAGTGCCTTATATGTTGTCCTGTATGCATCTTCCTGCTTTGTTTTAGCTGAAAAGTATCCAGGGCTGTCCTGTGATGTGAACCAAGGCATCCAAAGTGAATCAAGTTGGAAGATTAGCTCCAGGAGTACATACTGGACCTGAAGAAAAGCACCTCTCAGCTGCTTAAAATTAATCACCAGGTTCAAAAGTTAGTAGCACAGAGATAAGGGAAAGCACAGACTTTCCGGACCCAGACTAAAAGGCATGATCCAGCTAGACACAGAGTTGAAGAATAGGTGGAGGGTAGAAGTCCATTCGCAGATATCAAGGCACTGCCTAGGAGTCTAGCCAACGTTTCGTGCTGTTTCTGGGATCACAGTCCATATGGCATCACACTCCATGCGCTGCCCCAGTGTCTGCCCACCGCATTTCCACAGGCTGACTCCTGTTCTCATGGACTTCATCAGCAGTTTTTTTCCCAAAGGTGGTTCAAATTCTCATGACCTTGTGGAATTTAGTCCATTGGTGATTTTATAGTGCCACACAAAAGCAATGAATCCATGGGCTATTTTAGATTTACAGGAAAAGCAAAATTAGACCTTGTATCTCTCCTAAATTAAAAATAGCCCCATTAAAAAAAACAAAACAAAACAAAACAATTTGGCCACACAAAAATGCAGTATTTCTGAAGAAACTTCTTTGAGAAGGGTCACTCATGTAAAAGGTCAGACTGAACAAAGCAGAATTGTAACTAGACTGGAGTCTTTTCTCCCTTCATGAGGAACACGAAACTGTATTCTGCTGTTTGAATTAGTCACTGTTTTAACTTCTTTATTTCACTGTCTGCTGCAAATCTTCCATTGTCCCATTTTACTGGTGTTGGTAACCCAAGTTTTCTAACTTTTGCAACCTCTTTGTGCATCTCTGACTACCTATGATTCTCCAAGATGAGGTTTGTTTTCTTTTGAAAACAWTTTTTTCCCGTCGTGCCTCATTGTCATTGGCTCCGATAGAGCCAAGAACCTGTTGACCTAGTGCTGTGTTTTGTAACTGGGCTCTTACAGGTAACGGGCTCTTACAGGTAAATGGTCTTATTCAAAAAAATAAAAAAAGCAAAAGCTGCAAAAATGTCTATTCCTCTCCCTAAAAAAAAAAGAGAGAGAGAGAGAGAGAGAGAAGAAAAAGAGCTGCAATCTCCTATACAATATATTAAGCAATATTTGAAAAAAAATCCACCAGCTTCTACTATATCTGAGACCCTGTGTGATCCCTTAAATATTCATAATATCATCCTGGCAGCAAATAGACCTAGTACCATCCTACTGTTGCTTTTGTCCAGGTGGAGCAGTGCCTTTGTTCTAATGATGGATTTAATTTCTTTGTGTTCAAGACAAAGCTAAGATCCCACACATACATTGGCGCTAAGTGTGGCGACTGCCGCGGTCTGCAAGGAATCCTGAGGTTTAGCTTCATTCCCTTGCCTGCTGAAATGGGGACACTGCTGACCTACAGAGCTATGATAAAAGTTTACCATTACGAAGATGAAAAGATTTTTGAATGGTTGATTAGAGGTTTACATAAGCATATGTTATATTCAGTCAGGTGTCTGTGTCTGATTTCTTTTATGTTTGAAAAATGGGGCTGAGCATGTTTCTTCGAGCAGCAGAGATTATTATTATTTATTAAAATATTCAAATATTGGATAAACTCCCTTTATTTCACACTGAGGTCTGGGAATACTGCCAAGCACTGCCAATACTTTTTCAGCACAAAGCCTGAAATTTCTACAGAGCGCTAAAAAGCGCAACAGGTTCCCAGATTTTGAGGAGCAGAAAGCAGAAATTCCCCAGAGTAACACTTTTCTGGTACAGTAGGGGACATATTCTGATCCAGCTGTAATGATTTTATTAAGATAGTAAGGACAAAGCTTTGATGCCACCGACAGAAGCACATTACTAATGGCTCCCTCTGGGCAGTGACAGCGAGAGGACGGCAGCCCCCTGGTAGCTCAGAGCCTTTTCTTATTCATTCCTGCAAAGGAAAATCCATAGAAYTGCAGAATCCTCAGGGTTGGAAGGGACCTCTGCAGATCATCTAGTCCAACCCCCCTGCTCCAGCAGGGACCCTTAGAGCACGGGGCACAGGGTGACATCCAGGTGGGTTTGGAAGATCTCCAGAGAAGGAGACTCCACAGCCTCTCTGGGCAGCCTGTGCCAGGGCGCTCTCACCCTCACAGGAAAGAAGTTCTTCCTCACATGGACATGGAACTTCCCATGTTTCAATTTAAAACCATTACCTCCATTTGTAATGTTTAAATTAAGCATCATTTTAGTGCTTTTGAACATTGTTTTCTCACAGAGTAACGCAAACCAGGTTGGGATATATGATAGTTGCATGTAAAAAGTTTTGACTGCTTGGGGATTATCATGAAATACTTAACTAGAAGTAGAAATAATAAAAATGAAGAAAATGTCATTTTTTATAAAACTTTAACTCCAAATGAAGGTAAACTAAAGAAATCTTAATTATTTTCCCCAGAATAGTAACAAGCCCTGGGGCACTAAACTTTTCATTTTACTAAACTTTGGAGATAACCTGAAGTGACTTATAATTTTATTCATCCAATTAAAAAATCATTCACAATTTTAATTACAAGATTTGTGGGTCCAGAACAGTTTTGCTCTTTTCACCCATCTTCCCCTTTTCTACTACTTCAAACTTCTCAAAAATGTATTCTTCTCCTTGAAGACAATCTCAGTTGCTATTGTTGTCATGAATAAACTTGCAAYAAAGAAGTGATCTGTCCAAGAATCACAGTGAAGATGGGCTGAACTGTCTTTATTTATAATCTGGCTATTTTTAAAGGAAAGGCTACTTCAGAATTATACACAATGATTTTTATGGCATTTTGTTAAAATATTTACTCATGCGTCTGTTTAAAAGTGTTTGTCAATCCATTTGACTGCCATTTACAGAATGCCATTGAAATTGAATGCCATCATCTTCAAAATGCCATTGAAATTGCCTTGTGTTACAGTAAYGCTCTAATATTCTAAGAAGAATCCAGACATTTCTCTTAAACAGAAAGGTGAGGAGGACGCTCTTGTCTCCAAGGGGAATGTTTTGCAGAACTAATCTTTATGGCAAAATAATGCAATGGAGATTATCTAAAACTCTACGTTCTTGATTACAACATGGATTACTATGTTGTTAGAAGCTGTTATGAAGATAATATTTTACATTAGATTTGGAAGCAGATGTTATTATTTCCATACTAGGCATTTAATACTTTGTTTCCTTGTGATTTTAAGGTAAAATTACACTTAAGATATGACTAGTTCGCCAGGGCTCCCCACAAAGGTCCTTRCAAACATCCTTGCAAAGCACCACAAGAGGGTGCGAGTGGCCTGCGCTGCCTGTGAGCTCAGAAATGCCCATTTTTTTGTGAATGACATTAGCAGAGAGGCATATTTCTGGAATWTCTCCTAGGACAGAGCAGATTGCAGTGACTAAGGTGCAGGAAAATTAGTGAAACTGCAGGGGCAAAACCTCAGCTTGTGCAAAGCACCATCGCTGCCTTTTGCTGTGGAGGCAAAGGCAGTTAATGCAAGCYGGGGTGATACCAGAGGGGGAGAAGGAAGGAGCTCCTCGTGAGAGGAGCTCTATTTTGGGATCTTTGTAATCCAAACTATCATAAAGAAGYGGTGGGAAAAACCCTGGAGTTTAGCGAGTCGCTGGGAATAGAAAAAATGCCTTGACTAGACTCCATTTCTAGGACTTCTTCTTACTGGGGGAAGTTCCTAGCTGGTGTGTAAACACATTTAGGAAGTAAATTTAGACATGCAATAAAAAAGGAGAAATAGCCTGTGGCAAAACACCCAAAGGTAAGACTGTGATGGGAAAAAATGATTCGTACTCAGGATTTCAAGAGCTTCTCCATTGCTCCGCAGTTGCTCCCCAGCTCCACGGCTGTTTGACCTCAGGAGCCAGAGCTGGCACCCGAGCTGCRCGGCACTGCTTGGCCCCAATGGGGCTGCTCTTGTCCTGCTCTGTGCCCTCCGGGGCGGCCTTTAGGGCTACCACAGTTTGTGCCGTGCTGGATGTTTCAGGTCTGCTTTTCTGATGGTACAGCAAACTAACTTAGAAATAGATATTGTTACATTTCTGGATTTTTTTTTTGAGTGCTTGACTTATTTTTGCTGTTGTTGTTAAATTGAAGACAGTTTTTCTACTTTATAAACACACTGCTTTCTCATTACACCTTTTAGTTGTAGTTTTATATAGTTTTATACCAGATATATTTCAAAGTTTGTTAAAAACAAGGTCAATCAAACTGAAAATCTCAAAAAGCTTCCAGGTTAGGCAGGGATAGACCATAGGTAATAGCTCTCCTGTGCCTTCCTCTCCCCAAAAGAACAGTCAGTATTCCTTCTGGGTTTTAAGGCAAATATGTTTCAAGCAAATTTTGCAAAGAAAGAATTTTCTAGGTGGCTGGGCTATAGAAAGGTTTCTCTTTGCAGTCTCAAATTCTTCAGGACATGATTTTTTAGAAGATTCTGTAAATAAGTAATCCAATAGTGTAAGCTGATGATAAGTAAAGAGTAAATCCAAAGTAGACAGTAAAGACTGATAGTCTGATAGAAATACTGAAAACCCTAATTCTAATGAGAAAAAAAATTCTTTCCTTAGTATTATCTATCTGTGAACCTAAAACACAGAGTCTTGTGTAAGTACTTAATGTGGTATACTTGGAAGGAAGGAATTTTAATCCAGGCAGAAAACCAACTATTTAAGTACTCTGATTTTAGTTATATTGGAGTGATTAAAATGTCACTTAAGAAAACAAAAAGAGAAGTTAATAATTTCTAGGGTTTTGGGAAGTGCCTGCACATGGCCTACAGCTGTTCTACCTGAAGCTGTCATGTTGTCTGATGAGAAGTCCTGCTGTGTAGCTTGCTCAAGAAATATATGGAAGGAAAGATTTTTCCTTGCAGCCAAGGCTCCAAGGAAAAGTTGGAAAAATGAAGAAAGTCTCTAATGAGGATTCAGAAACTGGTRGTATATTTTGGTATATTTTGGTAGTATTTTTTCAATGAACTCAACACTTGATTGCCCTATTGAAGATTCTGCATTAAACAAACACTGAATCTCTTGCATTAAGACTTGGTGGCGGTCACTTGATTATCTAAGGAAATAGAAATATTGCAACTGCATGGCACCAGAACTGCAATCTAATTATTATAATACTGATAAATATGTTATAATGCCATTTTCAAATAAATGTTATAGCTTTTTTTTTTCAGACTAGGGAGATCTTATCCTATAAGATATTATCTAACCCAAGACATTCRCTGCTGCATGTAAATGTGTGAGTAATCACCTTGCAGCCATCGGAAGTTTTACAAATAGTTGTAAATATAATYCATAACTTTTTAGGCATCTTTTGTCTCAAACCTTGAACTTTTGGTGCATATCTACCAGCMCTGTTAATTTTTGACATAATATTTGGTTTATTTCAAATGAGACTTATATTTCAATAGTAGTCTTTTTGTGATACTCCAGAATTTCCCCAGATCTTGCAAAGTGTTGATATTCTGCATATGGACAAATGCAGAACTCTGTCTGTGCTTTCCACTAAATTACTCATAATATTAGACATCTGGAAATTATTTACTGGTTGAATAAATGCAGGGTAAGAACACAAACATAACCACAAGAAATGCACGATCTTACATGCGGCGATACAGACAATGAGGATGCAGTTCCTTTTCCAAGCATATTTTACGTGTACAGCACAGTTTTGCTGCCCAGTAAAGCACATGATAATGACAGAGTAAGACTGCTTGTTTAGAGTTTTATAGTAGAAAATGTCRCATTCACCACGGTGTTTTCAGTTTGTTGCAAACAGTGAGACCTTTCATATTATCCAGTCATGATATGTAGCCGTGCATATGCACACAGTATCCCATATTTATGTATTTTGATGTRTCGAGTTGTCGTTATGCTATTGACAAAGCGTAGGACTGTTCTGGGGTGAGGAAGCTAGAAGAGCGAAGCACCAGACGCGCAGCCAGCCTGAGGGCAGACGTACGACGTGTAGCTGGATGAATATTCGATCCATTTGTGTGACCTGGCTATGGGTTTACGCTAGCACCCCACTGCTCATCTTGTATGTACATTCYTAATGTCTGTAGAAGTGTGGCAACTGAATGCGCCTTTGTACTTTGTCCTCACGTGCTTCGTTCCCATATATCTGAGAATGCAACTTGCTAACGCTCCCTGGGTGCTTCTTTTAACTCAGCGTGGCGATTAATTTGGGGTAATTTCTCCAGCTATTTTAAAACACATTTCTGCTCTTTCTTCTAATGCATTCCTATTTAAGCTATTTAATATATTTTAATGTATTTTTATTCTTTTTTATTCTTGTTACTTAAAGCTTTTGTCTTGTTTCTCTGAGTAACCTGCACTGCCCCATCCCTCTCATTTGTAACCTCAAGTCCCAATAGTGGTTTCTGAAAGCTGTTGAAATAGTAGAAACGTAAGAAAAGCCTTCACTCTGCAAAAGCAAAGACATAAATATGGGCAARTGTCAGCTACTTTTCTGTCAACACTTCAAATTGCATAGGCATTGGCATGCTTCTATTTTGCATGGCATCCTGGTGGACATATATATAATTCTATGGCCTCATTTTGATGGAGATTTGAATACTGGGAGAAAATTCTTTGGCATCCAGGCATATAACTTCTTACTGATAAAGCCTGAAAAAATAATTCAAAGCGTGAGAGTAAAAGAAGAAGCAGTCTAAGTGATTTGGATGACTGAATTTAGATAAGCAAGGTATCTAGAAACAATGAATTTTGGCATATTCACAGAAGGAATCAATCTATGGAAGCAGTGATAAGAGTTGGACAGAAAACGGGTGCCTTTGGTGAATAAACAGCTCCAGGTGCCCCGCAACGGGGGAAGGTATTTTTTAGAGGTATAAGTACCTCTAAATAATACAGTGATTGGGAAGCTTTGGTGTTGATCTCAATGTTTGAAGAAGGCCACTTATAACTAAGGAATATCCTAAGAATTACTAAAGAATTGGAGAACATGCTTTACARTAACAAGTTTAAGGCCCATCTGCATACTAATCTATGAATCTTATTTGTGAATATAAATRCAACAGACTTAAAGGCCATATGCACAGAGCAGTTAAAACTGCTTGTAGCAGCCCACATTTCGGCTGCCTGTACCAGACAAAACCCCAGAGGCTGCACAGTGCCAATGTACTCAGCATCTCTGCAGTCTTCTGCAGGGCCTCAGGGGCTTGGAGGAGGCCGGGGTGCCCAGCGTCCTCCTAGGAGCTCTCTGATCCCCATAAAGCAGTTTGGGACCGGCTGCGGGCCTTGCGTTCCTTCTTGGTTGCAGCCCGTGGCTGGCACCTTTCCCTTGCTCCTACTTCATTTATACCAGCAAAGCTGACAGCTCCTCGGAGGTGGCCCCTCTGAGATGACAGCTTGATAAAATTGCTAAGCAAGGCCTGCCTCCTGTTTTAAAATTAACACGGGCTCTATCTCTGCTTTGGAATTCATTTCCTAGCTTGGTAATTTCTTAGGGTTTCTGAAAGGGAAAATACTTTACACAAAGAAGATTAATTTGGGAAAGGAAGTAAACTCAGAGACATTTTCCATGTAATTCAGAACCTTTGCTAGAATTTAAAACCTGCTTTGAATGAAGCAAGGACTTTATACTAGCTCCTCAACAGTTAYTTGGCACAAAGAGGCTGCTCAGGAGACAGGTCATATATGCATTATGATTAAAGGAATAAGCTTTTGGGAGTCTCCAAAGGCCCAAATGGACTGATTAAATATGTAGGAATAGAATTTTGAAAGGGGCAAATAGAAAATGAAGAAATGTTTTGTGAATAAGTTTTACTTTTGGCTTYCCCATTTGAAAAAAAATAAAGTCTTGATCCCGTAGTCTGCATGGGGATTGCTGTCTCCAGTATTGAGCTGGCCGGGTTGCATGCACAATGAAATGGYGAGATCCGCTAAGGCTTAGCTCTGTTCTCCCTACTTCATGACAGAARTGTTGATGAAAACCAAAGCAGTTTCATAGGCACAGGACAGATAAAAAGCATCAGGTCTCTGAATTTAGGATTTTTCTCAAAAAGGCTCCTATCTTCCCTGAGACAAGTAGCAACTTAGAGCACTCCTCAATTTGTTGTATGTTCTCAGGACTAGGCAATTCATTGCAGTGCTTTATTAAGCACTTTTGTGGGTAATGCAATAAAACACCACTTTCTGAACCTTTTAAAATCATAAWCAGACAGGTGTGGTATGAGACAATGTGATACAAATAGCTACCAGATACTATCATCCTACCTTTARAGAAGGTAGTATCAAAGCTTGCCAAGAAAAGCTGCATTGTATGTACTTGRTGGTATTCTTTGCATTTAGTATGTAATGAACATTCACTGAGTCTATTCAGTATGTTGACCATGAGGATGCTTCCTTAGGAAACATCTGGTGCTAACTGCTGCTGGAAACCACTTTCTAGAGCAGATGGACTGTTGGTCCAGTACAATGATGTCCTTGTTCTCGGAGAATAAATTGAGGCAGATGAAGAGGAAGGAAATAATGTATATATACAGCAAGGTCAAAAAGCAGCATGTTGCAGAGAAGTGTCAACTTGCTGAACACAAAACTACCATTGCAGGATGTCTGTCGAAGGCAAGTGAAAACAAGTGTGACAAAATCTCTAGTTTGTCCTCACACGTGTGTTACTCCATTGATTCCTGTGGTGCTCTGGGGATCCYTCTCGTCCCCTTGCAGTATCTATTAAGATCTCTCCTGAGAGAGGTGAAACATTAACAGATTTTWTATATAYATATATATATAGTATTCAACTTGCATACAAGTAGGAACAGCTTCTTCACTGTACAATCTGGGTTTTRCTTGTAGTCCAGCTGCATCTTCCTTCAGCCCTGCCACTGTAACTTCAAGTGCAGACTATGCATAARTGACCAGTTTCTAAGATAATTTGCTAGTACAGCTGCCACTGGATGTRGCTGGCACTGAATAGTGCATATGAATAATCAAAGTCTGCTTCTTTATTTGATCTTTTCTATGCAAAGTGCTGTTTCCTTTTGCTAAGTGATCATATAAAATTGGCACCTCTCAGGAATTCTTTCTCTCTGAATATGCAACATTACTTTTTTTGGCACAAAACTGGATTTTTTGTTTTTCCACTTAGCAGTACACTAAGAAACAAACCTGTCTGTGTAGGTACCAGGGCCGAGAAAACAAAGGAAGAACAARCACAACATTAATGGAAAGAATAGACACTGATTTTAGAAATGAAGAAAGTGSTTTTTAATCTTTTATTTTTCTGCATGCACAAAGGAAAAATCTCCTGCRATGAAACTTTAATGTAGATATTTGTGCAGAGTGTGCAGTATGATCCTCTGAAGGGACTTTCAAGGCTGAGGAAAGTCAGGAGGAGTATTAGTGATTCCCCTGGGTGGGGACCTCCACTGGGTTTCTTGCATCAGGTCTCTCTTCAACCAATATGATCAGAAACACTTCAGATAATAGACTATTCCCACATTGGAACTTCATAAATATTTGAGGGGAAATATAAATGAGAGATTTCTCTTTGYTGGTGACAAGAAAGTTCCAAATGATATTTAATCAATGTTCAAACTCCCTGATTTCAGGTACTACATCACACTTTTTGAAGAATCATTTCAAATATTGWATTGCTGAAGTCACTGTGAGTTGCAGTTTCTCCTATTATTTTATGTATATTATCAGATTACCTAAGAAATAATGCGCATTCCAATACCAGTCCCAATGTTACACGGCCTAATTCTGAAGCCATAAAATTTACTCTCTCTTTGATTCCATTAGGCATATCTGCCATTAAGGAAGGGAGATATGTCTTGCCAAGATTTGTTTAAAGGAACATAAATGCTAGTGATAAATAAATAACTTGGAATTTGTTTGCCCTGAAAGTAACTTTGTTTACCAGCTGCATTCCCGTCTTGCCACAACAAAATGGAACAGATCAAAGTATTTGATCTTTAATAATGCTGAGCAAGATGGAGCTACCGTTACACTGTTCAATATAAGAATGGGAAATACAGTCAATATTTTGTAATTGTTATCACATTTTTTGACCTGTTCTCTTGTATACCTTGATTAGATCATGTTGACATTTTAGCTTACACCATATTATTATCTGAGGTGTGGGAACAATGTGTTGATTATTTGACATAGTAARGTGCTGTACTATTATCAAAGCAAACTAAGAAAAAAATTATTAGAAACTTAGAATATAGCAGAGAGGAAGGAGAGGTTAAAATATTAGGGTGGTTACTATTCATTAATAGTTTACTTCTTAATTCTTGACTCTACCGTCAAGGTACTTTCCTCATTTATGCTTTTAGCTTCTGGAGCTTCCTGCATTCCCTAGATGGCCGCTGACTTGTGCATGGTATGTTAAAGGTGACTGTGACTCTCCAGGTTTCCTCTCAACTGACTGTATTTTATAGGCTGAGAAAGCTTCCCATGGTATTCAAGGACCTCTGGCTAGATAGTGATTGAGAAGCAAGTTTCTTCCTAGAGCAGACAGTATGTAATTTAATAACATTTCAGGATGTAAGAACACCTTTAGCTTATATTGTATATTAAAGAACTGGAAAATACAAGCTACACTTCTTTAACTGTCCTTTATGTTCTGGTTATGCAATGTGACACGTGGAGTTTATATTTCCGCATGAACTGGGCATCTTACAGCTTCATTGGGTGCACAATACAATCCCAGCTCAGGGCTTCGGTGATTAACACTTACACAGTCACAGCTCCTGTGGAAGTCAGTGGTCTCTGGACAAAACGTAAGCCTTTCAAAATGAGCTTAGCCCTTCCAAGGGCCCAGTCAGCAGAACATGATTTTTAGATTTCACATGCGTGATATTCAAAGCTAAAATGAAGGAAATTGGGTACTAAAAATAGCCCTGTGACTAACATTGCAGCTGTATTAGCGCTGTTCTCTCTGACCAACCCCGATCTACTGTTTCAATAAATTCCCTGTTACACGGCTTTTGTAGACAGGAATAGGAAAGCAAGAAATATGTTCACTGAAGTGGGAATGAATATAGGATATCTTTTCTTGTTAGTTTTATTAGATGTTATATGTATTACTGAAAAACCCTCCAGGGGACACCTGATGTAGAATTTTCTATTCCTTAATATCCTGCTGCAGGGTCCCTGGGCTCTGACAGGAAAGCGCTTGTCACAAAGGGGACRTGGTCATCAGAACTGTGTGTTTTCTTTGTCCTGAAGGAGAAGGAGACTTATCCCTTTGAGCAGCACTCCTGTATCAAGGCAGGTGACCATCAGTTCCCACTCTGATTTTCTGCATAATCAGAACAAATGGGGCTATTGTGGAAGGGGCAATACAGAGATGGGCCCTTTTGGAGAGTAGAAGCCAGGRGCAATGTACACCTGCACCTGCACCTTTCTTGTGTAAGCAAGACCCTTTATCTGTCTTCCTTTTCACATCCCCTTTGTGGACTGAGGACATGCTTTTCCTTCTGCAAAGGAGCAGAAAGAGCTCCTAAAGGTCTTGAAGGGCTCAGTCTTGTTCACCTGTGTTTTCTGTCTTTAATCTGTCACCTTCTTCAGGAGAACCTCCCCCCAGAGCCGTCCTCAGCATCCTGATGATGCCCTCCTAGTGCCTCCTCTCTTTCCATCTGCTCAGCAATGGGGGCTGCAAAACAAAGAAAGGAGAAAGGGAGGAATAAGCTGAAACCCATGGCACAAGAACAGGAATGAGTGTGATGATAATGGGGAAAACTGCTTGGGAGGATGGACTGGCAAGGGTTTGTGTGGGGAAGGATTACTGAATTGCCTAGTTAATGGGAAAGGACAGAGTAATCACTTGATACTTCTCTGTAGGAATTTTATGCACATTTACAAATACTTAGATAAAACTAGTAAAGCCAAATGGGAAGGAGAAGGAGAGAGTGAATGAAAAGTAATCACCTTCCCTGTCTTCCTCCATTCTCTTAATATATCTCCTACAAATCTCTTTCTCAGAATTTAYATCCTTCGCTCATGGCTGTCCCTCTCCTTTTTTGTGTGCCAGATTCTATAGCAGAGCTGTAGCTCTCAAATGTTTTCAGCAGTTCTTGTCCCTCAARTATGAGACTTGTGGATTTAAATCCGTGCTGAGTTTGTGTTTGTTTCTTTTCACAAACTTCTCCATGATTAAAAAATCTCATTTACAATTAGTAACTTTACTGCTGGCACACCACTTGAATTCCCATTCTCCATCTAAAAAAGTCAATTAAGCTGTCAGTTACCACTTCTCAGACAAAATGGCAGCAGTTCAATTTCTCCAGGTCTGGGGAATACGCAATAGCTGTAATTACTGGCTACAAGTGTTTACACCAGCCAAAGAACTATTAGCCTCCTTTAATTGCTGGTAGCAACTCAGTTTCCCCATAGCAGACAATTAATACGGTCTGTTCTCACCCCACAGCAGTCTGTGAACCGCTTTGAATTCTTTCATGGCCCCTTAGGGGCCGTGTTTGACAAACACAGATTGAAAGAAGTCAAAGTGGTACTATGGAATAGAGAAAGAAATTTTTCTACAGTGTGGTCATACAAGGAATGGGGTAGCACAAATTACTGCAACCATCTACCCATTTTCAGGAACTAGAATTAGGACAGACCAAATAAGAACGTCAAACTATCAGGTGTGCGTGGAGGTGCCAAGACCATGTGGAAACGTGTCAAAGCTGCTTTATCTTCAGCTGTTGTGCTAATGCCAGCAATGATCTTATATCTACAGTACCTTGTGGTAGACTGTACTGCACTGCTTGTTTGCTTTTTTTCTTCAGTTAACTGCATTGGCAGGACTGGAAAACTTTGCGAGTCATGACAAAAAACTCAGATGTAATTCAGTTATCATTGGGTCACCACTGGGGACAGATGATGCAGATGAAAGTTCTGGTCCCATCAACATATATTTAGCTATATGGTGGGAGAATGAAATCRAGTTGGCTTTAACTTTGCTTTCTTTAGTGAGCTGTAAGCAGCGTGTCCTCTTAACATCTCAGCGTAAGCAGCTTAGTAAGCTCCACCACCTCTCTCTCAAACGATGAAATACTTCTATTCAACTATATGGCTGACATTTCCACTTGGAGTAGGGCACAAAATAAAATGTTTCCTTTTGTGATTTGTTTTATTCTAAGAGCCAGTGTTCTGCTGCTGCATTATTTCTCATTCTTTGATACAATTTCAGGAGGTGATGGATGTAATGGGGGTGTACTGTGGGTTTTTATGGCCATTTGGTGAATAGCTTCTAATTCCCAGGCCAATTTTGAAGTCAGATTAGATTGCTGGGACATTTTTAAAGAAATGGATAGAAACCTAAAACAACAAATCACAGTTCTTTCATACTTATTCTCTCGGATGCAGAAACTCTTCTCCATGCCTTTGTTTAACTCTTTCACAACAACACGATGTAGATGTGGAAGAGACTTGATCTCTTACTGTTTTCTCTATCACTGTCTAGCTTTTCATCTGGAAAAATGTTTAGTAGTAAATTTTCAAAACCTGGAGTGGATTGGTTCCCATGAATATCTTCTTCTGGTTACAGAACTCAAAGATGGCCTGTTCAGGCTGGAGGGTCCTGGTGCTGCTATCAGAAAAACTCATCTGAGCCAGCAAAGGGCTGAGGTCTCTTTCTTGGCTACCCTCAAGGAGAAGCATTTATTTTCCCAGGGAGTCTGTAAGGGATAATTGGCCCAGACTTGAGGATCTGGCAGGGCGGATTTCTGTACCCTGGATAAATGTCAAAACAAAAGCAAATCCCCACACAACATACTGGAGATTCCTGGTTACCATTGCTTGCTGCTACTGAAACTCATTTTATTTCACTAAGAGCTAGAAATGCTTCCAGCACTGATCCAACACCTCCTCCCCCACCACACATATCCCCTCTGGGACTAATGGCAACTATTTGCTTTCTACCTCAGTACAAAGGGACTGCTTCCCAAAGACTCAAGCTGTCATACACCCTTCCAGGGATCACTCTGTGTAATAGATCCTGAGTGGGAGAAAACTGCCATGCAAATGGATTTTGAAAGGTACTTTTGTATTTGGCTATGAAATTCCTGCTTAACACTAATGTATTGGAGTTTCTGTACTATAATTTAGTGGCAGAAACGTACTTGAGCTTCTGAGGAGAAACTCATCCATATAGCTAGCACTGTGACGGATGAAGCTTTTGTGAACTTTCCCACTCTGCTTGCTGAAGGAAAAGGAAGTAACCAGCCTTTTTTCTCCCAGAGCAGATCTCCCTCGTCGCAAAATTAAAATTTCCAAAATTTAAGGTTTACTTAAAGCTTATAAGAATTTGCTTTGCATTTGGGTTAAAGAAAACCTGATATCTATGTATGTGACAAGCAAAACCTCCTCTCTTGGGGTCACAAGAAGTTGAGCACTGTGGAAGCTTTCAGGTAGCAACAGGCAGGTGGAACATTAGTATGACGTTTGAGTATGGGCAACTGGAAAGAACAGACAAGTTTTTAGAAGTTTTCCCATGTAACAGCCTGCAAAGAAACTCTACTGAGCAGGGTGAAGATTCTCCTGGAAGAAGCTAGAAGCGTTTGCTCCTAGAAAGAGGGGGTGCTTAGCACAGTTCAAACACGACCCCCTGGCAGTGGGCTCCTTGCTGTGTGGGCCTGCGGCTGCCTGCCTTCGGCAAGACCCCGGCCTCTTGAAGGGTCTTCTGGCCTTGCGAGAGAATYGCTCTAGGAGTCCAAAGAAAACTGACTAGAACTGAAGAGAAAGCTAAAACTGTTCAATATGTTTGCCCATAGTCAGACTGAGTGTCAACAGAGATGCTTGGGCTTTTCTTCTTTCTTCTTTGTTCACTTTGCCAGTCTGTAGATAAATGCAGGAGCTACTTATGCTGGGTTACGTTAGCTGTCTGCATATGAATATTTGAAAACAGAATTGAAAGGAATTTGACCCATCTGGACTTCGTATTCACTTATATGTTTTATTCGTTTTTAATGATCTGAAGGATCGTTGCTCACTTCTGAAGCACTAGACAGTTTTAGAATCACAAATTTTCATGAAAAACAAAATTTGAAAAATGTCATTTGTGCAAATGAAACAAAACTTCAGGTCTAAGATATCAGTTTAATAAAAAAGCTCACTTTTTTWWAAAAAAATAACATGTTGTTCTAAAGCTTTCACATGAGTGGAAGCATTCTTGAGGGCTGCARTGCAAATAGTTAAGGATAATATCTGTGTATTAGTAAAGTGGTGGGCATTTTTCCAAGTGGACAGTACAGCAGATTTGGCTTGTCTTTAGTAAAAGGAAGTCATGAATAAATCAGAATAGCAGTTGTGGTAGAAGTCTAAAGAGCAGGAAGGATAAGTTTATTAATAGTTTAAGTTCACAGTTAAAAAACTTTACATGTAAATTGGACAAAGGATTTGCTTTCCAATAATGTCTTATATGCTAACATTTATAACCTCTCTTCATATTTAAAAATGCCAAGAGAAACTTCAAAGTCATTACACATTTTTTTCTGTCAGTAATAGGATCTACTATTTTATTAGAAAAAGTGCCTCTTTACTTCCTTAGAAATCTGACTGGATAAGATTTGGATCAGACAGATGAGCAATTTTTACTTAAGTAGCAGCTTCTGTGTTTTGATTATAGTAGCATTTTTTTTTTTTCAGGGCAATAGCTAAGTGCTCCATCATTCGAGATTAGATAACAAAAATGATTTATATAGGTTTTTTAGTTTTGTCATAGTGACTGTTCAAAAGGGAAGCAATTGTCTTGTTGCTGCTAACAAACCTTTATGTAGGTGATAACACTACCTAAGGAAATTGGGGTTAGCTTCCCCAGTTAGTCCCCTGGCTGTTTATGAAAGGCATATATAAATAAMTAAGTTTTTTCTTTTTGCTTTAAGAAGCTACCACGACTTTTGCAGCCTATATAATATTCCTTGGACCTAATTGCCTTGAATTCATTTAATTATTTTAAAGCTATGTGACTAGTTGGCTGAGAGCTTAGGCAATATGTTTAAACAATCATGTTCAATACCTAGGTACCAAACTGGAGACGTATAGTCCAGATTTCTTATGTCCAAGGCTGGAAAAAGTGTGTGGCATTATATACTAGCGTGTCTTCTAGCAAGACTGTGGTTTGGCTTCTACTTTCCCTCTGATGCTGGCTCAGTCTTCTGATTTTAAGATTTTCTTTAAAAATAGCTTTTATTATATTTTAATTAGGTTTATTAAAGCTGTTTCTACTTTGTGCTTGAACTTTTAGGTGGGCTTGTTTTATAATGATTTTATATTTTAGTTTCTGGGTATTTATTTTAGCTTGCGTACTGCTGAGAACACCAGTTTCCAGCAGGCAGGCCAATTTTCCAGAAGTGTTCAATAGCTTCATGTGACACGCTTTTTTGGGTGACCTACCTGAGATACTTCGCTCTCAGAAACGTTTAGGACCCCTTGCTGCTATCAAAATCAAGCAGTAAGGAAATATGTTTGTTAGACACGAGCAGGTCTACTCACTCTGGAGGTCAGATGAGCTGCTTTATTGCCTATTTTATACACTGACTAAGCCCCAAATCTCATTCCTGACCATATTGATTCCTAAATTATGACAATATTTGTCAGGTTATGCAGCTGCCAGGGGGTTGTTCATGCAGCAAGAGACCATCTCAGTAAATACAGCAGATTCACATGTTTACATCGTCCCTTTACAGTCTCTTCCATCGGTGCACGTACTCACACCTACCTATTGGAGATCAGTAAATGCTGCACTATTAACTGTTACTTAGATTCTGGAACAGCCACTTACTTTTAAATTTCTTTGCCAGTAGAAGTAAGGAATGTGCCAACATTGGGGACTTTAAAATCTAAATTTAGAAGCTACTTATTTTATTCACCATTTTTTAAATATTTGTTTTGGGTCTAGCCTGTGGCTTGGCAGTTGTACGTGGCATGCTTCAGGATGAGGAAATCAGATTTCAGAAAGACTCAAATTTACTGGATCCCCCCAAAATTTGGGATAGATTKGGTTTAGAACTTAGGAGCTCCAGCAGCCTTGACCTATACTCATTTTTCTTAATTGCATGTTGAATATGTAACTTGCTTGGGGAACTTGTATATAAGTATCACGGAACTATTAAAGCATGGTGGGTGGTAGAAGAAAATTKTGACAGCTAGTCCAGAAGCAACTGAACATCAACCAGTAAACAACAACCAGCCAAACTTGTTCATTGAGCAGATGCAGTGTTCGGAAAAGTGACCCGGAAAAGGGTCTCTGCAAAGCTAAATAAATAAAGTCCAGTTAAGAAGCTATTGAAGGACACACAGGAGCAACCACGAACAGGCATGTTTTCAAGTAACAGTAAAACAGCAGTACTATAAACATCTTACATGTTTCATTACATGTACTTAAGGGTATAAATAGACTTAAATATGAGGTTTTAAATGTATTTGACTTGAAAACCAGGTGACATACCACATAGCTGAATGAATATTACTATTAAACCTTGGATATTCTAAGTGCGGCATTATATTTCTTTTTGCAGTGAAATTTTAGTAGAATCCTAACTGGCAAAATATTTGCTCCATCTGCACATCTGCAGATGATGCACTTTCCCTGCAGTTTCCCTCTCCTCCCTATCCCTGTAGAAGTCAGTCCAAGGTGCTTGGATATAACCCTTGGCTTAGAGTTCCTTGCCATAAGCTGGTGTGGTAGCAGGTCTGGTAGCAGGTCTGGTAGCAGGTCTGGTAGCAGGTCTTTGGGTCTCTAGTGCCTATAGGTTAGGGACCCTGGGTGAGATCCGCAATGGTGATCCGAGAGCAGAGGCAGAATGTGAAAGGAGCCTAAAGTCCCCAGCTTCTGTAGCAATTTTCAGAGCTTAAAATGGGCACAGCTTTTGTAATGTGCCCCTCACCTTCTCTGACCAGCCACAGCCGCATCAGAGCCTGTCACTGGCTGGGAGGAAGCCCATGCTTGGTTTTATTGGGCTTTGAAATGGGGCTCTCCCAGCAGGCCACCGGGTTCTAATACAAGGAAGAAGTAGTAGGCAGCTGTCCCGGGACACACAGATCTCCTAGGTGAGCACGGAGCATCCGGAGGCAGGAGGGTTAGGTGCTCCTTGGCTGATGCAGCAGGATCCTGCTAGTCAATAGTAACACTGAGACAGTTCCTCCTGGACTGTGGAGTTGCAGCCTTGATGCTGGATACCATCAGATAACATCAGTGTTGGCTAGGTCTGTCTTCTTAGAGTAGATATGAGGGGCTGGGTGCATGAGGGGGAAGGGAGAGGGAAGCTGTGGCCAAACAGGTTACATTAACAACAATCCTTAAAAAAACAGACATTTATAGGGAAAAGAGTGTTTATCATTGCGCTGGTACAATACAATTTGCAAATACTTAATCTTCGAAGATGTATAATTAATTAGTTGCTATTTCATTGAGGACTTGCTTGTGTACTCCTGGAATTATTATTTTTCTTAAAATCCACCAATCTTTAATAGTTGTGGTTTTCTAAAGAGAATCATATTGAAAATTGAATTGACAGGTCTTCATTCTCTTCCTGAAGTCATCACCCACATTCCAGGGGGAATTTCCAAAGTTTGGCCAAACATTAAACATTAAATATTTAATATAGAAAGAGAAGCAGTTCAGAAATACTTGGAAACAGTCTTGTACCTCATGGCAATTATGATCTCCCTGAGCTACCTTTAAACAAAGAGCTTTGTTCTTTTAAAGCAATTACCAGAAGTAAAAAAAAAAGAAAAAAAAATAAAAAAAAAAGGCAAAGCAACACACAGAGCAAACCTTCTAATGCCAGTAAATTTTAGAAGGGCACATCTGCAGAAAGTGATTTCTACTTTAGGCAGTAGATGAATAGCTGGTTATCTTCCTTGTGATTCATTTACAAAAGCAATAACTCYTACTCGAGCACTGTTTTTAAACTTACACAAAATGTATTTCTCTGGCATTTGTAGTAACACAGGAAAGAAAATCAACACCTCAGTATAGGTTGCTTGCTTTGGAATGGAAAATATTTAAGGTTTTGATGTTGTCCATTGGAGGCTTACCTTGTATCCTGCTTAAATTCCATAACTTGCACAGAGCTTTTTATGTCCATGTATTCAAAAATCGGAGAGAAATTGACAGGCATGAAGCAGAATGGCAGTGTAATGTCATCAGTATGTTCTCAGCTGGCAAACTTCATGGAACGTATTTCCTCAAGATAGGAAGCCTTGTGCTATGAAGCTTGTCCTACTGAAGTGTGAAGTTTTGGGCTGTATTGAAATCTTGGCTCATAAGCCATGATCACAGAGAAGGTGATAGGTGTATCAGCTGTTGCCCTGCAGTACTCAGGCAACACCCAAAGCTCCCTCAGGCTGACCATGACACACATTTTGAGATTAGATCAAAAATCAGATAAAAGTTTTTTAGATAAAAACTTGATTTTTATTTATGSTGCAAGAGAAATCTAGGAGTATCAAGCATCCACTGCATCCAGTAATGAATCCCTAATTCCTTCCCTAACGTCCATTTCTTCAAGAAGGAACATAAGCCCAAGTAGTTCTAGTCAGCTCCAGTTCCAGCTTTCTTCTCTTTGGCTCTGACTTCAGCCACTATCAAAAACCTGTGTGTCTGCCACCCTTGTGAGAATAGAAAGCCCAGAAAGCTCACAGGAGGGCTAGACCTTCTAAACACAAAGGGCAAGCCTGGACTTAATCRTATTGACAGCATTAACAGGCGGCCAGGCTGCATGGGGGCCAGGAAGATACTCTTCAAGCAGGTATTGTGCAATCTAGAACAAAAATATAAACCTGCCTGAAACATTTACAAGTTTAGCCTAAGATAAGAGGCAATTGTCATCATTACAGAATTAGGGAAGTGGGGACAAGGAAGCAGCCATGATCTGTTAATGACTCTGAATGGCAGACGTAGCAATACACTTGTCTAACCCCCTAATGTGACTTTGATAATGGTGTTGGATGGATAACTTTGGGGAGAGACAATTTTAGGGAGGTACTGGAAAGACAATTAGTGAATGCTTTTAGGATTCCATGAAGATATAAGTCTTAAAAATCAGCTCCATGGACAGGAACCTGCTTTTGTTACTGATGGAGAGATGAGGTAGGAACAGGCTGTGAAACCTCCTGAGAGGGAAACAGGATCACTTACAGCCAAGGCAGTAGAAAAAGAGCATATCWGTAGAGAGACCCAAAGAGGGAACTAAGATGGTTAAAGATGAGAAAACAATCATTGCAGCTGTTGTCTGAATGGCCATCACAGAAGGTTTTTGTTTGGTCAGGGAAGACACAGCTAAAGGAGAGGTCTGAAAGTCAAGTATGGTTAAAATTCTTCTTGAGTTTGCGGGCGTAAATCTTTACAAGGTCAGGACCTAAATGGTTTCTATATGAAACAGATTGTAAATCTTGCTTATATTACACAACTGATCACCAAAGTTCCATTAGGAGAGCATAATAGTTCCATTTGGCTGATGCTGTCAGACTTACAGTATAGTTCTTCTGTCCAAATTTTGATCTTTCTTAAATTATACTCTAGCAATGTTTCATCTTCATCCAGAATGATGGGTTAGGGGTTATGACCACTAGCTTGTGCTTTTTATTATTCAGACATATTAAATAGCCTTATTCACTGTGTTACCAATGATATATAAATTCCATTATTTGTTTTCAGTTATTTTAGGTTGTTGGATTGTTTGTCTGGGTAACCATTTCATTAACTTTTAGAGCATGGATAGTACAACTCCGAATTCCCACCTGTATTGTTGTCTTCCTGCTCTTGTGCTTTCTAATCTGGGTAGTGCTCCATCTCATCTTTTTGGAGATGAAGTAGCCATCATAGAATCATAGACTTTATCCTTTGTTTAAGTTAGATGACAGACGTGCTGCTGTGCACATTTGCAGACAGACACGTGAAAAACAGAGATAGGACTGAAGGGAAAACAATTGTAAATTGGAGGACATTTTGTGAGACCGTGCAACTTACAGCGCATGGGACAAATCCTATGCTCTCTTTTGCCAGAGCATCTCTTGGCCTGGATTTTGGAGAATGCTTCCAAAGAATGAGTCTGAAGTGACATACTTCTTTKGAAGCAAGGAAGTAAATTTGAGCAGAGCAGTTCCCTTTAGCTCCAGGACAGACTTTTCCCTCTGTCCTGGGACGGTTTATTGCCTATGACATTTACAATTTATTACTGTCTGTGAGACTGTAACACTGATGCTTTACCTATAAGTGACTGTCAAAGTAGCATCAGTTTGACATCGCCATCAGGAGAAAAGCAATATTCTTATTGAGCAGACCTCTTTGCAACAAAAGCAAGGGTTCATCCTATTCTTGCAAGATAAGAAGGAGACAGATTGTGAGATTCAAAAATACTAGGTACTTATAGAGCAATATCCTCTGTAAGTGACCACATGCAGCACTACACTACTAGTGCTTGTGTCGCAAAACAGCATGGTAACTTTATTGTAAACTGAGAAGTTCTGACCCAATTGCTCTTCCTGTCTAAAAAGGGGATTGTGCAAGTTGCATRTCAATCAAAAGGGAGCAGTCAGCCCAAATCAAGAAAACAACACAAATCAAGGGTTTTCCAGCAAGCATTTCAATGACATTCACAAATAACTTTTCCCAGAAATGCTGGCTTATAAATCATGGCTGTGAAAGAGCAATAGTAACTTTCAATAGCGTGTTGCTGGCACAGCTTTAATACTATCTGATCTTGTAATGATATGTACAATACATTAGTTCTTCATTATGAAAATCCATTATAGCAACTGGAGGAGGGAGATAGGACAAATGTAGAATGATATATGAGAAATATTATTAGTGATTTCCTGTTATATATAGACCAGCTACTATCATCAGTATCAAAWGTGGGACCTGAAACCCACACATCTGTGCTACATCTCAGCTTTTGGGRTAAGAAATGTGTAACCGAGGCACTGGCCTACCCAAACAATAGTTAACTTTCCCAGGTGGGAGAAAAGTAATTATTTTTTGAACTGAGTGAGAAGGTTAACAACTAGAAAGGCACTTTAACTTGTTGGTTCACACTTAAAATGGTTTTTAAAACAGTTGTTTGGCAAGGTGATAGAAAAATTGTCTAAAAGCAGCTGTGGTTCCTCTGTGATCCTATATGTCCTATATTCTTATATGCAGGAAAAGAAAAAAAAACCAAAAAACCAAAAAACAAACAAAAAAAAACCCCAAAAAACAAAGGAGCTTTCCTGGAGACAATACCTTTTTTAGCATATATTGTCTTCATGAAAAGATTTAGCGGTGTCAGGAGCGTCATGCATCRCAAACTGTCAGCTCCTGAATGGTTTAAGACCTTCCAGGTAGGGGCAGGCTATAATCAACCAGCTCTACTCCTTCCAGAAACGGATTTTAATAGATAGCACTCATACTGCCTTGCTAACTCTTGCTTGCAAAGTTAAACCTATCTAGCTTTATTTAAAATACATTCTACTCCTCTGGGTCTGGAGCCRCTTTTGCAGCTGGACATCAGGGCAGCCTCCCACGGGATGCAGGCAATGTCCCAGCACTGCGCTTGCTTCTGACTGTGGGCGCTCAGTGTSTTATTGAGCTCGTCCAGGGGCCTTAGACAGGTAGCTGCACGAAAAGGCTCTCTCAAACAAGGCAGGTAAGGCAATGTTATATAATTTATTGTAGAAATCATATGTTACCTCTCTGTCGTTCTGATGGATTGTTTTCAGAATAAAGGCCMAATAAATCTGAGCTTTTTAAATGTTATGTTACTGGGTTTGTCATGACAACTTTAACCCTGCATTTCTTAATATCTTATGGTTAAATTTTCAGCATTACTTTTGATTTCTTTATGACTTTAACATCACATTGGATCACAGTTCTGTCATTTTTGGAACCACTAAACCTAGGGTTTTTGATTCTGTGCTATTGCAAGTGATACAGGCAATCCTCATTATACAAMTCTTTCTTCAAAGGAACAGTTTTTAACAGGCTTATTAAGAAATGAGCTACTTTTATAGAAACCATCAAACAGTTTTTATACRTAATAAAAAAAAGAGAAACAGAAATATTACATGGTGCCTGCAAGCCTCATATGGCGTAAACTGACTCTTGTAAAATACAAGCACTGACATTTTCTGTTTAAATTACTGTGTCCCATGAATACTAGAAATAATAATAATAAAAATTTATAACTTTATTTTTTACTACCACTTTCCTTATATCTTATAATTAGAGAATTGAACAAAGCGTCCTCCAAAAAAACCTATCTAAGTAGTGTTTTCCCTGGCAAACCTTTATTCATGAAATTACTGATCCAGAAAATCTCACTGACTCATGTTCTGCTCCATTTCTGTCATCACAGAACTTAGACACATCCTGAATCTACTGACTTATGGGTCTAGTCACCCCGTCACATTTTATACCAATTTAGGTTTTCTTGGAACAGCGCATAATGATCTCAGTTTAATAGAATAATTTTGCTATAATGTTCATAACTCTGTCTCATAATCTTGTTGTCTAGGTACATTTTATGAGATTTGAGGGTATTTAAGTTTCAGCATCACATATCTATCAGAGGCTGGAAGCGTTTTTCTGGGATAGTGGGTCTT
Source organism: Eudromia elegans (assembly GCA_003342815.1). Taxonomy (NCBI): domain Eukaryota; kingdom Metazoa; phylum Chordata; class Aves; order Tinamiformes; family Tinamidae; genus Eudromia; species Eudromia elegans. The sequence continues at coordinate 136,585 of PTEX01000351.1, read as the reverse complement.
CACTGGTGTGGTGGTGAATTTTGGTGYCAACACAAGAGCTGTTTCTATTACCATAATACCTTTTTTCCTTTTTTTTTTCCATTCCTGAACACTAAGAAAAGTGACTATCTGTTTCAGGTCTATAGGCCCTAGGACATTGATGGACATGAATATGAGTGCTTTTGTCCATAAGTACGTAACTGTGTCCTTACTAGGTCCATCTAKTTCATTTAATCCATTACCAGCAGCAAGTACAGAGGGAAGAGAAYAATTGTGCAAAGTGATCCTGCACCATTATGTCATCCTGACTTCTGGGTCAAAACTTTGATCAAAAATCAGGAGATATCTCAAGAATGGGGATATTACTATCAGTGCCTTTATAGACCYGTTTACCACTTGTGTAACCTCCTGCGCACTTCTGCTATTGTATGCAGCACATGGCAATGACTTAGGAAAAAGAAGTGATTTTCATACCTTTAATGTGTTCATAGTTTGTATAGTACCCTTTAGCTCTTGCATGGTGAAAAATAGTGAAGAAAATTTCTTATGATTTCCTATTCTATGGAAATATTTTATATAATCCTAGTCAYCTCTTTTTAAATTGGAAGTGTCCTCATCTCTTTCGTCTTGCCTTGGATGAAAGCTATGCTATCCATACAAGCTTTTTCTGCAAACATTCTCTCTGGTATCTGTTATGTAGCTTTAGTATCTGTTATGTAGCTTTTTTCAGTTGTGCTTGTTATTCAGGAACTGGGCACTTTTCTTTGAGGCATAGAGATGTTTTCTGTTTATCTTTCTAACAGTTCTTAATATGTTCTTGCCCATTGGTGACTAGGAGGCTGCAGTTTTCAGGCAATTATCTTTTACTTCAAATTTCTATTCCGTAGCCATAGTACTCACTCAGAGTSCCTCACAGTCTTTGTCACATTAGAGATATTTTTCCCATGTGCAATATTTGCACTTATCAACATTGAGTTCCATCTGCCACTTTGTTTCCCAGCCATTCAGTAGAATAAGACCCTGTGCAAGTCTTCCCCTCTCCTCAGTACTTTTGTATCACCAGGAAACTGTCACTTTCTGTTCATCCTCTTACTCAGAACATCAGGCAAAACTGAATCCTCAGTATGGAAAAACGCACTTGGTAATTGAACATTTTGAACACCAACTGCTTTTGTTCAAGAGCATTTCTGGTTGAATCCACAACTTACTGGAATTCAGCCTTTGATGGGGGAGGGATATGGAGGTACTCTAAGTATCACAGAGTTTCCTCAGATCTTTCCCTTTCTGGAATCACGTGGATTATGGAAGCAGAGCTGGGACGGGGTATGTGTGCTGCTCGGGAAATGCACTGAGATTTCTTTCACAGACTTGGACTYTCATTTCAGTTCTAATTTGGAATGGCTCCCAGGGCTCTGCAAGGGCCACCTAAATGACTAGGAGATAAGTCTTTCAAATAATAAACCATATTAGAGATTTAATAATCTAGGATGTTAAGATTCAAAATGACAGCTATGATTTCTCCTTAAAGGCATTGCATGGGATATCATCAACACCACAGTGAAAAGGCAATTGCTAAGCTTGCTCACTGCATTCCTGGAAGCCTTGATGAATGCTTAGCRGATTTTACCTTGAAACTGTGGTACAAATGCAGTCCTTGCTGCATCCMATTGAGGTAGATAGGAATGGCTCATGACTGTAGTTGGAAAAGACTGAATATGTTTCWCAGCTAGGGAAGGCCCTGAGGGCCTCTGTTCCGAGAGCAGGATTTTTTGTGCCTGATTCCATCTTCTAGGCAAGTCTCTCCTTTCCCTACTGCAGGGGAGCTACCATAGCAAGTAACCCCAAATCTGACAGTGCCTTGTGGCACTTCTGAATAATCATGTGTGCTATGGGGGAAAGGTGTCCTCCGGACCTGCATCTGTCCCTTTGGCAATGGGAATAGTGATAGCTCAAAGATCAGAATTTGCAGGCTCCTGGTTCTAAGCCACCCGCTTGTGCAGTTCAGCAAGATGTCAGCTAGTACAAGGTGATGGGGAAGCCACGGTTTTGTACACGGCAACGATGAAACTGTGAGACAGAGTGAGGTGTCTACACTAGGGCTTTCATTTGGATCAGAAATTTGTTTTGGAAGAAAACGACTGCACTATCTCCTGTACCATGCTGTGGGTTAGCATGATGAAGTGATCTCAAAGCAATGATCTGGAAGCCTTTTGGATGAAACCGGTCTAGAAGGTCTGTTGCAGGAGGGAATTTAATGGGCTCCAGCTATGAGCAGTTGTTCAGCCACTTAGAGCTAGTGTAATGTAAAATCTCTGAAGTGCGTGTAGATTGGATGTTGGATACTCAGTGCCAGCTCCTTCACCCTACACATTCTGCTGTGCCACAGCACACATGGTAATATAGACATAGTCCTAATGTTCAAGAGTTTGAAGTGGACTGGTGTGAAATTAGTCTATTGTTTGAGTCATGTTTCAGGTTTTGAAGCAATTGTGAAGGGGACAAAGACAACTTAGGTTACAACTTACATCTGACTTCTACACAGAACAGACTGTAATGTTTTTATATCAAAAGTAGCTTCTAGATATATAAACTGCAGATATACAYGAAAACATTTAGAATATCTACTGTGCGTTTACTATTCAAAAAGTCAGAGTTAAATTTGAAACATGAATACATTGTTTTTCCTAATATTGGCAGCTTATCTTCTCATAATTTAAAATATTACCTGTCTGTTGTATTTAATGCCTGTCAGATGGTGTTGTCTTTCCTCAGTCTGCATAGATATTACTACTGCTCTTGTCCATTTTCTCTGCCTACTTGAATTCCTTTTAACAAAAGACACACAGTACATCTGGCACATTGTCCTTGTCTGATCAATGAATCTGAGGACAAAAGATCATTATATAATGCTTTAAAGGCTGAATTTTCACGCTGAGCTCCTCACTTAGAGTCTAGGTTTGTTTCTGTCAGCCTCATTTACTTTAAAGTTAAGCTATGCTAGTACAGATTTCTTAAAGGCTTTATTATTATTATTCTTTTATCTGYGGAGTTCATTGATTTGCAAAGGCTGTGACTTTAGAGGTAACCGAATCATCAAAACTSAAGGTGCTGCAGATTGCACTGGCAGTAATGGACCCAGGGCTAGTTTTCCGCCCYGTGCTGTCGTTCCTCCTGTCAGACAGGCAGGCAGGTTCAAAGGGCTAGCAGAGTGTCGCAGCGGGGAAGCAGCAGCCCATGCTAGTTGCCTCCCTTCGGCTGTCTGAGGGAAACCACAGGTCTGCCTTGAGCAAACAAAAACCCAAGGAAACTCYCACTGCTGTTTTCACAGGAAGACTTTGTCTAAGTGATATGAAATGACAGATGAGGGGTGAGAGGCATTGTAAAGCAGTTTGAAATGGATAGCAGAGTACCTTTCTGAGGTATCRCCCCTGGTTTAAAAAAAAAAGGAAAAAAAAAAGAAAAGCAGGATATGTTTAAAAAAAAAGTTAGTGGAGATTGTGGGGACTGAGGAGTGGAATACAAAACCATCCTTCTCTCCCAAATTAGGTGCAAAAACAAAAACAATGCTTCCTGTATTTAATGTTTAGGGCTTCTCTCAATGCTTATTTGGCAACTTTGTTATTAGGGGTAGAATTTTTTTTTTCATGGATATTTTTAACACCTGATTAAGCCCCACTAAGTCCCTTGGCATTAACAAAATATGTTCCAAATATGTAGAATATTTACTAATAGGATCTCAAATTKAACAATGCATCTAAGTCACACGTTTACCTATTGAGTTAAATGCTCCTATAAAAAATAATTCTTTTTTAATCTCTAGAATGAAGGTCTGTTCTAAAGAAAAATTTTGGAAGTGGTTTTGAGATTTTACTTGCCCTCTAGACTAAGTTATACAAAGATTTATGYAGCAGTTTCCTTTAATGTATTGCAATGTATCATGTATCAATGTTTCAGCAATCAGATGGATGGATGCATGGATGCATGCATGGATGCATGGATGGATGGATGGATAAAAGTGGAAATTTACAGCAAACAAAACTTCTTCTTAGAATCAGATTTGGGAGGAATCATTATCTCTTTCCTGACCAGCCCTTCCTTTGCTCTGTCCATATTTTAGGCAGAGAGTTAATGCTGTACAGCAAAGTATCCTTTCAGATATGATGGGCTGCATGGATAAGGAGYTAGCAGTTTAAGACAGAATAAGAATGGAGCATGTTCACTTACTCGTGGAATGTGCAAATACTACAAAACAAAGGACAGACGTTGTATTAGTGTATTATTTGGAATGAGAATGGTTATTGTAGAGATATAATATTTAAAGTTCATCTTTATAGTTAATTATTCTGTCTGTCTTTGTTTCCTTTCCAAGATACTTGAACTCATATTGAAGGAGAAATTTATAGCATCATTAGTTTTTGTGGAGAGAGCCCCTAATGAAGAATATTAAATAGCATATAATAATAAAGAATATTAAATTAGTGGAAAATCACAGGAGGGTTACATGGTTCACAGACAAATAGCTGTGATGGAACTCATAAGTCTTAAACTATTCTCTGTTAGGGCTTAAATTCTGTATCAAAGCACTCATATTGCTCTACTCTCATTAACTTTAATGAAAAGGAAAATCACACATAGACCTGTATCACAATTATTGCCTTGAAGGCACAATGCTTCAGGATCTCCAGGACTGGCAGGTTAGCTGTACCTTTGCCTTTGCTCCCCCTTAAGTACCCAGCTTACATTTCTTAATCTTGTGCTTAAAATTGCATGGCTAATTGGCCTATTCTACCTTTTTTGTGCTTATAAGGTGAAAATAATTTTATTAATACTTTGGGATATATGAMTACCATATAATTTCAAATCTTCTTGGGGAAGGAAAAAAATATTTGATTCAGTTTGAAGGCTGGACTTGGCATGAAAAAAAGTGTTTGATATTGAGTAAATCTTAATTCATTTAATACTAAGTATCTTCAAAAGAAATTCTGGCAGTTCCTGGAGGGAAAAGTGGGAATATTTAATTAAACAAAAAAGTTTTAAAAAGAACCTGGAAACATTTAGGTATTTCTCCAAGTTTCTCATCTCCCCAAGTTTCTTAGTTAAGCAATTGGTGCAGTCAGGCCTGTGCTCAAGTAGGAAGCCAGCAAACCTGCACTTTTAAGTGAATGAAAAACCAAAAGCCTGAGATGCCTGGCCCCTCTTTTATCTTTAAAATTTCTAAAGGGGAACCACTATTACCCTTTAACTTCCACGATCTGGCCTGTAACTTTTAGAGGTAACTGCAGGGCTCTGAGAGGCTGCCTGGTTCAAGTGATCTTTGTGGGTGACATGTGAATCTTGRGAAGAGGATTTTTTTCTGAGCTGTTAAATTTCTACAGCTCCGTAGCTTCTCCGCTGCAAGGGAGCCATGTGTGTCGTAGGTGGATGGCAGTCTCACAGCCGATAAGCATCTCTTGTTGCCTCTGACAAAAGGTGTCCTCTTGACTGAACAGATTCTCCTTTTCTGTTTTTTCCCAGTGTTGGATGAATGTGGAAATGGTGCACAGTGCAAGGCTGAAAACTTACAAGCCAGTTCGTGCACATTCTCCAGAGCYGGAGCATTTTCTCGTACCTCCCTCGAATGTTTGTGCAGAGTTATCTGTGCTAACATCGCTGTCTTCTAAACTTATCCTACAGGAATAACTGTGATATAACTACTACTAGTAGTAAATATTCAAGCTACTAACTTTGCCGGACAAAAGACTGAAGGAGGTGAAACAAGTCTAAGCCCTGTCTCCAAATTCTAGGCTGAATTATAACCACCCCAAGCAGCTGCAGGTTTGCACTTTATATTAACTTGTGTAGCATTTGGCAGTCTTATTATGAAAAACACACTTTACATATCACTCCCATTTCAGACTTTTCAACACTGAATAGTGAAAGTTTATATTATTTTTCCAGGGTATCCTGTTAGACCAAATAGCGTATAAAGAATCTTGCATAGTGTGTTCTTGCGTTGACAAGACTAACCCGAGCTTTGTGATTTATGATTTGATTTGCGTGATTCATGGTTGTGTTTGATACTGTATTGATAGAACAAGCATTTGTTTCTTCTGCATTGCCATTATGCACTTAAATATTGAGACGTTATTGAGTGCTTTCAGTGGACCAACAAATCGAAAGTCTGAAAGCAAAAAGTGCAATGGTTCAAAACATTTGTGTCTGCCTCTTAATGCAGTTTAAAATGTCAATTGTAAAATGCAATTAAAGGAATTATATTTTTAAAAATGTTTGACCTCAGTGTATATGAGTGGACTGGGCAGACATATGAATGTAGCTGCATTCTCCAAAGCTGTCCTTTTCCTGCATCATTTTTCTTAGTTTCCTCGAGTTTTCACCCACAGTGGACACCCAAAGCACTGTGCAATGTTTTTGGCTTGTTCCTGATTTCTCATTTTCCAATTGTACTATTAAGAGCAAGGCACGTGTAAAATACACGCGAACCACTTTAAACAACTGCAGGAGCAGACTAGTAAGAGAATGGATGAGTCCTGATTGCCCAAAGCGATATTTGTCTGCTGGCTCCTTCTAACCAAGAGGCTTTCTGTTACTTGACACATGGCAAAGTGGAGGAACTGTTTTTGCACGTGCAGTTTTCTTCTGATTATGGCAAGCCTCTAACCTGAAAGGACAAAGTAAAGCCTATGTCACCTGCTGAGGTGCTTTACTKCATTAAAAACAAGAATGATACTTACTCTTTGGAGCTTCTTGTTAAAGTGAAATCTGAGTCTGTTTCCAGGCCATTTTATGGGTAGATTTGCCCAAAGACCCAATAGGTTCTGGCTTCACAGTGACTGGCACATCTTTTATTTGCTTGCCTCTTCTTGGCTTGACTAAACTGTTGTTAAGTGGCCCAGTATAGCAGCCATTATCTACCCCTGCCATCTATCCAAACCCAGTATCTTCCAGTAGGTGCCTCTTTCTTCCTGAGCTATAGGAGGAAACTATGAAGAAAGAATTATGTACAAGAACTGTGGACTATTCTCAGTTTTTAGGATTCAGCTGCACTATGTAGATAGTTTCCCTTGAAAGAGGGAAAAGGTAAAACAACATCCTTCCTTCCAAAATGAACTGAAGTTTAGAACAACTTAAAAAAATAGGCTGATGACTTTTTATTCCTTTATTCTCTGCCTTACACACATTCTGTCTCTCACATGTGCTTACACATAGGCACGTAGAAGAAATGTCTCTGGAAACCTGGAGAAGAGAGAAAGCTGTGGGTTTCCTTTCYCATTTCAGAAACTTGTCTCTAAGAAATATCAGCTTTCAAAATATATTATTGTACCAATGCAAAGTCTTTCTTCCTTAGATAAAAAAGATAACAGGAATTTTTCCATGCCACCAAACGGACACCACAGAATAATAATTCAATGCTGGGGACTTCTGAAGTCCATCAGCATCATTAGAACATCGTCCAGAATAAGTGAGGAGGGTCCTTCTTGTAGTGTAATTCCTGTCCTCACAGCCTTCCTCAAGACACACTCTTTCAAAGAGGCCCATCAACCAGAAAATATTCTTGTCCCCGCTTTCTTATTACCCACGAGTGGGTCCTTAATTTAACTTGCTGTGAATGGGCCTACTTCAAAATCCACCAAATTCAGAGCAAAGATTCCCTTTGAGTGTAACCAGCTTTGTTTGCAACATTTTTTCAAGGTCTGCTAATTTGAGTGTCTGTGAAAAGATTGTTTCACTTTCCTAATGAAATACATGGCTTTTCATTTTTATTCGCATATCAGCATGTTTTTCCATTTGAATTGCTAGRTCTGCTCAGCAAATTCTTTGTTTATTTACCTGTCAGTAGAAAACTCAGCATACGCTGGTTTCATCCAAATGACTAATACGGTTTCCTGTATCTAACTCTGAGCTTCAGAAAGAGACATTTACTCAAGCTTTTAGAGAGCTTAGGTTTGCTGTCTAAAGCAGGCATTATTGGTGTGTTTTCTTTGCTGCATCGGGTCTCACTTTTGAAACCAGTCTTGTGTGCCAAACCATGTCTAGGCAGCTCTCCCTCCCCCTTTTCTTTGTGGATTGTGAAAGAAGTGAAAAAGAAGCACTGTGAACCCTCAGTGAGACGGTAGAAAACTTACATTATTGAACTGTCCTGAAAAACTGAAAGGGGCACGAAAAAAATAACCCCAGTGATTTTTTGTTATTTTACTGACTCAATTTGACATGAGTGAGAATCAGATGATGTTGAAATCAATGAGACAACGATCTCACTGTCTTCAGCAAGAAAGMAAAACCAGTTTGCTGTCTTTGAGCTAACAGACTCTTGCTTTTTAGGTACTGTAACTTTGCTTGGTGTCATGATTAAAAAACAAAACAGAAATATAATATATTTTCAGAAGTAAAGATTTCTTCCATGAATGTACTTTGCCACAAAGCACCTTTATAACGGTGCAAGTCTTCCTCTTCCCATACAGGAATAAATATCACCTTTTTATACAAAGTAATAGTGTTCAAAATAGAGACGGCCCAATCAAAACAGTACGGTTTCCTAGTGCAGATAGTAAGCAATCGTGCCAAGAGGGCTGTGCAGTGGGAGAAGGCAAAACAAGAATGGCTTAAAGTGGATTTAGCCATTTGCAGGCAACACACTCTCCAGGGGCCCTCAGCTTGTCAGCCCGGGCAAGTAGCAGGTCCTTGTGCAGCCAACAGAACTGCTCAGTTACTCCAGGCTGCAGGGAGAGCTGCACCCCGCTGGTGCGTGGCACAGAGCTGGGCTCTTCCCTGGAATACGGCCTCTCTGCCAGCTGCTTAGCAGATTCCTTCAGCAGCTCTGGAACAAGCAGAGCAGCAAATATAGCTGGTCCAAACTGTCCACAATGACAAGCCTAAAAAAGATCTGGGAAAAGGCAAGCCCTTATTACTCTAAGCATGCCCAAAATATCCTCATAGTGTGCTCACTGGTGAGGAGCATGGCAGGAAGTGTGGAATGCGCTCCACACTGCCTGGCACTGTTGCACCATTCTTAAAAATTTAAATCATCATTCATGATGCTGTAATATTTAGGYATGGGTGAGCTGGGTAAGACCACATAAGCGTCTAACCTAAACATTTGAGGTTTGAAATAGTTTGGTTAGYTTCCCACTCCACTCCCAGTTTTCATATGCTCCTGCACTTCCCTGCTGGGTCAAATCCAGAAGGGGAAATATCCAAATACATGCATGAGAGAGGCTGTTCTCTGYGAGCTGGTGGCTCCGTGCCAGTGACCTGCTAACCTAGCCGCCAGATCAGCCACGGTCACAGGTAATGGGTTGCTACAGTCCACAATGCACACCCTGTTTTATGGCTCTGCCTGGGTTCCCTACAGTGCACAACTGTTTGGCCTCAAGGGTGGRGGTTTTGCTTGGGAACTCTTCCTGAAATCTCAAGTAGGAAAATGTGTGCTTAAAGTATTGATGGTCTGATATTGATTGTTATAGAAAAATAGCCAGAGATGAAAACTGGAGAGGCTGAAAGTTAACACTCAATGTGCAAATATGCCAYTAAGGCAAGCTCTTAATGTGTTGAGAGAAGTGCTCCATATCCTCCAAAGCTAGTCACCTTTTAATAAAGGCACATTGTATTTCTCTCATTCCTRTCTCTTAAAAGAACACCTTGCAAGGAGATGGGATGTTTCAGATGGTCCTTGGGTCTGTAGATAAAATACTGGTAGCTCTTGCTGCTAGCAAAGGTAGGTAAGGAGGGATGGTGCTGCAGTTGTCCGGAGAGCAGCGTGTGAGCGTGTAGCCAACAGCGGTGATGAACAGGAGGGGGAAAGTGGAAATATGGAGCAGATCTGGGATGCATCACATACATCCCTGTTTCTCTCCAGTCTACCTCAGGGCAGAAACGAGAGCTTTCTGAAAGTGAGACAATTAAACCATTCTGATGCCCACCTACRAACAGAACTGAGAAATCCTGATGTTGTTTACTGCATGGGTAAGAGTGATATTTTTCAAACTACAAGCATCTGAAATGAATCTTCTAAACTCATGAATAAATACTGGATTTAAGCAGAAGTTGCAGCTACCCATCACTTGCAAAAATCGTCCTTTCTAGAAATAACATAGATAGAAGATGTAGATACTCTGTTTTTTGAAAAAAAAAGAAGCTTGACCAGGTCGTAACTTGGACTTAAATTGCTAATCTGATCTTCCATCATTCTCTATTCACAAAACCCTTTATCCTACGCATGGAGATGACTGCATTTACTTTCTAMTTTTTCCTCTGAATCCTTTTTTTATAACTGAGAACGTATTATGTTTGAACACCTTAGTTTCTTCTTTTCTAGTCCATCTGAGACAAAATAGCCAACAGGAGGTGAAAGCCTAAATGCAAACTCTCTTAAYGCTGCTTTTGTTTAATTTCTTTGCATCTGCTGTCTTAGCCTGCTCTGCCGAAGTCCTTGCTCAGCTCATGACAAAGCTTGTTGTTTGCTGCAGAAGAAAGTTATTGAGGCTGTGGCTAGGGGATTTGCAGTACTTCAAGGGGTGCATATTGGGAACAGATGTGACTAGGCACTCAGCCAGGCCTTGTCATTTGAGACATGGCACATAGGGCATTTTTGGTATAAATTCATTTATATTTGAAATCATTTTGGCAGCAAAACAGATTGACCCATGTTGCCAAACAATTTTCTTTAAAGGCACTGCTCTATTCCAAAATGGTAATCATTTCATCTATCAGAAATATGAGACAAATATGGAGCTCAGGGCCATTTGGGGCCATTGCCCCTCTAATAATTTTTCTAACTCTTACTGCTTCCAAAGACTGATCTTTTCATTTCTCTGCTCCTGGGTAAAATTATATGAAGRTTATCTATTTTTTACCCAGTTCCAGATGCATTTTTTTGGGACAGCAGTATGCTGCTGCTTAAATCATAACGTTGCCCACATTGTAATATCTAACATGCACTGTCCTGGTGGGTTAAGAKTWWT
>PTEX01000351.1:78231-125530 GCA_003342815.1 Eudromia elegans | reverse complement strand
AAAAAAAATCCTACTATTTTCTTTACTGYTTCTTTATTTTTTCTCTCAATTTTTCTAAAAAATAGAGGAGACATTTATGTGATAGCCTCAATGAATTACTCTYGATACAAGAGAATTTTATTAATAATCATATCTTGCTGGACACTCAAAACTTTCTGTATTCAAAGAACAGTACGATATGCAACTTTTCTCATTTTAAAGCAGGAAACTGGCTTACTGAGATGCGTGGCATGTAAGACAGCTTTAAAATAACAGATTCCTGTTCTTTATGGCCCAATATTTATTTATCTGTGATATTTCTTCCTTAAATACTGCCAATAGAATTCATTCCATGAAAAACAAAGATAAAAACTCCTCTAAAACCCTATAAAATCTCTGTGCTTTTAACTTAACCTGTTTTTTTTTTTACTTAAGATGTTGCAATCTGTAGTCCTTTTATCTTAGTTTATTATGCATCAAAATAGGTCAGAGTTGCTGCTTACTTTCAGTGTGTAGTCTTTAACACTCACTTTATAGTACCAGCCAGTTTTAACATATGTATCTTTCATTTTCAATTCATTTCTGAGAGCTATTTCACTATCTTATTTTCCAGGCCCACTCTGCACTTTAGAAGCTTTTCCTTTTTATTTAATTGTAATGTAAAATGAGCAAGAAATTTGATTTTAAACAATGATTCAGCAGTTCCTCTCAGGGACGTTTTCAGGGGTAGATTTGAAAGCACTCTGTCAGTTCCATGTTAGCTTAMAATTTAGGTTTTATATTAAAGAAAGGTATCCCAAGAGTAAAATCTTTAGCAAGATCTGAAGAGTGACAGAGGTATTTACATTCSTTGAAATAAGGATTCCAACAGAAACTGTTTTGCTAAGCAAACATTCCCGCACTGACAGCTCTGCCGAGGAGCACGCAGAACCCAAAAGGAAAACTRAGAACTTATCAAGGTGTGTGATTTTGTTCTCCAAGCTCTTTGGCATTATGCTCCCTCTTGTCCTAAGCAGATGCAAAGAGAGGTGTCGTCGGTGTTTTTCCTTTATTTTCKTACTCTTCCAAGCCACCAAGCCCACTGCACGCTGTTCGTGATCTAGTTGTGTTTGCTGTTCTCATCTTCTGTGCTTCCTCAGAACGGAGTGGTTTTGCTTTCTGCTCCCACCATTCCCTGAGGTGCTTGTTCTTGAGCATCTCACCAGAATTGCACATTCCTCTCTTTTCCCTTATGTTTGTCTGCAACGAGCCCATCTGCCATTACTTACCGTGGGGTTTGCATGACTTCAAGCGCTCTACAAATGCGGGGGTTAACAGCACTCAGGCTACGAGAAGWCGCCTCAAGCCAAACGTGACATGATAAAAGCCCCAGCTCCCTCACGCGCGTTGTGAAGGCACATTACTTTAGCACAAAACAAGCCCATTTCCATCCGTTTAGCAACTGGAAAAGCTTAGCACTTGGCAGGTCAGCAATGTTTGTCCCAGCTTCCCATGCCAGGCCACTGGCGCACACGGGACCCGCATGGGCTCCATGTGCTGGGACCCGAGGCCTTGTCCGTGCACTCGTCTTGGCAGCAGCCCCATGAAGATCAATGGCAGTGGCTCTGTGGCCAGGGGGGACCAGACCCTCCCTGCTTTGCCCTCGCTGCCTTGTATGGCTTCTTTCTTTGCCTTTCTTTTTCATGGTAGGCTGCAGCCTGGGTGCCAGCCAGCTTGTGCTTCAAATAAAAAGTTGACTTAAAAGTGCTGCCTGCTGGAAATGCTGTAGAGGTCTGCTGAAAATGACAAAGAAAAATAAATGCAAGGGCCTACTGCATTACCTAATTCCCAGTAAATACCAACTTGCATGCAAGGCTATATGGAAGAAGACATTACTTGTGCTATGAGCTTATTTTGCCTGTAAATTAGAGAAGAAACAGGCATGATCTGGCTATTTCCTGGGCCATATATATTTTCTTGAAAAGCACACTTTTAGAAATGAAATAGTTTTTAGTAACTAAATGCCATACTGATGCAGGCTCTACAGATTGGTAGGCCAAAAAACACCCCCCAAAAACCCCTTGATGATCAGTTCAACTAAATCTTAGATGTCTTAGGACAAAGTAAWAGTTTGGTGCGTGTAATGGTGACAGCCTGATGTTTTTGCTAGGAGCTGGTGCAAATACGAGCACATTAGAATACCTATTTTTGTCATCCAAATTAAATGGGATATAAAATGAGTGCTAAATTTTGGCAATAAGAACAAAGCATTACCACACGCATGGCAGATCGATGCATTCTTATTGCAAAGCCTAATTTCTTATTTCACTGACCAATGAAGAATTACTTAATYCCATAGAGCCAGTGCTAGGTTATTTATCTTTTAGGTAAGATAGCCCCACTGCTTTTATCTATAGATGTCTGAATACACCTTCACCTGGAAGCCTTCTCAGTTTTTCACATATTTTAGTAGGGAGTAACTAAGCGATGTTTCAAGATAAGAGATGCTCGAGAGACAAAAGTTGAACACAGAAGGGTGATGAGATATCCAGCTCTTTATTGTTGATATTAGGTGCAACACTTGGATTTGGAAACCTCATGTATTTGCTTTGTCGAGGTACTGCACTCTTACCAGAAATGGGGTAGTATCATTACCAAAATGCACCTGCCACAGGCCTTGTGTTTGTTGTGGCTATTACCACCTTGGAGAGTCACAAGGATAATAAAAAGGGCTGCCTTTTCCCCTGAGTTAGGTGATACAGAGAGTTTGGGTCTGAATTTCCATTTTTTGCTGGGAYTGTAGTTTTTGGCTCTCCTTAAACAGACATTACAAGCACTGGGTAGAACACGGTGGCTCGGCTAATCATTTAAAAGTACTTAAAAAGTTAGCATGCTGTTACAAAGTAAGTGGTATTTTCTGCCTTAACTGCTTTGCTTGCAAATGGCTGGTTGAGTTCAAAGGATCAGTGATTCCTCGTGGCGAAGGACAGTGTGGGCAGTGACCAGCAAACCTCCCCTGGAGCTACTGGAGAATTAATGCTGATTGCTTTGTTCACAAAAATGAGCGCTTTCAGCTCTGTCTGAACAGCTCATTAAAATGTACTGAGTGTGGATTTTGGGGCTGAGATTAGACTGCTCGTGAAGCGGGCCGAAAATTAGATTCAGGTGGGAACAGGAAAACTGTTATCAGTAGAAAGCAGAGAAAATTCACCRAAGTGTCTTTCTCACAAGAGAAGCTCGCTCCAGAGTCACCTCCAAAGGTCAGTCTGGAGGTGAAGCCAAATCTGAGTGCTTTAAACYGGCCTTTGGAAGTGCTTCCATTTGCCATAGACTACAGAAGAAATCCAAAGAAAGGATCACCCGATGCCAGGACATAGTAAACTGCAGTGGAGCACTTGATAGGACACAGATTGCACTTAGTGCTTATCAGTGTAAGGTATTTGCAGTAGGAAGTGCCATTATTTTATTTTCCTTTTTTTCCAATGATTTTAAATGCAGAGTAAAGCGYTCCTATTCTCCTCCCACTTAGGAAGCAAAGACTCTGGTCTGAGGCCAGAATCTACTACAAGGCAATGTCATAAATGAGCACTAAGAGAAATAGTTTGTTTTTTATCACAGTTGGTAGTGTCTTATTCAGTGTACTGGTATAGAGCATGCTTAACTGAAAGAATTCTGGTTTAAGACATTATTATTAATCATTTTTTAGACACAATAAATCAGGATTTGAGCACACTTTATTTTGAGACCYGAAGTCTGGCAGTCGCACCAGGGTAAATGGGACAAGATCCGTATTATTGTGCACTGATGTGTGATACAAAAGGGCTTAAAAGGGCTGGAATAAATTTAGACTATYATTCCAAACATCCTTATTCTTGATCTGGCAGTATTTTTTTTCCTGTATGTATTATAGTGCTTTCAGAAGCACTATATTTTCATTGCCAAATTCTCTCTCACTTTCCCTTAGTGAGGAGCACACAATGAGGGGATGCAAGTACCTCCATGACCAACCACCTTGTTGCCATCCCTTTGAACTCCAGTCAGCAGAACCAGTCATCTCCTGGGTAAGGATGTGGATTTACGGTGCAGCACACTTGGATGTATTTTCCTTTATCAGGTACTCACRAATCACATTATGACCCGATGTTTACAGTGGATTCCCTTTCAGGCCCTCTCTGGATACAGCAAGGCTTGAGCTTGGCCATGTCACTGAGCATCACCCAAGAAGGCAAATGTGCCGTGGGGCAGATGGGCCTGTCAAGCAGTATTTCTTTTATCATTCTTTTGGGTGAAATATTTCAGTGGGTCTGTACCCCCAGCCAAAGGTTTTGCAGGGGAGTCCCACCTGCTATTCCCTGAGAAAACTTAGTGTTTAAACTGTTTCCATGAACTGTGCCTGGTGCGGGATCAGGCTTTACAAGCTGAAAGAGGGTTCTGCTGGACGCATAYGCAGCACAGTGCCTCAGTGTGTGCGCCGGGAAAGAGGCCATGCTGGACTCTCTCCCTCCACACCTCATTTGTAAACTGTTAACTATAAGCTCTCAAGGTAGCAATGCTGTGTGTATACCTCAGGGAGCACTTTCAGGTGCCAGTAACCCCCTAAAAAGTACCTTTGTGTACATTCATTACATAGAAGTTCCCAGGCCAGAAGTGAAATGTTGTGGAAGGTTCTCGATACCCTTCTAGGCTGCCCGTGTTGTGAAAGCGTTAAACTATTCTGGAGATCCTTTATAGAAAGTGAATCCCTCCTTTTCATGGTCAGAACACTTAACAAAGATGTTTCAAAGATTTCCAATTTGTCTCAGACTTATTTGTCGATAAAGATAAGTGTCTTTTGACTTGCTAGCCCACTGTAATTGAACAACAAACTGCAGTGCAGCATGTGATGCCATAGTGAGAATGGACCTTTTAAACGATGACCTGAATCAGGAAGGAATGTGGCAAAGAACATACGCTCCTGCTCATTGGAAAACACTTACTTGGAGAGTGCCGGCATGATTCGTACCGCGGTTTCACAACAGTGAAAGACAAGCAGAAACACAAGTGAACATTTGTCTCCGTCTTCTTTAAAACCGCTTGACATCTTCATATCTTCGTGGTAATGTGACTTACTGAGGAACCAAATAGAAGTGGATCTTGTATTTTCATCTTCAGTATTTTCATCTTCATCTTTCTAGTATTTTTTTTCTGTTGCAGTCTTGTCCTGTTTGGAATTAATCTCTTTCTGATCCCAAAATGTGTAAAGGGGTTTTTCTGGTGTGGTTTTTTTTTTTTCCCTAGAATGCTAGGAAATCTTCCCCTTGCTCTGTTTATTTTGCACTCCTCACTTATTGGCCTTGATTTTCAGGGTGTGCTCCGTGACATTATTGACTAAGAATATTGCCCTTGCATGTTTCACATTAGAAAATAATTGGCTAAGTGGGGAAATATGTGAAATAAGCTGTAAATTTGTAATGTAAAYTAAATAGTGTTCTTATCTGTACTTTACAGAAAACAGCATGCTCTTTTGTAGGCAGTTTTATTAAGCTTTTTTTTTTTTATTTGTAAGCTTTTTTTTTTTTATTTGTAGCTTATGTCGTGACTATTAATGATATAGCCCAAGCCTTAAATGGCCCAGTAATGCCCAAGATGTCTGAAAAGCAGCTATGAGGTGAACTGTGCATGRGTTTGTTTTAAATCCTATTGCTTTTTTAACCTCTTTTAACAGCTCTGGCATTTTTACTAATAAGACCTGCCACTAAATATTGGGCAATGGTGGTGTCGACCTCACTGTAACCGGCCTTTCAGACTCTTCTTTTTTGTACCAACTGCAGAGAGGATCCCTCCAGCTCCCTTCTGTATCTCCTGTTGTYTTTTTTTTTGGCGTATCTTAATGATCAAGTCTGCGTTCTGCATTATCTGTTTGCAAAAAGAAGAAGAAGAAAAAAGAGAACCTCTAGAGTTGCTATAGTTGCTATTTTTAGCACAGATTGAAATTATTGTAAGGTCTGAGACTTCACCGTTATATGGTGCAGCTGAAAGAACGTCATTATTCAAGCGCTGAACCTGTAGCTTAAATTCTCACACGGTCTGAAAGCCTCCTCTCATTGCAGGCAGKGCTTGGAGGTGGTAGGTGGTATTACAGCAGTAGAAACTTGGGTGGCCCTGAGGATTTGGGATTGTATCATTTGGGTAAGTGCTGAATGTACTGGGGCATATTCCAGAGGGCTCTGTGACATAAAATTTTAAGTGTTAGAAAAATGTAATGGAAAAATGTAATGCAATAGGGTACTCTTATATATATGTGGAGTTCTGCGTGTATACATCTGGAATTCTGCAYGCTGGAATAAACACAGCTGCACCTCTTTGAATGTGTGAGATTTATATACACARGAGAATAAATCTCGTATTGCACACTCAAATCCACTAGAGTACAGGATTTTAATTGGCTGTGTATCACAGTCTTGGACTTTCTCCCTCTCTGTCTCCTTTCAATTTCTGAGATTTACTTCAGAATTTGTGCTGTGATTTCACAGTTCAGAATTTAGACAATCAAATTTAATGTAATTTAGCTGTACAGTTCTCAAAAGATTGTTCTATGACACCATCTTTATATGGTCTCAGACACTGATATCAGGTATGCATGGGTTAGGCACCCTTACACACACGAGGCAGAAGATTGCTTTGGGAAGGACTGACATAAGATCTAAATTCACATACATAAAATATTATCAGTCCAGTGTGTTATGACTTTAGATTTTATGTGGTTAGAACTGAGATGCAGATACTGCACCTGTTTTGAAGCATTGTCTTGCAGCTATATTTCCAGTTGCAAGCATTTCGCTGTTCRTTGCTGCTGTGAAAGGACAGCACGGTGCTGGGATTAGTATTGCATGATGTGGAACTGTTAGATGCTGTGGGCCTGTTTCACTTTACACTTTTCACAGCTCAAAACTTGTTGCTGTGAGGAGAGCGAGGAAGAGGAGGACTTCCTCTATCCTTATCAATATATTATCTCATCCCCAGATAACCATGAAAAGCTCCAGAAAAGGAGGCGATTTTTTTTTTCTTTCCTGTATACTGGTTTCAGTTGCTTCCTATCTATCTTCCCAGGACTGGGTTGTCCTCTCTGAGGTTGGACAATTGTATATTGAGGCCACCTGAAGAGAACCTAGTCCTTGTACATGTCCATATTTCAGCTTCACTAGGCCATTTCTGGCTACTCTGAAGAAAATGTAATGGGAATGTGGAAATGCAGGATGGAAGCTGCCAGACATAAGCAGGAATATCTGTTAAGGCCTGGTGGCTGAAAGGCATGAGTAATTGTAGTTGTGGTAATTGTAGTCCACTGTTAGCAGATGAACATATAGTTCTGTATAAAGATTGTATTTAAAATTTCAAAGATTGTATTTAAAATTTCAAAGATTGTATATAAAATTTCAGTTATAGCTGAACAGCAAAGATCTGAAACACTCCAGCCCAGAAACGATCTTTTTAGGTAGTGACAAAAGAGATGTATTTAGAGGCAGCCTGTTTAATCTGAGAAAAATAAATAAAAAAACCCAGGAGGAAACTGGGAGAAAAGATATTTTGGTATCAAGTAAATTTGAATTAATTTAAAAAAAAAAGTATGTGAGCTCAGCGGCTTGACTCCTTGGGCTCTTCTGCCCAGGGGCTGTTCCTCTCCTTCATTAGAACATGGGTGGCCGGTATGTGGCAGAACAAGGAGAGTGACAGGAACATGTCCACATGTGTGGCAAGGAGAGGAGATAAAAATGCTCTAAACAATCAAAACTTCTGAAGTAAGAAGAGAGACCATTCACATAAAAAAAAAAGAAGTAAGGTGGGGTTTTTGGCTTTAAGGAGCAGAATGCTTTCCCTTGGACAGCCTTTCCTCCCATAAAGCTTGTACGAGCTCTCTGGGACTTACTGGAAGCACTCAGGTACCTTGTGTGCCATTAGGTCTGAGTTAATAGGGAGGAGATTCTGCAACACAGTGTGCAGAACCAGTGAGCAGGGCGTTCAGTGGATCATGACTAACTGAAAAAAAAAAGTCAGACGTTCCAAATCCATATTTATTGCAATTACTGAATGACTAAACTGGAATTCTGCAGCCCATAGAGAAGGAAATTCTTCCATCCGTTAGGGAGTGTCTATGACTTATTCAGCCTCATCTTGTTCTGGTCTAGACTTCTTTATGTGACTAGAATAAGAATACTTCCTTGCTGTACTTGTCTCAGCAAAGCACTTTAGCTTCTTAGGCTTCTCCTTTAGYAAAACAGTTTGCAAGCTGGCTAGAAGATGACCCTGAATTTTTTAGACTGGGCCCTATAAACCTCTATAGGCCCTATAAACCTCTGTAGTACAAATGTGAAAGACTTCTAACATCCATTTACTCACAGCTGCCATGCTRAGGTAGACTCTTTCTTGAAAAGCCTCAGTGTGTTTCTGCTGCCTGTGAGCAATAGTCTAGGCTAGAGGAATTCTGAAGCAGCTCGGTAATTAAAATCACATCTGCCAGTCTATCTTTTCTGTTCTTGCAATGTATAACCATGGAATTTGAGCATCTCTAGGAATAGATTTTGACCAGAATGTCTAATAGAAAACAAGTGAAAATGTGATCATATTGAAAACTCTAGAAATCATTGTTGTTTACTAGGTCTGGAATCCATTCTTTGAGAACAGTCTTCTTTTTTTAAAAATTTCTTTTTTTCCTTCTTTCCCTGTGGGGGTATATGTAGAGCAGTACAAGTTCTTCTGTAAAATAATTTTGAAACAAACTTGGATTTTGTTCTTACATTTCTCTAGTGTCTGCTACCTCATGAGGTTCTGGCCAACAAGTAGTTTGGAGAAGAGTGGACAGAACCACTGAAAATGGCAGTTTATTTGAGGAACGTGATTTCTGGTTGAACAGTTGCAAGCATCAACTGTGAGAAGGTAGTAATGCCCCTGATAGTGGTTGGCAGAAGGCTAAGGGGAGAGGCCTAGCATGCTCTGAGGAGTGAGACTTTGGCCTTCACTACTGTCTCTTAGGCCAGTTCTGCATATTTCAGTGCTATTGGTTTGACCTCCTGTGTCACACTCCATGTTTTATTATTCTGCCTTGTCTTCCTCTTCTCTCCCTGTATCTTCTCACCAACTGTGTCTGTCTGTTCAGCTGGCGATGTTTCTGTTGACTTCAACTGTGCACTCCAAATGCAGCATGGTGCCTTCAACTTCAAGCAAGAAATTGATTAGCTTCTTTGCACCAGTCATATTCATGTTCCAATTATAAATGAGGGTAACTGAGCCAAAATACGTGGGATTAGAGCACTTGTAAATTCACCAAAATGAACAAAATATCTCTTTCCCTCTCTGTAGCAATTGTCTTTTCCTGCTTTTGTAGACAATATGTTTGTTGCTTCTGTGCTCGTGTTCTGAGGCCCACGGTTTGAGAAAGACCAGATGAGCTTTGGTTTTATTTATGCTCAGTGAGCCAGATTTATAGCTGATGTAAAACAGTGACATATCCATTTTCATTGTTGAATATCTAGCCCATCGTACGATGCTGAGGACACATGCAGAAAGATTAGTCTAGTGAGCTCACGGATTATTTGCAAACCCACTCTAAATGATAATATATCTTTTGTCCTCTCTAGTTTGGATTCGCACAACACATACTATTTGTATATGTTTATCACTTTCAGCTCAAAGTGATARAGAAAATGGAGTTTCAAAATGATGCACAGAGAAATTGTATGATTGGTAAGATGCCCTTCTCTGTCGTGGTGCTCTGTAAGAGCAGGCCTGATGTGGTACTGGGTTCTTGCACAGGCTGCAAGGCTTGGAAGGTCTAAGCACTCTTTTTCCTTATGCTTTCCCAGACTCTCCACCTCACGAAACAGAGGGATGTGCAAAGCTGGGAGCCCCTGGCGTGCGAGATGATTTGGCACTGCAGAGAGGCTGTGCAGGTAGCCTAGGTGTAAGGAAGCGAGCAGCACTTTGCAGTGTCTCAGGGGATGGTGGAAAGCATCCCAATCCATCAGAGAGCTTGACACAAGTGTGCGCAGCCCTTCCCCAAGCTCTTTTGTAGCAGTATAACTCCGTGCAGCTCCTTATGTGCTGCATACAGCAATTTAGATTTAAAGGCATTATATGGCAAATGGATACCACAGGTTTTAGAGTACCTGAAAGCCATCCGACCATTTAAACTAGGTCCTCTTTCAGTAATAGCCTTAATGGTGTGCTGATAATTTTCAAATGTCTTGTCTGTATGTAATCCATTACTGCTTCTCTAACAAGTTTTTTTCTTAGATAGTAGAAGTAGCTTGATGTAGGATAATGTCTATAAAGCTAACACCGACACATTTCACAATTACTAATAAAACACGATGAAAGACAAGTGATACTAAAATCACCCATTTGAGTTTTGGTTTTGTTTTGCTTTGTTTTGTTTTGRCAGGTGTTTTTTGAGTGGGAAGCTAATTATGACTRTCTATCAAGACAATATCTTCTGCAYRTGTAACTTGTCATCGTGCACTTTAAGAACTTTGTTCTTCGTGATATTAAATGCTAACCTGCTCTGTCTTAAAACCTGGAGCAATAGGAACAACATTATTCTATGGATGTACCAGGGAAGCAGCGCTTTTGAGCATGAACATTGCTGAAAATTTTGGAGCATATGACAGTTATACAGGAGTCACATCAGAAAAATCTCTTCACTGTTTTGATCTCAAGCTTGATTGTCTCAAAATACAATTGCAAATGCATGCCACAGGTGGATCCAAAAGACTTCTTTTACCAATAAGCAATGTTGATTTCTAAAAATACCTAGCACTTTATCATTAATAAATAATATACAGACTTCTCAAAGCCTTTACTAAATGATGGAACAAAATGGCCTCTTTTATCCAAAATATGGTATTGTTTTGCGTAAAACCTGGCTGATTTCCCCATATGACTGTCTCAGGGGAAATAAATTAGATGTTTACCATAGCACTGTTCATGGCATTTTAAGTGCCAGGAGTTAATGTGACTGGAAGGCTAGAGCCCTGTCCTGTGATGAAGTGTAATGTTGAGAATTAGAGCATTATACACCAACRTCACCAATACAACTCAAGCATGTGTGTGTTAGGCTTGAAAACTTACTTCACCCTATGGCTCTCTATATTTACATGGCAGAGGARATTACCTCAATAATCTGCATATACCAGTGAATGTATAGCTGAGCTAAGGATGCAAACATTGCCAGTGGGACTTGGTCCTCTGCTGCCTGCTGACCTGCAGTGAAGCTGGTGGCAGTGGCAGCAAAATGTCTGTAGATACAGCAGGTCACCTAGTGCTACAACATACTCTGCATTGTGAGTGTCATTTCTGTCCTTTTCCCTCAGGTGGAGAAAGAAGGTCATTTACAGGAGTTGGCTGGAGAAAAACTGGATGAGAAAAGCAGGAGCTTCCCTAAGGCTTTTATACAAAGAAAATGAGAGTGCACAATGTGCGTGACAGCAAACTCCATGTAGCTTTCTAGTTCCACTGCTTTAAGTATTTTACTTCTGAAAGCAAGCTGTGTTTGCAGTGTCAACCAGTGTTTATCTCTTCTTGCAACACTGCTTGTCAAAACCAGCTGTTATTCTCTCTGTTAATTTTTCCTGTTCTCTGGATGTAATAGCACATCATGGCTCTTTCGAAGTGAGAAACRTGACTGAAAGTGAGAAAGTTTAAATCTGTACAAAATAAATAAGCTGTAATTCTGATTCTTACTTTTCAGTAAGGGGTCAGATTTTCCGATCTCCCAACTTTTAGGCATGGCAGGTGGTGGGAAATCAGAWAACTACAAATATGAGTGCAGTTCCAGTGAAGTGGGAGGTGTAGGCAGAAAGAAAGGAGAGAGGAACTGCAATTCTAGCTAAGAACGCTGTTCGTTAAATGCCTTATTCAAAGGCAAGCTAGAAATCAGAAGCAGGTCTAGAAATTTAACACAGTTCTCTTGCCTCCAGTCTGAATGCTGTCCTGCTGCAGTCACGGTAAAGCTTTTCAGGTGAAAATCTGCAAATGGSCTTGTTTATTAAATGGAGTGGTTTTGCTTATATGATATTACTTTTGTTGGATTTGATATTTAAAATATAAGTTCATACTGTGGTGTGGTTCTGAAGAGGATTAGAATAAATGATATTTCAAATAATATTAGAATAAATGATATTTCACCATACACTCAGGTGTTTTTGGCATGGGCTTGTGAGATAGACGAGATTATATTTTTCTATCCCACTGAACCTGTTATGCCCATTGACATGTGCAATATGTAGATATTTTACTGGTCTAACTGGAAGCTGGTATCTGTTATACATTGGCTAGCACTGTTAATGAAGCAGTGTGGAGAGCAACAGCTTAAGAGGAATCTGAGAACCTGCCCCAGAAGAGGAACGACTAGTGACAGCTGGTGAACTCAGCCAACATAGTTGCTCTGTGTTTGGAGAAAGGTGACCCGTTTATYGGATCCACCTTTCCAAATAGCTCAGCCAGGCTAGAAGGGTGGCTGCAGAAGGGACTAGCTTGGGCCAACAGCTAAGGTCTGGTGGGATTAAAGCTGGCTCATTGTTTTACAAGAGAAAAACAGGAGTGTGAAAGGAGAAGAAAGTTAAGCCCACAAGAGTTCAAGCTGAATTGTCATGTGTTTGTGACTCTATGGAGAAGGTTCCTGTGGAAAAATCCTTGGTCACGGGACGCTGAAAGAAGAAGTATTTTGGAAGAGGGCTTCGGACGTCACACTGAGAAACAACGCTTAACATGGTATTGCTCCAGTGCTGTGTGGTTTGGCCTGGCCTGAGCAACTCTGAGTGTAAAACGGGACGTGCTGCCCGTGCYGTGCAGAGCCCCGGCCCGCAGAGGGGCTCGGCTCGCGGCACCGCTCGGGCTGTGCCACCGAGGCCACTGCCAGCCGCGGGCTCCGGCTTGCGGTGCCACCCCCTCCCAAGTGACCTTATAGGCAAGACCCATAGCAACGGGTCAAGAGTATTTGCCAGGCTGGAAGCAACTGCACAGAGCTGGAAGGAAACTTCTTTTCAGGAGATGGTCTCCCAGCATTGTCCCCCGTGGAGTTTATTGCTCCTTTCTAAGAGATGTCTGCTTCTGGTTGTAGCTGGAGGGCACTGTAGGCGTGGGTTATTAATGGATCCAGTGTAGTAGTTCTGTTGTCCCACTGAGAATAAGCTGATGCACTTTGAGCAACTTACTGTAAAGTATTTTTTATATTATTCCTAACTTCATAACATAATGCATTATACTTAAAGCACCCATCTTTCTAGTACTGCTATTCAAGTGAAGCTGAACTTAAAAATACACCGAGCATCTCAACAGTATTATTAACAGAGCTTATCATACATTAGGAAGTTCAGTCAGATTCTTAAATGGCCATTACTGTATTGATTGAGTTTATGGCGTGCAATTGCTGTCGGTGTTCCTGAACATTAACTCTGTCCACAAGGAATGGCTCAGTGGTGATAGGAATTCTACAGTCCTACAGTGTCATTAGCACTGTTTCTACTTTCTCGCTTCCCCAAACAGGTTTTTCCGTCTCAAGTGGTTTCTCTATAACCTATTCCTGATGGCTGAGCAGATAAAGCAGTCTCACCTCTCCTACTGACAGGCCGTTTTGCTGTTGTCCCTGGTGCTGCCTTCACACTGGTTCTCCTCTAAACCCCTACGCTCATGGTCTGTTAGGGTTCCAGGTTTGTTCCAATCCTAGCTGCTATGTCAAGAACCAGAAATGGCAAGCAGGTCTTGTGGGAACAGCAAACTAGGAATTAAGGAGACCATTCTGATTCTGAAAAGATACAGGGGCTGGTGAATGTGGCCCCTTTGTAGTTAGAAGTTCTGACATTTATCTATCTGCTGGTCCTACTTCTCTGCAAAAGCAATAGAATGAAAAACAAGAATGAAAGAAAGAGAAGCTACATGATAAATTACTTCTCTGTAATCAGTTCCCAGATCAGTAAAATGGATAATCAGTAAATATGGATGAGAGTGGGAGCTCTTTATCACTGTGTAAGGATGAACTTACACAGTGAGGAGTAACTGCATTTGAGGGTTAATGCAGAGTATGAAGTTGTATCAGCTGAGAGGCACCTTTAAGACTACTGTTTTCCAGCTGACGCTGTCTAATTTACGAAAGCATATGGTGGCAGAAAGGGCCCCGCTTCGTCTGGACATGAAGAAAAGGGTGTCTGAGAGTCTGGTGGGTAAGGTGAGATCACTTCTTACTCAGAAAAGAAAAACTGAGGACTATCAAACTACAGTTCCACGTGGCGCAGGCGACACATTCTTATGGTGTTGAAGAGACAGTCATGTGACTCTGTCCTGTGAGTCTCTTCACTGGAAATACCTTTAAATAGCAAATATGTCTGTGTTTAATGTGGTTTTGCATTGTTAGACTCGACATGCAATGAAATGAGTGGAGTGTTAAATATAACTCCACTATAATATAAAAAATATTTATAAAATATAAATATAACTCCATGTTTGGAATGCCCTGCTTATGCAAGAAACCACACCAAACTGTGAGGGAAACAAGGAGAGAAAGGAATCACAAGTATTAGTGAGAAACAAATGTGCTTGGGGGTTGCCAGCCAAAGCGTACAGGGGTCGTAAAAGGGATTTTGGAAAGGGAAAAAAGGYAAAGCTGAAAGTGGGAGTCTATTCTCTGTTTCCATCCCCTCTCATTGTAGGTGCAGAACAATGTAACGGTCATACCCAAAATGCTTCACAGATGTTCCCCTGGTATCATGGGACAGAGATATGTCGAGAGGAAAGTCTGCATCCTGTTAATGCTCTGACTGCTGTCTGTCTGTCTGTCTGTCTGTCTGTCTGTCTGAGAAGTTTTTGGCAGCCCTTCGAAGAGCAGCAAACTCACGGTAGGTTCCTCCTACATGGCCTGTTTGCTGCAGCGCATACAACCCATCACAAATACTTAGTTATGCATTGAATACTTTACAACCATCTCTTTTTATCTCTTCCCTCTGCTATGCACTTGCTAACTGTAACTTTCCCTCTTTATAACAAAATGTGGCAATACTCGTGTTATTGCAATCCTAATGTTCAATTAGRGCCCTTCTAACAGGGGACAGTTCTTGCCTTAGGGATTTTGGGATCCATTTACAGCAGGAATTCATAACCCTTGATACAATCTTTCCAAGTCTCAGAGCTGACGAGCTGTACAAGGCAACTCATTCTTAAGTGTCAACAGTGACAGGAAGGAAAAGGCAATGTGGTGCCCAAACCCCAGTGATTTTGTTCATAAGGCAAGTGGTAAGGGTTTATTGTGCAAGTCTGTGCTTCAGCTGCCTTTTTGCAATAATACTGAACAGATTGTTTTGTGTGTGTCTGCACAGTAGACCTCAGCGGAGCTTTCGCTGGCTATCCCCACRCTTGCATGCACCTACATAGGTTAAGTTTGAAAAGAGGAATGTAGGGAAAAGACACAAAGTGCTGGTCATTTCTTCTGTTTKCTAGTGCATAACAGCTAAATATTCTTGTCTTGTTTGCATTATCTCAATAACAAGTAGCCTTTGCTATTCTGGCTTTGCGAGGTATTTTTCTTAAATTTCCATTGTTGTTGTGTTGTATTTTCCTCCTGTTGTACATGCAGGCATGCAAATCTGCTACAAAGTTTAGATATCCACCAGCTCAAAAGCATTTTAGCTGCCACAGCCTTTAACTATTTATTTAGCAGCATTTAGATGGAAGAAAAAAGATCATCTGACTGTACTTCATTAATGAAACACTTATTGGCATCTCTTTAATAATATTTTAAATAGAGAAAAATATTGCTCACACATCTTCTAATAAAGATCATCCACTGGGTTAGTTAAATCACATAATGAGAGTCTTTTTGTTTGTATCCTCCCCCTTAAGTACCAGGAGAGAAGCTCAGTTTTAAAGGATCTCTTGCAAGTTAATGGATCCAGGCTGTGGTGATCTGAATTGTGAAAAGAGTCAGAGACTTTCAGAGAAAATGTCATGGCAATAAATTCTTCTACTTAGAATCAAGGGGCTGCACAACGTGATGCATGGTGATTTTATTTGGTTGGAGTCAAGGAKCTGTACCAGGAGAAACCACAAGTAATATTGAAGCTAGAGATTGTTTTGTCTTTTTGTTTTATTTCCTTTGTTTCATATTCTACCATTAATTTTGAAGCAGGGAATAATACGCCTTCTGTTCCCTGGATTTATAGAAAGGAACCCCTAGGTTTTTCTCTACAAAGCTCTGACTGGTTGCTTCCCAGCCTGTACTGGTGCAAGGGCCTGTTTCTCTTCAGGTGCAGGAAACCCTCTGTTGAACTTTATAAGGTTCCTTTCTGCTCATGTTTTCAGCCTGTTGAGATCCCTCTGAATGAGYAGCATAAATATCTAGTGTATCAACCACTCTCAATTTCGTATCATCTGCTAACTTGTTCAGGGTTTAATGTCCTATCACCTGGTCATTATTGAGGAAGTCAAACAGTAAAGCAATAGCTTACTGTAGTAATACAGTACAGCTAATAGCTGTAGTATTGCATGGGCAACAGACCTCCAACTGGACTTTGTTGTGCTGATCACAACGATTTGAACCTGGTGGTTCAAATAGATTTCACTCTGTCCACTTATCTAGTCTGTACTTCATCAGTTTGTTTCTGAGATGTTCTAGGAAACAGTGTCGAAAGCCTTCGTAAAGTCACGAACAACTTCCTCTGCCCTCCCATTGTCGGCTAAGCCGCTACTCCAGTGTCTCTTCCAACCTGAATCATTCTGTAAKGTCTTTGAAGAAGGCTACCAGGTTGATCAGGCATGATTTCCTCTCCATAAATCCAGGCAGATTACTCTCAACCATTGTCTTGTCCATGATATATTTGGAAATTGTTTCCAGGATTATTTACTCAAAATCTTCCTGGGGACTAAGACAAGGTTGACTAGCCTGTCCCTTCCTACACCATCCTTGTGACTCTTCTTGGGGATAACAGTGACATCTTTCTGACAGTCTTGCAGGATACTTGCCTGATCATCATGACTTTTCAAAGATAATTAAGAGTAGCTTTGATGGCGGGATAAATATATATATATAAATGAGTCTAGCTACTTAAGTGTTGTATATCTCTCTGCCTGCTTTGAACTTGAGTCAGTCATTTCAAATATTAGATTTTAGAGAGATTTTAAAGAGAATGCCTGTGGATGCTTTAGATCTTCTGGCAACATGCAAACCCAATCATCTATTTCTTTCTCTGCAATTATATTAATACTGAACATCTTGATCCTTCTTTTGTGAGAATAACAATGTAACGAAAATACCCATCTACAATATTAATGCTCAGCAGCTGTGATCTCTTTATGCATAAATAAAGTCTGCTCTTCAGTGTGGCAAACCTTTTGATTTGCTAGCTATTTAGACTTTCACGTGTCTATCAGTGGTTTCTCATATCTGGTTCTTTCAACAAGACAGTAACATAGGAATTTATTTTAAAAACTCAGCCTAGCATCCACTTTAAATGGCTATTATTTTCCTTTAAATGTAGCCTGTGCCCTCCCACCCCAAGCCTAGGCAGTTAAAACACAAACTAAACAAACACAAACAACTGCACAAAGGTCCTGCCCTTAGTTCTGCTATCAGCTCTCAAGSATATAATGCTTAAATGCAAACTTGTAGATTGCCTTTGGAAAATGTGAAACATCTCTAGCTTCAGAAGACATTATGTGTGTTTAACTTGCTTTTAAACCAGGCTTGAAGAGCCTGATTTGGTAGCAAACCTTTTAAAATTACTTGTTCTTCCTGCGGCTTTTTGTTTAAACTTTATTGTGCCTCACATATGGACTTAGCCTAGCCATGCTTTAGTAACTAGGAAATACCTTCCAATCCTTCAAAAAGATCAGTGTAAGAAAAGAAATGAAGAGCTAGTTTCTAAGTATCTAGCAGCAGAAGAGAAATCTATTACCTGGAAAGAAAACAGTGTAAGAAAAGAAATGAAGAGCTAGTTTCTAAGTATCTAGCAGCAGAAGAGATATCTATTACCTGGAAAGAGAAATTGGCCTTTTGCTGCCTCCATCTTCTCTACGATATTTTTGCTCATGAAAACTAATATATATTTATATAAAAAGCAAGACATTCATATGGCCTTTCATTTTATTTCTCTAGGACTAGGTGGCACGACTGACTCTATGAGCAGGAGAAAGAACTTGTTGCTTTGGCATTTTAGGAGACTAATGTTTAATAAAAAGAAAGCCCTGGAGGAAAAAAACACAACATGCACATTCAGTGTAAGTATACTTTTGTRCAGTTTGTAGAGCTTGATACTGCATCAGCACAGTCTTAGTAAGAGATCAGTCTTAGTGAGAGATAGTTCAAATTACAGATAAAGCTCAAGAGAATTTAATCAACACAAAGCTTTGGAAGAAATGAATGTATATACTACTGGCACCATAGACTTTTTATGGTGAAGCAAGAGAACAATAGAAATGGAAAACAGCCCTTTCCCTTTTTGAATTAAATATCATAGAGCAGCATTTATTTGCATGTTCCATGCACAATATAAGAGATGTAAAGATAAACTGCATTAAAGACATCTTTAATCCCTACGGATGAGAGACGGAAAAACTAAATACATTTTCTACAATCTTAAATCTTACTACATAACCAGCATTAGATGGAAGGGGTGGGTGGAAGGTTCCTTAGGTAGGGCAGTCTTAATTTTTTACTCCTCCTCAATGGTAGAATATATTTCAGAGAGAGAGAGATTGGCGTGGTGCAGATAAAAGTGGTACAGTCATACACATATCCTGTATGTAAGAGATCAAATAAAGGACAGAAAAGAAGCCTTCTATAGGGATAGAAGTCTTGAGCTGGAAGCATATTACTAGTCTCATAAGGTGAATGAAACTTCATGATTACTAACACTGAAGCATGAATTTGAACATGAATTTGGCTGGAGTAAAGTGGCTGTGAAGGAGGTTTGAATCGCATTTAGGCAGCTGGAAGTCTGTTGATTTTTGGGTGGAGGGAGGTGCTGCGGGAGCATGCAGTGAGGGAAGCCAGAACATGTCTTTCCAGCTGCCTATCTGCCTTTCTCTGAGGATGATTTCAAATATGGGGAGTTGTTGGGAAGGAKGGAGTTTTCTTGATTGTGGTTTGCATGCTTCTTGATGTATAAAACACTGAATTTGCAAGATCAGATGAGATCTTTGCAGTAAGGARTTCAGGTGTGGATCTGCTGAAGAATTATTTGTTTACAAAACTACATGAGATGACACCACGGTTAATGGCTACCAAGTAATGACAAGATGCTGGTGTTTCTCACTCCAGATGAATATGATACAGACAGGAACTGATAGCAACACTGTAGAGAAAGTACTGAGACTAAGTGGTTAATGTGCTGTTGAKAAACTACCTAGAATCTAGATTCAGGACATTAGAATACATTATTAATGCTACACTGAAAGGGATATCAAGGGGCTCTTGTGATTTATTAGGTAAACTACTTCCACTTGGTAGTAAATACAAGACAGTGATGCAGGCAAACAGTAATCTTGAAAACACAGAAAAGACGCTTTAAAGATATCAAAATGCATGCCATGAAATTTGAGGGGGAAAAAATCTTGTTTGCAGAATCTTTTTGTCGTTTACTTTTTTCATACAAAGCGTATCTTTGCTAAGAGGCATTTAGGACTGTCAGGTAAGAAGACTATTTGGTTACCCAGAACAATCAGGCACTGGTGGCTTTTCGTGGGAGGAAAATTAAGTCTTCTGGAGTGATGTCGCTTGCAGAAAGGAATAGGTGAGTTTCAACTGACAGTTTCTGCCTGCATAGAGAGCAGGCACATTGCCTCCCTAAATTAGAGCTAGCCCTGATTCCTTATGATAACCAATTCAAACCCTTTCATATCAAGAAAAAGAAAAAATAAAGCACATCTGCATGCATTCACAACTCTTCCACTGTAGATAAGAAATAGACAATTGAACAGATATATCAAACCCTGATAAAWGATTTGATGACAGAGGGGTTCATTTCTTCTGATTTTCTATTTCCATGCTGGATATTCAGAGCAAAACCACTTTTCTTGTTTTTGCAAGATTGTTTCTAGAGCTTAAGAGGAATTGCCTTTGTAGTAGAGAGATCTACCCTTCTTTCCCTATACCCTGGTGCTACTGGTGCTGCTTCCATTTATTGAAGTAAAATAATTTCTTAGAGCATGCTCAGACTTCCTCCTTCTAGTGTCTTTCTTGTCTTATATTCAGCTTTTCTTTTTTATAAAGTCTTGATTTAGGAGAAAACAGCACAAAGGTGACTGTATCTCATATATTATATCTTCACCATTCTGCTAATTAAAATAAAAAGTCAATAAATAATAATAGAAATTCAAGAATTATCCTAGAATAAACTTTTAGAATGTTGTTCCCATGGATATGCAGAATTCTGCAGCACTTTGGACATAGAGGAGTTGACAGTGTTCCTGCTACCCTACTCGGTGGAGCTTCTGATGGTATCAAAGTGCTACCCTCCTTGTGCTCCTGCTTCCCTAGGATCACCTTGTCTGCATACTTCCCTGTGAGATTAGTTTCCGGCACATTGCAGCTCAAAGGGGAGACCTGTGTTTTCCAGATTCTCTAAAGACAGTCAGAGTCTGTTGTGCAGGGCTCCTGCTAGAAGACTTGTGTGCAACACTGTAATAAAATGCAGTAGGTGGATTTAATAAGCTAATTCCAAAAGATAGCCAGGCTACTTCTAGCCAGATGGCCTGTATGTCTCTTTTCATACATAGTTTCCTACCGATGCTAGATCCTTAAAAATTTGCTCATTAAAACTAGAAAATCAAGTTGCTCATGGCTAGCCAAGTATGCTGCACAATTCCTCCCTTTGCTGGAAGGCTTCACTTTTCCTTCTTAGCTAGCTGTTTACCCAAAGATGGAGATAGCCGTCAATATTAAGTGGAATGAATGGCATTACTGCTTGATTTCCAAAGCTGCTCTTACAATAGGCAAGAGGCAGGTGAGGAAAAGTACTTTCAGACAGTTTGATCAATGTTTTGAGCTCTTAGTTATATTGTGTGCTTAATTTTTGGCAGTTTGCCTTAGGTCTGTGGAGAAAACTCTCTGCATTTTGAAAGGTAACAATAGTCATTCATTTTGCTTACTAAACAAGAGCTACATGGAAAAGAGGAAGGGAAGTTATCTGCTACTGCTAGTCTTCTTCCTTTTATGTCTGCTGGTCTCACCTTCATTGCCTGCTAAATTTTGWAGTAAAGCAAAAGAAAAAACTTTATGACGTTTTGTCAGTGTGCTTAGGAAGCATGAGAGGTCATAAAAGAAGAATTTCTGGCTGAGACAGAGCTTTCAGGAGAGCATTCCCATTTAGGGATGACAACGAGGTCTCACGTGRGAGGCAGGAGCTCTGTTTGTGAATGCTGAGCCACTATTTACGTGTTCTCCCTAGTGCACAAGCAGATGCAATGYGAGCTCTCCTTTTCTGCCCTCCCAGGCAGTTAGTTCATGCTGTTTTAAGAAGCATTCCCTGAGGCAGGAGTAATTGTCTAGGGCTTTCTCAGTGCATCATCTGTGAACACAGTGACTTGTTCAGGACTTGTCGGGGACATGTACTAAGTACATGCGTGTATTTGGCTCCTTGGACTTCTTCTCCTGCAGCTTCATGTGTTTTGCATTTGTCCTGTTGCAYTGGCTCCTCCACACGCACAACCCGTAGCAGTAATGACTAATAAATGTTAACACTGGATTTTCTTATTTCCAGAACAGGGAAGTGGTGGACTCACCTTCCCTGGCAGTGTTCAAGAAATGTGTAGATGAGGCATTTAGAGACATGGTTAAACAGACATGGTGGTGATGAGTTTACAGTTGGACTTGATGATATTGAAGGTCTTTTCCAACCGTAATGATTTTATGATTCTATACCGTCTTACACTCAGGCTTTTAGATGTGACTACARCACAGCTGTCATCAATTTGGGAGACTTTAGGCACATCTTTTTAATGCAAACAATGCATCTATAAAGCTTTTTTTTCTTTCCTAGTGTCAGAGAAGCTCTTTGTTTGCTCATAAAGGTGTGAAATGGAACTTGCACTGCTTCTTCTAGCAGAACCCATGCATTCCCCACAGGTCATATCCACAGGATCTAGCCAGGTCTGTGTTACTGTTATTTATAGGTTGAAACCAAATATGATCTTCCACTGATAATGCTGCTCTGAAGAAAATGTTATGTAGATTGTGACTTGATCTTCCTGGTCTATTTCACTTTCAAAGTCTCCCAGATAATCTGCAGTTATCTGGGTTTATGGCTTCTATGGCCTACAAAACTACCGATGGTAATGAATGAAAAAATTATAACACCTAACCGCATATAGTTCCCTGGGACACCACATCACGAGATTTCTCCCTGCAAATGCTATGCATCTGTTCTAAAACGAGCCTGGGCTGTGTGGGAACATGGGGATCAGTTTACTCCAAAACACAGTTATGCATATGTTGACACAGCTGTAGTAGAGAAAGATGTACTTAAAAATAAGATACTTAGTGCTAGATTTATTACTGGTTACCTTTTGTTCTGCCTTTATCAATGAGATATTTGAACAGTGAAATAACAGTTGGAGAGTTGGGTCAACTGAGTAGCAAACTAATTCATTAATTTCTACGGATTTCTTTGCAAAAGGAAAATACTGAACATGAAGAAGTTAAACCGAACCTTGCTGTTATCTTGCACATATATAGAAACTTTTGACCCCCGGTTTCTGGAAAACACAATGGAGCCAAAATATAACGAGTGCTGTAACTGTTTAAAAGGCATCTGGATCTTAAACCACAGCAACTGGCACAAAGAACTTGCTCTCTGTTTGTCCTCTGGCCTTCCTGGTGCCAGGACACGGGGAGCCGTGACACAGGAAGTCTTGCTGYCATGTCCATGCCTTGTAACATGGCAGGCCCTGGGATAAGGCAAAGCTTGGCAAGTATGAGGAGAGAAGAAACACTGAAGCTCTTGGATGAACAATATTTTATTTCCTACTCTTATTGACACTTGTGTCGTCCTTGCAAATCRGTCGGACCAGATGGAGGTTGGGGATAACTGAAGTTTGAGGATAGAGGAAATCTCTGAGACTCTTCACAGAACTGTGAGTCAGGCAGGTCTGGAGAGGGCTCCTGATCGGAGCAGGGAGTAGACAGGCCTTGAAGGTCATGAAATTTTTCAGTAAAAAGGAGTGGATTTTGCTGCAAATCAGGTAATAAATAAATTGACTGACTCAAGGCCTCAGGGGCAGAGGCAGGACTAGGACTAGGACAGGACTAAAAAGRCACGATGAGCGGAGGAGAAGCTGTGAAAAACACTTGTTGTTTCTGTCTACTATGTAGCAGTTTTTTGTCTTTAAAAGCTGATTAGTTTTCTTTGGGGAAGTCACTTAAAGAGAAGATTAAGAGAAACCCATCTCCTTGCTCTGACTCATAAGCTCTTCACAGATGTCTGGCAGGAATGGAAGGCATTATACCTGCTGAGAATATTGTTTTTCATGCCAGGAATCAACTTCAAACTCTTTTGCCTATGTCGTAACTTTTTATTACATGACTTTTTCCTTGCACTGTGTCTGATTTTTTGCCTCTGGCACATGCATGATGCAGCCAGTGGCAGCTCAGACTTTCTTGTTTCTGCTCTGTGATTATACCCAGCCTCCACTGRAGGTTCTCAGAGATTTGGTGCTTCCTGAGACCCTGAGTTTAGCTAGCAWCTCACCCAGCCTGCTGATGGAAGTGGTTGAGCTTGTGATACATTTACATCTGCCCTTGAAGAGGGGCTCTTTACACAGAGAATCATGTGGTGAGTCAGAATCTTCTCCGTGCAAATAAGCCAAAAATTTTTAAAAAGCAACTGTCCAGCAGAAACAGATATGTTCCATGTTTTCTGAATTTTTACACTTAGGTCTCTTTGCGGTAACATTAGTTGGGTTGCTAGAGATTGAATAACTTTTTCTATCATTATCTAATCTGGATAATGATTAAAAGGAATCTTAATCTGGTTAGTCACAGACTAACTAGCCCCAATTAAGCAAAAAGTACGTGGAAGAACTGATACTCATGTGAGAGCCCTCGAGTTTCTCACCATGTTTTTTTTCATGTGTTTTTTTTCTGCTGCTTTCTGCTGTGGAGTATTCTTCCTGGGAAATAATTCCATGGTCTCTGAAAAACATATTCCAGCTTCCTCTTTTAACCAGAGGTCTATGAATGTGAAATGTGATCCTTATTCTTTTTATCCAATTATGCTAATTATGCTAGAAAAACGTTTTATAATGCCTTCTGGGAAATCTGTGTTATACAAACAGGACATTTCCTGATAGGGACTGAACGCAACATTTGCCTATGCCAAATATTAAGATAAGGTCTTCTGTGGGGTCCCATTTCTCCTGAAAAAAMAATAGCATTCAGAAAATATTTCTACTAGATGAATCTAAATGGTCAAGCTCTTCAAAATAAATTTTTTGCTTATAGCTGTCTCTTCCTCCCCTCTTCCTGTGAAAAGCAGTTTTCAAGCATCTGTCTGAGGAAGGACCAATTTGCAGTGTTACGCAGGTAATCGCTTAGACTGGCAACAACCTTAGCAGCATGATCCGAAGAAGAGCTCCCATTCTGCTCCACACTTGCCACTCGTTTGTGCTCCCTTGATGATAATTGAAATAATTATATCCAGGGGAAGGAAATCATCACTTAAGCTACAGGTTACTCACTTTCTGTGTGTGTGCGCACGTGTGTGCGTGTGTGTGCGGCAAGTCCTTAGGAAGTATCTTTTTAAAGGGCTTTTAAAGGTTTGCTCAACAAACTGATTTTAAGTAAAAAAACCCATTACTCTTAGATTTTTTTTTTCCTCAGAGTGCCCTTAAATATCAATAATAGAGAAGAGCAACTCAAAAGAATGTGTTTTCTTCCTCTCCAGTCAAACATCCTTTATTCAAAGTTCTTTTCTGCTGGCATGCCGTGTATGGACAATATTCTTGGTGCTGCAAGATTCAGAGCACTCATAAATCTATCAGTATAATTGATAGCAAATCTAATCCATCAGGTTATTTTTAAGGAAAATAGGTTATTAAATGGAGTGGACATTTGATAATATGACTTTATTCCTTTCTTTGCTGACCTGTATCTATAGCGGATATATTATGTTCAAAATGATGAGCACATACACTTTGACAAGAAGATATTTGACATTTCTGAGATGTCTGCTGGTCAATAGTCAACTGTCAGCTGTCATCTTTCACATTAATTTATTTGTATATATATGGAGTGAGCTGCTTTATTTTTGGAACTCTTTCACCTCACATGCCCAGGCTGAAGGTACTACTCATGTGTTGGTGTGCTGTACTCAGTGGGCATGGCCTCTTGCTTGTCATTCATAAAATGTGTGAATGTATGCCTTCAGATCTCAAATCCTGACCTCTTGCCTGATTATAGAAAGGATTTGCCTAATCTGTAGGAGGCATAGTCTAGACTTGAGCAACTGACTTTGTATCCTCTTTACTTTTACCCTATGCTCTAGGGTAGCATCAACAAGCTGGACGACAGCCCTGAGTCCGAAAGATATTATATGAATCCCTCATTGTGCTTTGTTAACACTGCATAAAACACATCTGACAAGCTGTAAACCACAAATGTAAACCATGTAGATACCGAGTTTTACTTTATTGCTTTAGCATTCTGTGTCACTGAGAAATCAACCCTTAATTGGACAGAGATTTCTTAGGAATCTTTAGAGCTGTTGTGTGCTGCTGTCAGCTRTGGCCTCTTTAGTATGGGAGCATGCATACAGCTTGATAGCTCCTATTGGGAAAAGCTCTTGCCTCYGATTTCTGACGGGTCCTTCTGGGATGAAGGAAGGCTGTAAGACTTTCTCCACTCTCATGATGCCGTGATTCAGTTCCATGCATGGATGTGGCTGTGAGAACTCCACTATGTCAAATGGAGGCCACAGAGCCTGAAGCTGTTCTGAATGCTGTTTGCTGATGTGCTGTAGAATATTATAAGGTATAARGATAATATCTTCCTTTTTCCTTTGTAAACATGTTTCGATCAGTTTTCCACTTGCATTTGTCATAGAGAGTGTTCCGTTTTTCAGTACTGATAAAGCTAAAACTTGCACCTTCACAATGCTCCCTCCCCAACCTTGTTTTCTCTCTTAAGTGTATTCACAGAAACAGAAAAAAAMTGTATATATAGGCAAGAATATTGCATTTTCTCTTGTAGGCAAGACATTAGACAAGAACTCAAGCAACAGCCCTTATATTCAGCCGCTTAGTCTGCTGCCAGTTTCTACCCATTCTTTCTTCCTATCCTTTCCCTACAACTGCTGGCTCTGTATCGTACCTCTGAAGGGTCAGGGGCAATGCAGAATGGCTTTGTCTCCAGCAAATGATTTAATCGACCCTACATGAAGTGCCAGAGCACAAGCTTTAATATCTCCCTGTGCCTAGACCAAAAGTGTGTATGCAAATCCCTTCAAGAATTATTGAAAATGAAGAGCTTTGCAGGAAAGGCTGGTAGGGTCAGACTCCTGAAGGATAACCTATGAGATTTTGCGGGGGGCTCTACCGGTTACATAATTTTTATGGGACTGAACACTAAGTCAGGAAATTATTATTTTGAAATATTTTCAGATTTTAATATTTTCAAGTTTTAAGATATCCTGATAAAACACACTTTCATCTGAAGTTTGTGTAATTGCAGCTGGGAGGTRGGGAGATTGTGTGTATGTTGTGTCTGCAAGGGTACGTGTGTGTGTGAGAGAGAGTGAGCATTTGTAAATTTATTTCAGAAARGGTTACAGTGATAAAATTACAAAGCCCATAAGATGCAGAATTAAATAGGTCTAAAATTTGTTACCAAAAGTTTTACTAAAACCAGCTGTTGTAATATTGATATGAGACAGAACAGATTGGCTTGTTCATGGCAGGCAAAGTTTCACTGCTTAATAACGACTACTTTGGACTGAGTCCAGAGAATAGTTTAACTCTATAAATAAT
Organism: Eudromia elegans; assembly: GCA_003342815.1. Classification (NCBI taxonomy): domain Eukaryota; kingdom Metazoa; phylum Chordata; class Aves; order Tinamiformes; family Tinamidae; genus Eudromia; species Eudromia elegans. The sequence continues at coordinate 98,593 of PTEX01000351.1, read as the reverse complement.
GCAATCTTGCTACAATTTCCTCTCTCAAGATTCAGTCTCCTTAATGATTTCAAAACTGCCCCATCCCATGGTATTATTATACTGCTTTAAATGGCTGCGATTTGCTGACTCTTGATAGCTATGTGGACTCTTCTTTATGCTGTACCTTTCAACCTGAGCCTTCAGTTAGAAGTAAATTATCATAGAAGAAATAAAGGATTATAATGTCCCCGTGTAGCTTATTCTATTGGAGAAAACCAGAAGATAAGAGTTCTTTTCGGTTGTGGCTTATCAATTTCACTTGGGAATGACTTACTTAACCTACAATACTAATAAGTAGCTTATTTAATTTTGTCTTTTTTTGTCAAAACCAGGGGAATTTTTATTTCTCCTTTCTAAAGCTAAGATGGTGGGTGATGACTGACTGTGCACTTCCATTGGGCTGAAGGACACTTCTTGATGTGTATCTTTGTGCCAGGGGTTGCCCATAAGAAAGCTCCCTATCTCTTGACGTTTATAGACACTCTCCTATAAAGAGTGGCTTCTTTTTCTGTGGTTGTGTGGTCTTGGCTGTACAAAACACCCACCATATTCGCAGACTACATGTTTCTGTATTAGGAGTCAGCCTTTTAGCTCCTTATTTATTTTAGCTTATGAGCTCATGTGTCTGCCCTTGTGTGTGTGCAGGCGTGCATGTCTGTCTGCTTTTTGGTTTTGTTGCTTAYGTTAATGCATAGATGGTAAAGCAGGAATGAAATATTCTCACCCTCTGACTCTTTTCAAAGCCATCATGAAAGGATGTCTTCAGTGTTTCCTTTTGTGTGTGTTTGGAATTCACTGGGGACCTTAACTAAGGGAGGCTGCTTACAAGTATTACATATACATTTTTTAAGCACTGAGAGGAGTGAATGGAGACCTGATGGTTGTGGCAGAAAGCACTGTCTGTCATTCACTGAACCTAGAGCAAGATTGTGAAAACTTGARGACTAGGCAATAGAGCTGAATTTCCCAAGTGCTGGCAGGTTTCTTGCTGTGGCATTCTCCATCTAGGAGTGTGGCTGTTCGTTGGGGTTTGTGTTGTCCAGGAATTGGGCAGGGGTTTTATACTGTTTTTGTGCCTGCTATGTGGATATTTCAGTGGAAAATATAGTGGAAACAGTGGCAGTATCAGAGCTGACAACTTTCATGATTTTATTGCAAGAGTTGTTGCTGTGTTCCTTACTTCCTCCCAACAATTGTAGTCATATTTGTGCACAAYAACGTGGCTTTGATTTTTTGAGACAGAATATCTAAACCATAGGTTAGGGAAGGCATCAAAAAGTGAAACAACAATTGTGCCTAAGATACCCTGAGCTAAATAAAAATGAATTTTAAATCCAACATTTTTGTGTCTTCATTGTTTTTATGCTGCTATTCATTAATTTTTGGAAGGTCCATGGAGATTTTTTCAATGTTTGAGATTGGCAGGAATAGCGCATTTCCTTTGCAAGGCATTCCCTCCCCARTGCAAACAGCTGGAAGAGGCTCCTACAAGAAGCAAGTTCTATCCCAAGCGGGATCATCTGGGAAGACACACCTGTCTCTCGTTTTGTCTTGGATTTTCCCGAGCTACAAAAGCGGGTCCACAGTTCAGGAAAAATACCCCAAACATTATGTCTGCTGTCTGACTTCTACTGTATCAACCATTTGAAGTAAAAGTGAATATGAGTGAGCAACATGAAATCTGTGCATCAGGTTAAGAGTGCTAGACACAATGCCAAATTGTCTGGAGGAACTTTCATGCACGAGTCCCTTTGCTCCAGGGTATTTCTCAGAGGAGAGGAGRAGTCTCTTTCAAGCACAGATAAATGAGCTGGTGATGATTTTTAGGTGATATCTCTACCTACTGTAGCAACAGTGTCTAGGCTGATCTTACAGCTTTCTTTGCTGAGATGACCAGTAAATGCTAGCAGGTCAAGATGTCTCCCAACCTTCATGCATGAAAGGAATTTGGCTTGAGTTTATGTATTGTAAATTATAAAAGAATAGAAATGAAAAAAACACAATGAAGAAGATGACAGCAGTGATGTTAAGTATACTAAATTCATATATAAAGTAGAAAAAAACCCCCCCACATATATATTAAAGGATTTTTTTCCCTTGTTTTACTTCCTTAATTGGTTACAGACTCAAATGTCAGGTCTCTCTTTAAAATTACATTTTCTAGTAGTTTCTATCTATAGTCATAACTAATCATAGGTTATTGCAGATTTTATAATCTACCTAGCATATTTAATTTAGAAGGCTCTGATTTGTCTCACATTTCTATAGATAGGATATCAGAAAATTAAGATTCTTTTTATTTTCTCCTTCCCAACTTTATGTCGTTTGATCAGACTTTGTTCAGGATTGATACAACTACATTCCGGTTCTTCAGTTTAACATTTCACACAAGTTTGTTCTATCCTGATTAAACTTTCTTACCATGTATGCCATCTGCTTGGTGGTATGCTCTGTCTTGCAACTGAGATAAATAGAGCCAACTTTAATTAGACATGAATTCTTTGCATTTTATCACCTCAACAGAATTTGCAATGGAGATAGCAGGTAGTAAGAAGCTAATTRAAATTATGATGTTAAAACATGAAGTTTTTACTTTTTGTTTCAATTCTAGTGTTATATAATGTGAGGAAAAAATAACTGAATTACTTTTGTATCTATCTTCATTGCTTTTCATTTTTAAAAACATATAGGTATTTGTCTCTGGTTAATACAGTAATTTCACATGAATATTTGACTTGCAAGGGTTTACACCACTTGTGATGTAATTTTACAGTCTGTGCTTCTTTTCTGGCCTTTCCCTCTGCCCTTCATTTTCCTCTTCCCTTTTACTTCTCTTATTTAAAAGACATATGCTCTCTTTTCAAAAAGAAAAAATATTCTAAAGTTGAAGTCCAGAAAATCACGTTTACCAGTTCCAGTAAGTGCTATACAAGGTTTGCTAGAAAAATCTTACTAACCCAAAATAATCTTTTAAAATCCATCCTGTGAATAATTTGTTTACAAAGTTCGACATTTGTTTTTTCCCCATGTTATCCTTATCTTGTATACTATTCCCCAAATGCAAACACATGGTTTTCGTAAAGGTTTAGGCTTTTGCAGAACACTACACAAGTACATAATCATGACTGCTGGGCCAGACATTCCTAAAAGAATTGTCTTCAGCATATCCTGAACACCCAGTACAGAAAAACACATTCAATCTGTAAGTGATTACTAGACATCATTGCAAGCAATAGAAGAAAAAAAGATCATATTTACTTATCTCCATATTCCCACTTCTCTGACACTGTCATCATTACGTCAATAATTCTCTGGGGAGGATGAGCGCAGTTGGCTGATGGTATTTTGGGGAAGAACAGCCCTGACATTTGTGCTATTGGGTGGACAACCACCAGCTACTGTCACTGCCGCGCGCACAGAAATACAGTCCATGGAATGAGCTGGCACGCACTCAGCCTCTCGGCCCCATTGGTTTTAGACAGAAGAGAAACTTGGAGCTGGCCAGGAGTCTCATGGCACCTGGTGGTCCTGCACCCCTTGGCTGGCGCTTGCAATTCAGGGYTGCTGCGGGGTGGCCTTCAGTTATAGATCCCAGACCAGGGCTTTCTGGAAGAGCATTGAGACAACCGGAGCATTCGAAGGTGTGAGGCTTTGTCTGATGATTTCAATGACATCTAGCAGAGTGCGTCAGTGTATTGTATTCAATAATAGTTCTGCATATTCACTGGGAGCTCAGAGTGTGTCAAAGCTATGCAGTGATTAAATGCTTCTCTCGTTCGGAATAATTTTGTCTCCATTTTTGGGCCCTACAGCTCCTGTTACTTGCAGTGTGACTCCCATTTTAGAAAGAAATAATTTTTCATATGTGTTATTCRTACTTTCTACATTTTCCTTTTCTAGCTAGTACTTTTTTCCTGTGCTTTATGGCTGAATCTTATACATTACACCAAAAGAACTAGGGGATTTCTTTTTCCACTGAAAGATGTATAGGTGATTCTCAAAGAAATGTAGTTCATGGTAGATGTGTGTTGAAGGAACTCTAGATTAGCTTTGGTAAGCTGACTCTTAGCCAATCATGGCTGTAGTTTGTGGCGGAACAGTAAATAAAGTATCATGACTGGTACTTCAGAAGATCCACAAAGGGGTAATCAATTGAACAGACTGACCATAACTGGTTAGTCTCCCATCTKCAGCCATCTCTTTGTAGCAACTCATCAGCTTTTTGTAAAAAGTCACTTGGATATGAAAGTGGGATCTTTATCATAGCTACAAATTGTGAGTGGGGTTTTTTTATTTGTTTTTGGTGTTTTTTTGGGTTTTTTTTTAGCTTGATTAGAAGGAAAAGGAAAAGTTTGAGCTCTATGTAAATTAAAAGAAATATCTGCTTAGGATTTTTGAAATCTGAAAACCTTTTTAAGGCAAGAGGTCTAGATTTGTCTCTTAACTGAAAGAAGTGGATAGAGAATATCTGCTTTTTACTGGGAGGAAAATATGATAATTTCATGCTAGTTTTGTAAGCAGCGGGTAGCAGCAAGTAGAAACAGGGAAAGTAAAAACAGTTACACTTTTATGTTCATCTTATCCAGCATCTGCTTTCTTATATTTGTTTAAAATTGCCATATATATACATAACATTAAAATGTCTATGTGTGTGTTTATAATATGTATGATATATGCATAAGTATRTGTATATTTATAAGCATATAGGCATACATATACATGTATATAGTGTTTGTCTGTATAAATAGGTGTCATGCACAACAAAAGCGTTACAGCTTTCACTTGTTAGAATTATGTAAAGCAACCTTGATATTATTGGATTTAGAGAAGTTACCATATGTGATTTGCATTCATTATATTGCAATAGCATCTGTAATGTTCACCCAGGAGAAAGGGGAGAAAAAACAATAATCTAATAAACTGTAGTCYTATTCAGTTTAACATTAAGCAACATCAGGTTCACTGAATGCAAAGAAACTTGAATCACTTTTTAAAATTCACCATGTTGTGCTAACAGTGTTGTGATAACAGTGTTGTGCTGTGAATGTTGTGATAAAATCAGAAAGAAGCCATGTCTGAATTTACTAAAATAATTCCTACAACATGTCTAGAGCACAAATTTTAATTTAAGCAGAATTCTGCTGTTTCTGAAGCAATTTATATGTTTCAGAAGTAACTGGGAAACTGTTTGGAGAAAAGAGAACTCTTCTCAACTTTTACTGAAAATTTGAATTAATAATGAAAGTAAATCTCCCTTGAGGTTTAAAATGAGTTGCTTAGCTCTGTCTTTAGTTTTTACATCTTTATAATTCCAGAATCTCGAATCAATAGATCTCTGGGAACAGTTATTTTAATTGTTCTTCTGCCAGACACAGATGGAAAGCAGAGGATTTAGAAGTGCCTAGTGAAACTCCATTCATTTGAAATTTCCAGGCAATTTTTCTGAAGTAGGAAATGGTATTCTTCAAGTGAAGGAGCAGCTGAAGAAGATTGTCCACTACCTRTTTCAGAAAAACTGCAGTTTTCACCCTTGTTGCTTCGAGGAAACTCAGGAAGAAAAACAAAATATCACCTAATTTTAAACAAGTATTCATTTTTTTTATCTTAGTACAAATTACACTAGTTTCTCTGCCATTCATTAAGACAAGAATTAAGAGCATTAGAATTGTCCCATACTGACCAATGAATCTTGCATTGCTTTATAGTATATTTTCATTTTGATTTTGGCATTATTTTTAAACTCACCCATTTTTCYTTGGTTTTGCTTATATTTTGCATAAGTGGCTGAGTAGATCTGTAAGGGTCAGGAAGCAGGAGCTGTTATGTGAATTTTAGCCCTCGTGCAGAGATGCCAAGAGGAGCTAACAAGGCTCGGCTGTGGGGACCTCCAGTCCTGGCATGTTTCCAGCACAGTACTGCAGGTTCCTCTGATCCCTTTGCCCATCGTGGGACACGAGAAAGAACTTGCAGCTCTTTGCAGCAACCTTGCCTCATGATGTGGTGCAGAGATATGTCTGCATAGGAGAAAATACCACATAAATGCTGAAAAGTCCGATATCTAAGCGGTATACACAATCTTTGCATTTGAAATAATTGTCTAGGAATTAATTTCAAGGAATTTTGAAGCAAGTTACTGCAGTGTGTGTMCAGACACTCACTAGCAGGTGCAGAAACAGCCCAGGAAAATAATGTCTTTGGAAACACTCTGCCAGCCTCTGCCAGCCTGACTGGAAGGGCCTTGATTTCAGGTGTTCTGATTAACTGTTTGAATGCAGCTGTAGCCAGAGGATGACTTGGGGACATGTGGGAGATTCAGACTCTCTATGGCATTGAAAAAAACAGTGGCATCAGAGCAAGGGCAAGCAGAAAACCCCGATATGGATTGTTTTCCTCATTTCCTTGGAAGTTATAGTAAGACAAGTTCAGTAAAATGATTCTTAAAGTACAATTGAGCTTCTACTCTTCAAGCTATTTCAAATAAATACTTTTTTTTCACTTATATTGCTCTCAGAACTTCATATGAGACAGATGACAGGCTGTGTTAAAACTAAAATACAAGAAAAATTTAAATCATTAATGACCATTCAAGCTAACAGAAAAATCAAGCAGTAAATTGAAGGATGTGGAAAAGTTATTTAGATCAATATTTTGAATCCTRTTTAAGTTGCCAATGACAGGAGAAAGTGTTTAAGGGGTCTCCATGTTATTTGAATGGCTGAGGCCAGGGACAGTTGCCAGGATTGGAGCATGTTGTTTTGGGATGAAAAAATATGTCTCTTTGGAATGAGTGAGGCAAGCAGGCAAGACTGTGGTTTGTGCTGACGCACAATGGCAAGTGAAGGTCCTGTTACAATGGAAGATCTCGCCTTAACAGTTGCTTCTCTCTAAAGACGGGGCATCATGAGCTGGGCACCGTCAGACTCTAATGCACCCAGTATTATATCTGGTTCTGCAGGGCTTTCAGCATCGCATAGGATTGCGATTAGCAACCAGACTACACAGACCCTAGAAAACTTAACAGTTCCCTGAGATTACCCTCCTCTAGGAATGGTGATCACCGTGTGTGAAATAAGCATTTGCTATCTTTCCGTAGCTTTTTCAGGAGGTAGCCATCATCCTAACTGGCTCTAATTTATACTCTTATTCTTAAGAAATTTAGGAGATGAAAACTGAGAGACCAAGATACCACCACAAGATCTGCTGAATTTGTGTCCCATATGCATATGTAAGCTCGCCCACTCAGTGTCTCTGCTGTATGTGTACMTGTAGGGATTTGGCTTTAAAAGAGCTAGCTCTGGGACCAACAAGAACATGACAGCAGCATTGAGACTATCATCTACCCCATGGCATCGCATGGATCCTAATGATAGCAAAAATGATAGGTATGCTCTGCCTCCCGCCAGTGAAGAGGAAGCAGCTGAAGAGCTGTCATTCCTCTCATGAAGAAAATCTTTCAAAGAGGTTTCCTGCAGTGTTAAACAGCTTAAGGCACTGGAGAAGAGATACCTACACAAATATTTAGAAAAAGCCATTTCCAGCCAGTGCTGCTCCAAGAAAAATCTGAATTATCCAGAAACAGGATTATAAGAAAGTGTTTTAAAGAGGTTTCTGAATTTGCAAATACCAGAGAAAGAGAGGAAAGACACGTAAAAGTGATAGGAGAAAAAGGGAAATAACCAGGGAGACATGAGGGAAGGTCTGGTCACAGGAATGATTTACTCATTKGTATGGCAAACCTGCAGTTACCGTAGGTAAACGCTTGGTGTTTGTGTGTGTGTGTGCACAGGAGAGTAACGGTGTTCAGTCAATACCTGACACTTCAGCCTTTGACGTCTTCGCCAGGAGGATTCTTCATTCCAGTGACCAGATCCTAGGCAGAGGCMAATTGGAGCAACCCGACTGGCTTCCAAGGAAAACCATGGAAATCCATCACCGGGTCAAAAATGACCGCCTGCATTTCTTTTTTTTCTTTCTTTTTTCTGGTTAGTGCCTTGTTTGTGTTGGTCAGAGGTAATGATTTTTGACTAGCTTTTAGGCCCTTTCCTTTGAGTACTTCCTTTTCCTTTCCATCCCTTRCGGATATTAGTAACCACATAGAAAATTTTGTGTGCAAGTCATTAGTTWCCCAATGATGAGGGGGTGTATGTGAGGCTGCAGTATCTTGCCAGCTRTAGGAACTGGCGCTGCCCAGCTTCTCCTTGACGGGTAGGTTGCACTTGGCTGCCCTGGACGCCTCGCCGGGCCGCGTGSTGTCGGGCCCCACGCAGCTTCTCGTTCTCTCAGTCGATATGCTGCCGTTTCCGGACGGGTTTGACATCAGCAGGAGGCTCCGTGCCGCAAGATGGACGTTACGATAAAGCTCCTCAATAATGCAACACGCCCAGGGCTGCTTCCACATGAGAGCGGGGAAGCGCGTGAGGTAGACGCCCGTGCTGAGGGAGGCAGCCCCGCTGCTGCTCTCGGCATGGCGGGCTCGGCCGCTGGCTTGACCAGGGGCGGCTGCACGATTTGGCTGCCGAGCCGAGAGTCGGAGCCTGCATAACAAACTCCCATCCTCAGTGCTGGCCGTAGCTGTGGAGGCTGGGAACGGAAAGAGCCATCTTCAAGGGCTCCCGAGGAGCAGCGGGGTCACAGTTTGAGGAAAAGGCCAAGCAACTCGGCACTCAATAAATCGGAGCAGGAAACCGCAGCATGACTCATTCCTAATGTGTAATGTATCATCAGAGCTCTCTCGTTACAGTTCAGTGGTGGAAATGAAGTTCATCTTTCTCTGGCTTTCAGGAAACCGCGGAGAGAAAATTCCTTCAGGGAAGCCACAGCTCCAGTGCCGGGCACCGTGCGGGCAGAAAGGCAGCGTCGATACGTGGCTGCGGCTGCGTGCGGGGTCTTACCCCAGCCGAAGGAGCAGGTTCTCTGCAAAGCCCCTTTTGCCTGGCTGGGAAGGGCGCAGCTGGGGGTCCGCAGGCTTGCTGGGGACTGGCAGCGTCCAGGGCTTCATGGGTCAACTCCCTGCTTCCTATTCTCTTGGTGGTGATTTTTGTTTCTAACAGCCATGTGAACAGCAGGCAAACCAACTCTGATAATGAAAATCAGCTAAAACAACAAAGTCTGTTTTTGTTTTCTTTGGAAAAAAAAAGATTAGCAGTTGAACCAAGTCTTGAATGGGAACCAAATTAGATTCCATTCCTATGCTAATTTAATAAGTATTTTTGAGGGACTCTGATACGGCACTGTTAGTGAAGTTCACAACAAAAACAAGTGATTCTGTTTCCAAGTTCCCTGCAGGAATCTAGGTCAGGGGGAAAAAAAAGCACCAGGGATGCACTGACACTGCCCAATGGCCATTGGGAGAGCTAGGGAAGGGTTGAGGAGCACAGGCTTTGGCCGTGCTGGCCCCCGCTCAGCTTGCTTTTCTGTCCCGGATCAAAAATGCCCACAACAGAAGATTCCCATCCTGAAATACTAAACTGTGACCCCATGAGCTACAGGATGTGTTTTGAATCTGGTTTTGTTTTCACAAAACCCATATTATAATATCTTGGCATGGTTCTGAGCACCATCAATTGTGTAAAATTCTCTTGCTGTGCTTTCTATCATTAATAATACATCCTGAGATGGGAGGGAGAGCAGAGTCTTGCAATGCTAGCTGTCCAGAGAGCTGAAAATGCTGCTTTTGTTCCAAATAGGATGACAAAAATAAGAAGAAACTTTTCATACCATAGGTGACTGATTCAAAGTGGGATAGAGAGCATCCAAAATTTATGGAACTTCTCTAATTTGGGGGAAATTGAGACTGAGTTGAGAAATGAAAAAAAGAAAAAAGAAAATTCTTGGAATCATTTACCTTTCCCTAGAACTGAGTTTAGCCTTGAAAATATCAGCAAGCATTATCCATCCATAAATTAGTCCATTATCCACCCATGAATTAAGCTTGAACAATTCAGAGTACTCATTCTTTAGCCCTAGCCTTTTTTTTCCTGGTTTTGAAATCTTTTTTCTGAACTTTTGTCTGAATATTAAATATAATTGTTCTTAGAAATGCTATTATTCTTTTAGATGTTGCTTTAAAGTGCTTTAAAATACTGTTTTAAAAGAGTGACATGACCTGTCTTTCTGGAGGTTAGTCAAGAACTCTAAACTAACCAAAAAATAGGACCCAAATTTCAAGGTTTCCAAATTAACCAGGGCTTTTCTTTCCCAAATCTTGTGAGGATGTACCATTACGCTTTTGTTCTATCTTTCTGGATTTTTTTTTCCCTGATTACTTTTGCTAATGACTAAATTTTGCTAATGACAAAATTCAATGTTTGGTTACTCTTCTTCTGCTTTTCTCGTGTTGAGGAGAGTTCAGGTAGATTTGGGAGAGCAGGGCTGCTCTTTTTCATGCTGTTGAAATGGGGAGGAGGCAACTGCCTTATTTTCAAATGGATTATTGCTCTGCCCTCTTGCAAGTCTCTTCATAGCCAAGAAGTCCAACAAGCTGGTTAGAACATAGTTAAGGATATGTTTTTCTTTCACCTCTTTAACCCAGAGAACAGTTTGGACTAAGAACAAACTCCAGATTGGTCATGAACAAAAGAATTCAAGAAATTAGAGAAAGACTCCAAGATAAAGAAGCACTGAGGTTCAGAAACAGTCTTCCTAAGCAGATTCCTTCCCTCTCTCTCTGTCTCCTCTCTTCCTTCCTCTCTTCCTTCCTCTCTTCCTTCCTCTCTTCCTTCATCCCTCCCTCCCTCCCTCCCTCCCTCCCTCCCTCCCTTTCTCCCTTCCTCCCTTTCTCCCTTCCTCCCTTCCCCTCCTCCTTCCTTCTTTTCTCTCTGTTTCTCTCTTGCTTTCTTTCTCTCTTTCCCTTTCTCTCTCTTCTCTCTCTCTCTTTCTCTTTCTTCCTTTCTTCCTTTCTTTTCTTGTTTTCAAATTATAGTTGGATAGTTTTGAATGGGATAATACAGTGGTCGTCTTCTGCAGATGAGCTGAACTTGGATACCAAGAAATGGAGTAATTTGGATACCTATTCCTATTATAATTGGTAATTTATATTTCAAAAGTGGGGAAAACAGGGTAGCACTTATTTTTTCTGATACTGTTTTATGTTTGTTAGTCAGTAAAATTGCTTTCTGAAGCCTTAACAGAATGAAATCAATTTTTCTTGGCAGTCAAAGATATGTCACAAATTCCTAGACACGGGTGACTAATTCTACTGAAGCAGATGTAGTTTATGAATGTGCATTTGGAGGGAATTTTTGCATGGTAACTTGGTGCCTAGAAAACATTTTGATTTATCTGTTGCTGTCCAGTAGAGCTGTTTATATGGCAGAGGTCAAAAAAAATCTCTAAAATGCCTTTTCTTGTCATASCATACAGTAAAATAAAGATATCTTTGTTCTGTTAAAGAAGAAGGGCTAATAGTAATGAGGGTGTATTTTCATAAGCAATGCAAGCCAATCTGAGCACAGGTTACCAACCAGAGAGGCCTTTCTGTTCACCCTGACACTGGGTTTTTTCCCATCTTYTCACAAGTATTTGCTCTGTTGTATTAGTATTTTTAAAATAAAGTTGGATTAGGACTTTAAGGTTAAAATTACTGTCATAAAACAAGAAAACAGATGCTGACAGTAGAGAGTACTCTCCCCTTTTCTGATAGGTAACTGGGTRTCAGTGTTAGCTATAAGCTTAATGTAGACAGTACAGAAGAAAATGCAGCTGCAAGGGAAGGGCCACCTGAAAGTCCAGTGCCGCAGAGGAAGGTTGGCTGGTTGGGAGCCTTCTTCCCAGTCAGGTAATGGGGTAGATCCTAATGTGGTGACCCTTCCATTTGATTTCCATGTGATTTACCTAGTGTGTCTTCAACCTGAGGGYCTCCCTAGCAGGAGGAGCTGACCCTGAGCATGACGCACTATGCCCGCTTAACAGTTCTGGCGTTTGTGATGCTTGGATGAAAATCTAGGGCAGAATGCCTTCCCTCCTCCTTCATCTGCTAGCACCCAAACTTCCAGGTTTCATTTTTGTAGGTAACAAGGAGAGAATGATATTAAGAAGGAGATCAGAATGATGCTCCGTGCTCCAAGCTGACTACTTGGTGTGTGTTCAGATTTGCCAGAATTAGTTGGTATCTGGCGAATGATGTGTGTTCCTGGCGTGTGCAGCCTAGCATTTACTGCCTCCCAACACACAGACACTTCTCTTAGCCTCTCTAGTTTCAGCTCCCATCTTTTGGACACCATTTCAGCTTCTCTGAAAAGCTACACTGCAAACCGAGCAGACTTGATCTGTATTTGGCAGAGGATAGATTTATTGAATAAATATTCTTTCTTTTAAATATAAAAGAAGTATCCAATGATCTAGATCAGTTTCCTCAATTCTTTTGACTGTTCTTTGGAAATTTACTGCCTCTGCAGAATTTCCAGATTTAGAAGATGAATCCTCCAAATCATAGTTTCCTTCTAACCATTGAATTCTGCTCTTTAGTTTTGTCTGAAACTACAGTAAAGAAGTTCACTACTGACATCCTGAAATCTTTGTCCCTTTCTCACCTTTCTCTGCATCCCACTGCCTTTTAAATGTGCCTCTTTAGACACTTCATCCTAGTCTCAAAAGTGAATTACAAGGGACACATTTTCTGTGATTGGTTCTCACAGCACCTATTTTTATGTGTATTGCCTTGCCCTGGGATGTAAATTTGCTGAGTTGTTGTGTATTTATTCCACTTTTCTTCTAGGCTATGCTTTTGGGCAGACTRTTATGCATTGAAAACTCTCTAAATAATTGTTTAGGTGTTTAGATGATGCAGAGCTAGATAGTGAAACAAGATCTGCAGAGGGTCATCAAGATAATCAAGGGCTGGAGTGTATGACATACAAGGAGATGGTTGAGGAAATGGAATTCTTTAATTTCTTGAAGACTAGGGGCAGAACCTAATCTAGCTTTCAAGTTGGATCCTCCTCTGTAATGGCCCCTGAATGAGATGTTGAACCAAATGACCCCCCAAGGTCCCTTACAACATGAATGATTCTATGTTTCTGAGATTGGATATATTGTTAGAAAGAGCAAACTATGCATGAATAGACCACCTCTTCCATGTTTTATCGTGGAGCTCCCTATTTTAAAGTTTTGGAGAATTCAAGATTTTCACATTTTCCATTGCATATGACCRTAAATCATTAAAATTAATTAGCATTTTACTTTCTTCCTTTGCTTGTGCGTTTTCACGAGGATATATTTTGCCCAGTTCCAGGTCTGTATTTCATTACTGACCATTATTGAACTATTAATAACTGTGGGCTCTTCAGTGCGAGCCTGTGTCCCATTTTGTGCATCCCGTACTGTACTCCTCTAGCCTGCACCCTGTATCTCCACTTCACCAGGTGTCTGCTGTTGTGTCAGGCCTGCATGTCTTTGCACCTCCCCATTGTGTTACAGTAATAAATATCTCATTCTACATAGAATAGCTTCTTGCTAGTGCTATCTGTACAAAACTATGTTTGCACTACACAAAACAAGAGTGAAACGAATGAGCCATTGAGACCTGGTGAAATAAATAACTTGCTGTCACAGCTAAACCTAATAAAGAGAAGTTTCTTTACCAGCAAGAAAGGAAAAGTTCAGATAGAACAAGCCTGACAAACCTGTCCTCAKTACAAAGCTTAAGGCAGTTGCTATCAATGGCATTTTACAGGGTTGTATTTTCCAAGACCTTAGAAGACAGAAACAGAGCAAGGAGAACACCTGAGAGGTTCCCCTTGAAACACCTTGGTAATTCTATCTCCTTGGTAATTCCTATCTGTGGTTTGCAGGACAGTGCGTCTGATGGTGTTTCCTTTGCTAAATATCTTTGAGCCTCCCCCCAGCGTTAAAAAGATTATTAAATTCATTGGCTGTCTCTTTTWAAAATCCTGATATCAAATAATCAAAATCTACTGTTTTCACACATCTAACTTTAGCAGCTCCTGTTTGAGAGATGGGTGTTTTGTATYACATGCTGTATTTTCATTTACTTTGCACCCCAAAAAGAAAAAAGAAATGTTTGCAGTTGATACACCAGGCTTCTGGGGTGGGAAGGGCAAATCTGGAGAGCAGCACCCATGAAAAGGCCAAAACCTTACCACTGGTGTCTTTAATTATTTACTTGTGGAGTAAGCTAACTGTTSTAAGTCCAAAGCAGTAGACAGACTGCTCTCTAATGTGATTTGTTGCTAGACTGCATACTTAGGGATTTATTGTGAAGTTAGCTTGGGAGAATGACAAGAATGAAGCTGAGAGTAGAGAAGGTGGAGGGTAGAAACTGAGTTTAGAAGATAGCAGTGTTGTTAGATTTTACCTCTTCTAAATGTTAAACTCTGTAAGAAGCTGTGCAGATCCTCCCTCCCTGCTTTTGGAGCACCAATTTTTGCAACAGTGTAAAATGAACCTTTATTTTGTTTTTCAGATACACTGAGTTCCTAGGAAACCCAGTCCAAGAAAGCAAATATTTAGGAGACTGTGAAGCTGAAATTGAAATTTATTCTGGTTAAGTCTACAGAAGTGAATGTAAAAGCCAGGGCTGTTAAACAGAAGAAGTTTTCTAGGAGGCAAAAAGCTTTTAGAAGGGATAAACATTATTAAAAGCAAAACATGAAAACCTAGAACTGTGGACATAAAAAGCAGGACAGGATATTTTGATAAGACCACGCAAACTTGTCAATAAGCTTATGTATGCAGCAATTGAATCTCTTGATCTGCTTCCTGAATGAGAGCATAGTCTTTAAAAGCAGATTTTTATTCTCTAAGAATATGCATAAATTAACTTCTAAAAAGTAAAAGTTGAGAATGTGTTATTCTCTGTTTGTGATTTACATGATACCAGCATGGTTTATTAGTGACTTTGAAGTGTTAGTTGCAGCTTTCAATTGGTGGTTTTGTTTTTGAAGATGGAATCAGTCCATTTGTTTGATTYAGCCTCATTAATTGTTTCTTTATTTTTGCCTCTGGATAAACTTTTATCAACTCATGTTATTTGACTGTTCCATGTAATTATTCTTGTTGAATATCCCTTTGATATATTTTCCAGAGATTGTGTTATGTTTTAGTTCTTAAGATTTCAGTGAATAACCAAGGGAGCTGAGATCATTGAAGTCTATCCAGAGCCTTTCATCTAGCACCAAATAGTTGTTGATTTGGATTCATGTGTCTAAGTTTTGTTCTTGTTTATGTTTGTGCAACTTTGCTGAAGTTGACATGGTTGTGCCAGTATAATTAAGGAAAGCATTTGCCCAAAGAGCATTTTTAAAACAGAACAGTGATCTGACCTGTAACGGCAGATTTTTTTCTTATTGTGGATAAAATTGTCTATGGAAATAACTTTCATGCCTGAAAATAAGCTGAGATTCTTGAAGACTGCTGTACTGTCGTTGCTGTGCAATGCATGTAAAGTTTGGAGAGATGGAAATTTTCAGGCTTGCTTATAAATAGGTTAAATCGATGCTTACAAAATAACCTACACCAGAATGCAGCAGAGGGCCACAGTCTAGTGCAAAATTATGAAATTTCTGACTTGATTGTGTAGCATAGAAGCACTGTAGTCTTGAAACTCACTGTCTTTCCCATTGCAAGGTTGGAATCAGTAGAACATAGGGCAAGAAAGGAACTTTGTTGATTTGGGGACTTAACTCCAGGTTGCACCATGATTCAGGTAGGTTGTCTTGTTTTAATATAAGTACTTCTGGTTTTTGCCATGTGACCCCAAAATTCCACATTTGTTAGAAAAGCAAATAAGTTTTCTTAAACTCCAAAGCAAACATTAATGCCAATAGATAGCATTCATCTTGCATTGACATGTGTAAATCGAATTGGTTTGTAATCTACCTTTGATTTTGGCTTTTRGCAGACAGCAAAGTCCTCTTTAACAGAGGCTGAAGTTATCCTCTTGCATTTTTCCTTGCCATGCTGTAGTGTTGCAATAAGCAATCTTACCACTATTATTAATATGGGCTTATAATGCTTCAGATCTATGACAAATGCAACTAATTGAATATACTGTTACAGTTAATGGATTCACTACTGATTACAACAGATCTGAGTTTGGCTTTTAAGTAAGGAAGCCTTCAAGTCTTTTGGTGCAATTGGCTTTTATCCTTAATCTACCAACAAGTGTCAGAGACATTTTTTGTTTTTTTCCACTGCATGACCTACAATCCTTGATTCACTTTTTTAATTGAAGAATGGCCGTTGTTGTTGAAGCTGGTTAAACTGACTACCTTCTCCTGAATCAAAAAAAATATCAAAAGTATTAAAAGAGGATTCTCTTTGTTTATTTATTAATTCAGGTTGATTTGTTCTTGGTATGTACCAAGATCTCTGGAATTTGGCCTTGGCCTAACTTTTGAAAGCCTTTTAAAAGGAGCACCTGTAAATCGTTCTGACTCTTCCCAAAGAAGACATTGTGAATGCTGTTCAGAGTTCACAGAAGATTTAAAACACTCTTGCAAAGCTTATGTCTTCCCCTAAGAATTTTGTCGAGCAAACATTTCAGTTGTTTGCAATTGCTTCCTCCTTTCCCGGGATCAGGACTCAGAATGCTAGTATTCTTTTCCAGCATACTCTGTAAGGACACCCCTAAAAGTCTTCATTTTTTTCAGGGAGAAGCTACAGTATTAATAACGAGGCATAATGAAGGGGCTTTAGCCAAGAGAAAGAAGCAGGAGGCTTTGTAGGAGTGGATGTAGGCACTGAGAGATCGCTCCAGGAACCTTGATGGAAACATAGAGGTGAAAATTAGAGTTCACCAGCATAATACATGATGTTTGAAAAAGTTATGGTGTGTATTACCATCACTTCTTCAGTACTATACTTTGTGAGGGATATACAGACAGAAGGGAACCTGACTATCAAGCATCAGTGCCTCTGTCATTGTCTTGTAACTTGCTTTTATCATCTTCTGCTTGCTGATCAGAAGATGGATTTCCTCTTGCAGAAGCAGGAATTACCGTTGCCAAATGTATCTGTGCTCAGTCCTGGATGTCTCGGCACCCAGAGCTCCCACTGCTTCCGGGGAAATTCCAGACATTAGAGCTTGCTAGACCAAGCCAAAAATCTTGCCCAAAGCATGCTGGAATCATCTGGTAAAGTTTCACGTGACGTTTGCTCATATTCCATTTATTTTTATGTTTGGCTTAGAAAGTGGATGGATGTATGGGATTTCCCATATTCCTCTTAGCCATGTTCTTATTTTTTAAAAAATAAATAAAATGAAAATTCTTGGTAGCAGAAGAGTACATGTGACTGATATATAGGTTACCTGAGCTGTAGTCATTGGAGCTGGGAGTTTTGCTTCTGTTAAACAGCATTATTGTTTGCAATTCCAGAAGCTAGTGCAGTTAACTTTTTTTTGCAAGATGTCTCGCCGTTTTACATGTTCTTTGTTTTTTATGACTTTTTCACTTTTCATTTAAACTGAAATGGCTCTGTTTATGAGTTGAGAGTAAGTTTTAATGGCTGTATAACGACAGCCCCTGGCGTGTTAGCTGGAGTGGGCACTCCCTTCCTTCCCATAAATAGGAATCATTTTATAAATGGAAACCCTTTTTCCTACTGCTTGAACAGTGCCTTTGAAAGCCTTTGCTTTTTAAGACATTTTGATGGACCAAGTGTTCCTGAAATCACTGAAAATTTACTCCTTTAAGGTTTCCGATTATTATTATTATTATCTTTTTGAATGATTGTCCCCGTGTACAGCTGGGAATAATGTGGTATTTCACCTCAAGAGAATAACAAGTTTATTGTGTTGTGCCACTAACCAGTTGTGAAAGAAATTCAAGAAATTGTTTCAGTTTCAAATGCGAGGCCAGATCATCAGTAAATTTTTGGGCCATCTATGTTTGAGCGTATGAAAGGGAAAACACAAAATCTGTCGTGGTGTGAGATGTCACGCTATAACTTGTCATAGTACAGCAGGCTGAGGAAAAGATCCCTTCATAAAAATCTTTCATTTTGATATGAATCCTTTGATATGAACACATCGAGAAACAAATGTACAGCAGTTAAATTCCTAGCTGATTTCAGAGATCCCAGGGGCCTAAAAGAGTGAACATGTGTTTTCTGTTAAATATTCATTGAGTGTGCACTCCAATAAATTGAAAATTTAAGTGAGCTAGTGAAAAAATGAAAATCGGAATGAGGAAATTAGGGGAATAAGGAAAAAGAGTTTGAATGTGTGATAGCAGCTATTCTGAGCCACAAGAATTTTAATTACTGTAAAAGCATAAAGACTTCTTTGGAAAGCATGTAAGAGAAGACTTATTTAGTTATGCTTACCTGAGGTAGTCTGCAGTAAAAACTGCCACGTACAACACCAGGAATCAGAGATTTTAAATCCTTGTGTTTTGGCCAATGCCTGATTTTTTGTCCTCTTTAAATGATGGGAATTTTCCCACTGACTCAAAACAGAAATTCAGATTCGAAGCAGAGTCAGTCTTTAGCCTTCAGGTATTGCTGGTGTTTTGTTGGTGGAGGTGTCAATTCTCTTTATGAGTTTTTGATATAGTTCTCACATCTCAAAAATTAAAATGCACCGATACTTGAATTTAAGAGACATCTGACATTTGGCTGTTCCATTCCTAATTTGCCTGTTATTGACTATTATAATCGCTAGTGCTGGGATATGCCTATACCTCAATCCAATGCATTATGTAACATGTCTACATGAAAGGCACAGAAAGGGCAAACGTTTGAATTCTGATGCTCTGTGGGTGTTAATTGCAAAGTGATTTATTGGAGTTTTTTTGATCCACAAGCAGCTAAACTATTAGTGCAAGTCTCAGGACTTTGTGGAATCCTTGTAGCATCTTCCGACAGTAAAAACACTTGTCACTTAATGGGAGTAAAAATGTCTGTCTAGAATAGTTTTTTGCAGAAGTCTGAGATGACTTGGATTCAGTAATGGAAAAGCATGGCCTCTTCTGAACTCTTGTTATTGAACTCAAGGATGTAATTTAAAAAAAAAAATATTAATACCATTTGTCTAATATAAAACCTTATTCCTTAACTAAATTAGGTTGCTTTCCTTGTTATTTTCAAATCCTTTACTTGAAAATGAATCTTATTTGTCCACTAAGTGGAAATCAGTTTTTAATTCACATTGTCCTTTTATTATTTTTGTGTTTATCATGATTTGGATGTTGTGGCTCCTGGAAAGAATTGGTGCACACTAGCAGTCAAAAATCTGAGCATATTTAGTGAAACTCTTATTTTATTTTCCCATGGCCACTCTATTCAATTACCATTCTTACGTACTTCTAAGCAGACTTTTTTTTCTTTTTCAGCTATTTAAAAAGATATAAATTCCCTAAGCAATATCACATAAAATCTCTGTGGTATCTTGAGTATTTCCTATTCTCATGCCACAAGCCTTTTTCAAGTTGAATTTCATGTGGAGTGCACACAATAAGAAAAAAATCTCAGCTTGTAAAAGATGCTGTAATAGAAAATGTACAAACAATTGATATAAGATGAAATTTTTATTTAACAAAACATTTAAGAATATAGAGTTTAATACATTTAACTTCCTTAATGAAATAGTGATAAAAGTATCTTATAAAACCTGTGAAGCAGCCAGTATCACATTTACTTTCATGTTAATCTATGATTTTACATAAAAATTTCCAGGAGTTGAGTTGTTTATTTAAACTAACATATAATAGACAATATAAGAAATATACTTTTTTCAATAATATATTAACTGAGTCTAAAATCCTGGTCAGAATAGCCAAGTGGTTCATTTAGACCTAACAGAATAATCTTCTTCAGACTTYTATTCGTATGTATCTTCTAACATGCCTGGGTAGAACTGGAGTTCTTTCAAATGAGGAATTACTTAATAATCAAATTAAAATTGCTCTAAAAATTGTGTTACTCATGATAAGACAGTAAGATTTAGCCTCCCCCTGCTTCAACCTGTCCCTCTAATGATGTTGAGCATGAGAGTGATATATTTGCCATTGCCATTAGAGGTAATTGGTTCTGTACTGTGTATCACTGGCGTTTCTGGCTGTGCACTAGCAGCAGAATTTATTCCTACTCCTGCAGTCTATCTATTCTTCTTAGCAGAAATGCAAAATGCAGAATTTGTTTCTGGCAATAGACCCCAGTCAATCTCTCTATAAAACAAGCTTTTCAACCTCATGCAGGAAAATTTGCCCTAACACACTATTCAAGCTAATGGGGAAACTGGATGCTCGTACTCAATGTTTGAGGTTTTTTTCTTGCTGTGTTATTGACTATTTACATACCTGAGGGAAGCATAGAGACTGGAATGCTGCAGATCCACTCAAATATGACAGAACAGCAGAATGTGAGGAACAACCAAAAAAAA
>PTEX01000351.1:9618-75871 GCA_003342815.1 Eudromia elegans | reverse complement strand
TTCCTTCCTTTCCTTCCTTCCTTCCTTCCTTCCTTCCTTCCTTCCTTCCTTCCTTCTTTCTTTTTGTGGTTTCTGTCTAAGCTTGAGTTCTGGCTGGCACTTAAAAAGCTGCATAAGGAATGCAAGTGGCAACCTACAGACTCAGATTTGTATCTAATGTGGAGGACTAAAGCATCATCTGTAAAGGGTAAATTAATCTACTAAAGAATAGCGATGTGCCCTYGTGGCCAAGGCGGCCAACAGGATCCTGACCTGCATCAGGAGAAGTGTTGACTGCAGGTCGAGAGATGGGATCCTGCCCCTCTCCTCAGCTCTGGTGAGGCTGAACYTGGAGTATTGGGTGCAGTTCTGGGCTCCCCTGTACAGAAGGGACGTGGAGCTTCTAGAGAGGGTCCAGCGTAGAGCAACAAAGATGATTAAGGTAATGGAGCATCTACCATGTGAGGAAAAACTAAGCGAGCTGGTCCTGTTTAGCCTGGAGAAGAGAAGACACAGAGGGGATCTGGCCAGTATGTACAAATACCTGAGAGGARACTGTAAACAGGATGGGGTCAAATACTTCTTAGTGATTGGCAGTGACAGGACAAGGGGTAATGGGTACAAGCTGAAGCACAGGAARTTCCATCTCCATGTGAGGAGGAACTTCTTTCTTATGAGGACAACAGAGCCCTGGAACAGGCTTCCCAGAGAGGTTGTGGAGTCTCCTTCTCTGGAGATCTTCCAAACCCGCCCGGACGTCACCCTGTGCCCTGTGCTCTAGGGGTCCCTGCTGGAGCAGAGGGGTTGGACTAGGTGAACTCTAGAGGCCCCTTCTGACTTCAGCTATTTTGTGATTATGTGATAAGTAAGGCTAGACTAAGGTAATACAATCTGATTAAAGCTGGACTTGATGTGCAGTACAAGATGTCACATCATTGGCTCCTTTGATTGCTTTGAGCTCAAACCCAAGGAGGGGAGCATCAGATTAGCAACAGTGCATTGCAGCTGTGGAGTCTGGGAGATACATGGCTTCCCATGGCTCTTTTGGGACTCTTTCAACCTCTTTCGAAYTTTCACAAAGCCTATCACTTGCTACTGGAGGGAGAGGAACGTTATCTCCTCGTGAAAGTGCTTCAAGATGGTCTCAGGTGTTTTGTTTCCTTCAGTTGTTATCTCTCGGTTAGACGCATGCTCTTTAGACTGGTAGGGAATTAGTTTTTATTTAGGCAGTCATTTATAGTGTAGACCGAGCCCTGCTTTAGCCAGCTGAGCTAGTGTCCTTTTTACAGAAGCGTCTTGTTACCTATCCTGTGTTACCTAATGAATCTGATCTCTCACTGAACAGGAGATCCTGACTGACACATTTGAATACTGGAGCTCCTTGAGGTCTTTGTGTGCTTGCTTGGTTGCTAGGACAATTTTGAGCTAACATCCATATCAGCTGACAGTGAGTGGGTCAGCCAACWGTGAAACGTATAAAACTGGGTCAAGAATAGTTCTGCCCAACCCAGCAACCGTGAGGTCTAAGCCAAAGGAAATAACCTTTTCCCTTGGCCATTAATTTTCATACAAATGTACAGTTTATTGTACCAGATTCATGAAAAGTGAAATCAAAGTACATATAGCAGATATGATGATTGTTACAACAGGAAAATATTATTGATACTGGAACAGCTTTTGCTGGTTTTAAGGCAGGACCTGAACTGATATTGAAGTTATCTGGCACAGTGTGAAAGACGATCTACTTATTTATATTCAAGCTCTAGGTATAATCATAGGAACATTTTTTTGACAAATACAATGGAAAATATTACAGCTAGTTTGAAACGACATCAGCTCACATATGTTCTGAGATATTATCTTGGCAYGTTCCCTCCTCTTTGCATGGTAAAATATGTCTCTCTCCTTATAGTTGTCTCCTCATTGGTGCAAATGCGTTGGGCATTTGTGCTATTGACATTCATTGACTAACTTGTCGCATTGGATGGGAGCTCCCGATGCTTTCTGCTGGCCTATGTCTGTGTAGAGTGCACCATCATGGGTTTCTCTTTGTGGTTAGTACACAGAGACAGTGCAGTAGATGTGACTGGTAAAGATGAAGGAATAAACACTGCTGAAGACCTATTCTTAGAGGAAGACGGATCTTTTTGTTCAAAAGAAGTTGCTAGCTAGCAAAGAYAGGAGGTTTGGTTTGCGGTAAGTGGATGTATGTATTACTAGTTTTCATTAATAAACAGAAGATGCAAATACTTTGTGTCGTTAAAAAAATCCCAACTTTTGCATGTTGTTTCACCAATGCGTGTCTAATCCTGATAAAAATGAGCATTTTTGCTGGRCATTCATGGGTCTGGGGAGGGCCGTGCTACTGTATAGCAGTGAGGCTACTTGTTTTTGCATACGTTTATTCTCAAGTACTATGTGTAAATGCTTGTTGTCTCTGCTTGGCTTCCTAGAGTGTTTCCATTTCACGCTAATTAACAGCCATAAGAGCAGAACAGCTTTTACTCTTGACCTTGCAAATATTAATAGGCTGTGATATTATTCATAGGAATATTGCCATAAAAATGAGGTTATTTGAGGTTATTCTCATGATTAAAAGTTAACAAGACTGTAATTCCTGTATTTCTTTCCAGTGCTATTCTACAGRTACAAGGTCTATTGCAACAATCTGGAGACATTTGCTTCCTTTTTGTGTACGTCTAAAAATGTGCTGAATACTGTTCAGTATCTACTGTATAAGCATTCTGGTGTTGTCATTGCTTTCACAGAAATACCTTCAGTGTTACAGGTGAGATTAAGTTTGTATTTTGGTTCTTGTATTTTAAATATCTTTAATATTTGCAGTGTATTAGTTGTTAAACATATAAAGCATCTTTATGGTCTGTCTGTTGCAATTTGTTGGCATCATTGATCCTCTGGCTGCTTCACTGAAGAATGGTAAGTGATTGTGGAGCTGTAAGGTTGCCTTGCGTTAGAAAAGTGGTACTGGTTTTGCAGCTGGACATGAGCTTATGACCTACAGGCGGGATTCTAACTTCTTGTGTGCGGTAAGAGAAAAGAGAGGAATTATGAGAATGAGGTTGAGGGCATCAATTTACATTCACCTCTGAGTATTATCCTCCTTTCCTGTGTCCTCCAAAGAGAAGGAAAACAAACATCTACAACTACTCTTAATCTAAATACTGTATCATTAAAGAATGTTCTACATTCATGAAGACAGTGGTGAGGAAGTCAGCAGTTCTCTGCTGCTGCAGGTGAATGAGCGCCCCAGGTGCTAGCTCCAGCTCTCCAAAGASAACAGAACTTCAACACAGTGGAAAATGGTCCTCTGCTGTCTGATGCATTATCTCACCCTTACAGAATGATCTTGTCTGTGAATCTAATGTGCTTACTACTGGCTATTGGGTGACTTTTACTTCATAGGACACCTTCTTTTCTTTCATAAGGAATATAATTCCTGGATCCTGTAGCTTCAGCCAAATATGATTCTGCCTTTTGCCATCATCACCAATCACACCTATCATCTTTCTTCTATTTGTTCAGTGCACGAATCTTTCTTCTAGTTTCATTTATGCTATAAATCCTATTTTAAAATATTCAATTTTACAGCAAAGTCTGGAGATTTGTTATAAAGGTTGGGAGAAAGCACACCTTGGAGCATCGCTAGCCACATCCGAGGAGCACGAGCCGTCCCAGGCAGGCGCCTCCGGGAGCGGTGCAGGAGGCAGCTCTGCAGTGCCCCACTCGCGCGACTGGGAATGGAGCATCGTGCGGGCCCGGAGGTGGCAGCCAAATACCACAGCAGTTATGTGCGTCTGGCTGCGGCCCCACATCAGTGGTCTACCCTTCTGAAGGGCCGGGTGCACTTCGGGGCCTCTTTCTTGCCCAGCTCCAGGCTCTGGCTCGGGCAGGATGCAGCTGCTTATTTCCAATTGTTCTTGGTAYGCCTCTTGCTCACCCCTGCAGCCAGAATGTCGTTTCAAGTTCTGCCACTAATGAGTGTGAAATAGCTTTTGTATTGTTGCAGAAATAAGTTTTCTTTTTTTCCTTGTGACCAATAAACTGGAAAATGTTATTTTCATTTCATCATATTCCTTAAAGCTCCCCTTATTCCCCACTGTGAGTGACATAGCTGATGTTGCCTGGTGAATGCTGGTCCCCAAGTCAATAACTGTGGTTTTGCAGATATTTCCTCTCTGAAATGAGTATATCCCTGTCTTGAAAAGAATGAATTATTCACATCGTCAAATAAGCAACAGTAAATCTTCATCAGAACACCTTCAAAAAATCAATATGTTTAAACTGACTGCCCATATAAATAAGCTTTTGCCCAAAAATGGAATTATTTTTTATTTCAGGGAATGCAGGAACCTAAATCCCATAATTAACGTGGATAATCCTTCCTCTTGGGTGTTCCTTAAAACCCATTTTCCTTCTCCAAATATTATAAATATAGRTGATAGTATATATGATAATATATATAATATAAATAATATATAAATAATATATATAAATAATATATAATATGAATATAAATAGTATCAAGTATTAATAGTAATTGACTAATTAAGGCAGAACCCGGCTATGCTATCTAACCCACTTCTTGTGTTGTATCTGCACCAAGCTTATTTTGAGAACTTTTTGATATCAGCACATAGTGGTATCAAAATTTACTACTCAGGAAATAATCAGGCATTATTTCTTGCTTGAAGTTAAAGAAAAAGATACGTTTTTTAATATCATCAACCGTATGTATTTGAGAAAGATGAAGGAAAGTATATGTACATTTTTAAATAACTTCATGACTTATCTCTAAGAAGTTGCACGTTTCTGGAGCTAGAGAATACTTGAGAGGCATCGTTAGAGGCTCTCCTGAGTCTTATAGCCCCACCTTGACACGTGCTACTGGGGTAGAATGGATCTCTGCTCTACTCAGAATGGCTTTTCCTATGGTTAACTTCCAAGAGCTGCTATTGATGAAGCTCTACTGAGTGGCCCAGGCTGCCCTTGGATTGAGTGTCAATAGGTCACCTACTGAGGTTTGAATATGCAATACATACCCCTTGATTTGACTGAAATCATGCTTTCCTTATAGAAAGAGGAAATTAAATTACTTGTACTTGATGAATCTAGAGCTACAACATATATGAATACCTGYTTCTTCATTTATTTTTGTTTGTTTTTGCCATCTCAAATGTCTTGCAGCCTGGCAAGAAGCTGCAGGAGCAGAAATGTCTCTTCCAGAAATGWCTGCAAGTCTGTCACGCCTGCTGTGCCCATGCTGGTGAGCATTGCAAGCATGTTTGGCACAAACATGATATGTTCATACGCTGTGTGCACTTGCATGCAGGTCATTTGTGCAGTGCCAACGTTTTTGTCTGGGAAATCCTCTGCCGAAACCAGGGAAGCCTCCTGGGGAGGCCAGGAGGCTGGAAGATCAAAGCACCAGGGTGTGACTCTGGAGATCGGGCTGGCTCTGCAAAAGTCACTTAACTTTTGGATGTATTAGCTCCCTGTTTCAATAACAAGGGGAAAAAAAGTGGATATTTTTTTCTTTTCTTTTTTTTTTTTTTTCAGACTCTTTCTGATCTATGGATAAAACCACTCTGTTAGAGCTCGATATATCTGCTGAGTTTGACATATTTCTCACCTCARAACAAGAGTGCTCCCATTAGAGCAGCTATGGTCAGAAAGCAGTCTTGACTGAGCTGGAGTCGTGGCATTGAGGAGGAAATAATACATGGCGGTGAGCACAAATTAAGGAGTTCTTTGGATTGATGCATATTTTAAAACTGGAGTAAATCTGCTGATACCTTTCGAGTTAGTCAAGAGCAGTGCATGCGATCTGAGAACATTAGCTAGCAYGGAAATTTTTATGCTAATTGCAGAAAACAAATAGAGGATTGTTCCTTTGAAAGAAAATCAGATCAGCATTAAAATGAGAGAGAAGGAATTTTAGACAGAGGCACAAGCCAGAGATACATGTTTTCTATTAGTMCCTAATGCTGCACATTGCTCTGGGCTGTTAAGAAAGCAAAGTTACAGCAGAAATTAACACCTTGTGTTATCTTCTTTCTGTGAGTGCTTGTTTTTCATACGTGCAAGTGCATTTCTTGCCAGGCTGAAATGTMAGGACAAAACAGAGTTTGTGACTGTGACCTCTCCCATGTGTCCTTCTCCATGACGATCCCACGATGGGCCTCAGCTGGCTGCTAGTGAGCAGTGCTATGTCCCAAGACTGAAGGATATAAAACTGTTCAAGGACGGGGAAGTTTGGTCGTTGTCTGGGATACGAGGTGAACCAGAAGCCTCTGACAGAGATGAAGGATTGTTCAGGTGCTGCAGGTTGGGTTTCGGAGAACTGAGCTTACGTATTTCCAAGCATGATTCAATTCTGGTTCTTCTCCCTCCCTCAATAGCAGATCCAGTGAGGTGAGGCATGGACACTGATTTTGTGCACGCTGACTTTTCTAGAACTCATCATTTTTTTCACAGGAAAGTAAAAACAAGAACAAAAACCACATCAAAACTGCCCTTTTTAAAGCAGTGTCTAAGAAAAGACAGTAAATCAGGGAAATGGTAAGCCTGTAAATTGTGCCTGAAAAGCAGCAGGGCTGTTCTTAGGCTTTTGTGACTGGGCTTCATCCCTCCTCATAAGAAAAAGTCTGCAGCCAAAGAAGATAACGAACTTGGCTTTCTGGAATCAAAATTACAGCAAAGCCTGTCCACTACTAAGAAAATCAATCTTTACCGGAAAGCAAAGCCCAATTTATATTAAGGCAGTAAAAGCAGTGAGTGAAAAACACACTTGCAGTGTCTGGAAAGGAGTTTAGGTTTTGATGGTAAAAGTCTTCCCCCTCAGGTGCGTGGGATTTTTGTGTTTATAATGCATATTTCCTGAGTGTGCTATTCTTTTATATGACAACTGGCTACATTCTAGATTCAAAGGAGAGGAGTTAAAGTCTGGATCCGTGTCAATACAAAAGGTGTGATCTATAACGTGGCATGGCCACAGTCATGGTATCAAACTACTATAGATAGCAACATTACACTTCTATTACACATGGTACTTAGTCAGATTCAGACCTAGAGAACTATCTTTGGTTTAAAGATTGTTTCACAATTTCAGCTAAGTATAAAGCCTTTATTTGTAGCAAAATTGGTAAGAATTTGTAAGAATTCATGTTAATGAYAGGACTTATGGAACATATTTGCCATTGCTGCAAAACTAGTCATTGTCCTCTCTCAGTACTCTTGTATAATATTGCACTTACCAGCTTCCCTCCCTCTCCAGCAAGCCAGTTTCTTTTGCTGAAGCAGGCAGAATAAGTGGGTTGTGGGAGCTGGTCATAAACAGTGTGCCAGCACTTGAAAAGTGCAGTGAAATGGGTTGTGAGTCTAGGATCCGGAGGGCTTGCTTGTTTGCCTGAACAGTCACTTCTAGCTCTTTACAAAGCTCTGGTAGGTGTATTCAAATCATAGTGAAGATATAAAGAAACTTTTGTAGCCAGTAACTCCATAAACTTGGAGTTTCATTTGAAATGAGCCACTTCTTAAAAGGGAAGGAGAGGAAATTACCTCTGCAGCCTGTGTGATTCWATACTGCTTCAAGTCTCTTCTGCTATAGCTGGAGCTCCGCTGCTTTTAAATCTCTTCAGACTGAAGAGATTTGGCATTGCTTGCTCTTGATTGTATATGAGAAATCTTATGTATGCATATCAGCAAAAAGGAAATTACATAAAGGGAATAAATTAAATAAACTGCTTTCCATTTTCATATCAGCAAGATGTACTTCTCAGCTAGCACGACTCTTGAATACTTTTCATATTCAGGTTCTCTAGATCTATATTGTTGATGCCATAACATTTTTTTGAACAAAGTGCAAAGACTGGAAAAGCAAAAGATAGATAAAAATGAGCTTTCCATTGTTTGATAGTGCTGAACTTGACTGTTAAATTATTTTCATACAGACTTCCCCCAAAATCCTAAAAGCCAAAGAAGAACCACGTCTTGGTCAGATGTCCAGAGGTAGTGGTGAAATTGTCTGTGCTTGCCCATAACATAGAAGCTCACAAGACAAGAAAATAGTGCTTTTGTAGCAGAGGCTCCCACAGGAGTAGGAAGAAAGGGTTAGCTGCCTGGCAAGTGGGCGCAGGGCCTCATACACCCCTTTGTGCTTATAAAGGATATGAGGGTGTGACTCTAAGGCCCTAAGCTTTCCTTCCTGTKTGACTGAGCAGCAAAGAGCAAAACGAGCTAACAAAGCTCAGCGAACTCCACAGCCGTGTCTCCGGGGACGCACTGTCTGATTGCTCTGGAGCCTCTCCAGGGCTGAGGAATTCCAACAGCAGCTCCTCAAAGACGGGACACAAGGCAGACACAGAGAGGATGCCTGGAAAAGCCGCTTTCCCTCCCACTCTGTTTGCACGCCACAATAGTGGGTCAGTCCTCTGAACGCTCACAAGACTGGATCAACCTCCAGCGTACAAACTGGAGTCAAGGTCAAGAGCAACGTTTCATCCATGCAGAGTGAGAGGCACAGGCATAAGATAGATAGTGCTCATGCTTGCATGTGAGAGCTGGGCTTATTTTTGTAAGAGTTGCACTTTGATAGTGGCTTCCTGGCCTTTTTGAAAGCAATGTCTCTTAGGCTAGTCAAATATCTACAAGGATTTTCAAGTCTGGGTGGTGGATTTGATTTTCCAGTGACTGGCCTCTCTGGAAGTASCTCTGGAAATATCTCTAGGACACCTAATGTTTAAGTCCATGTCCTATTTTAAATTAAGAAAAGAAAAACAGCCAGAAGGTCATTAAAAGTAAGCAATGTGATAAAGCAAATGGCCATTAAGAACTATATTTATTATATATTTTAGGAATAGGTTAGATTAGAAGATAGGTGGCCAACTAAAATGTTTGAATACATATATATCTTTACTACAAAATAAGTAATTTTTTTTTAAATTGAAAGGCTTTTTTTTCATACAGTACTTAACATTTATCACTCCTACTTTCTACCTGCTTATGTTTGTATACTGAACTAGTTCCTGTATAACATAGCCCAGATTCACTACTGCATTTTAATTTGTACTCCAGCAGTGTTTTCAGTGGTTTTTCTGGCTGTACTCTGATTGCAAGCAAGCTTTTGGCTAGAGATGAATCTTCTCCTTTAAAATGCCCGTGAGCCACAAATGAATGTAGTGCATTCCAGCATCATTTTAGTTGACCCACTACAAAATAAAAAATACTATTTTTTTTCCCCAAAGGTCATATATATTTGAGAGATTGATAGGAGAATGATCAGCTCTGACTGCTGATATGAATGGTAGGGGTAACAATCTGACGGCGAAAGTTCTCATCTGAAGCCCACTGAAGTCAGTAGATCCCACTTGATGTCTGAGGTTTTCCTCAGACTTGTTCCTTAGTCACACGTTAGTAACAGAAAGGAAAGGGACGGCCAGTTTCCCCTGTCTGATGTCCATATGATAAGAAAAGGTTGTCTTGACTTTTTTCCAAGTAAATTTCGGCTAAATCCGTGCAAAGCCTTTCCAACAATTGAGGATAGTTAAGCACTGGAATAAACTGCTGAGGGAGGCAGCAGAATTTCCACCATATGGTGTTTCGAGACTAGATTGGACAAACTTCTGCTGGGAATGGTTTAGGTGTAATTAATTCTACTTTAGGACAGGAGGATGGTCTGCATGATGTCTCAGAGGTTCTTTGAGCTTTATTTTCTATATTTAAATATGAATATTTAGTAATATACATGCTACAATATATTATTCTATGGACTGCAATAATAAATAATGAAGTGCAAGAGTGAATAATGTTTTTCRGTCACAAAGCCACACAATTCAAGGAAATCTTTGAGAGATTTGTCTTGTTCCTGAGATTCTTTCCAGCTCCTCTGCCTTTCCAGCTCTGGCCTCTAAATCTGGCTCCTTTCACTTCCCCACTTCGGTTTTAATACCTTTCTTCCCTCGCTTTTGCTTTTGTGACCMGTGCCTCCTGTCTATCTGTCCTCCCACCACCTCTATCCCCATCCCCATCCCCATCCCAAGCCTTCTCTGTTTTCTCCTTCAGTCCTTATCTGTTTTCCTCTGCTCCTTTCCCCTGTGGCTGTGTTGGCTCTCTTGCTCTTCTCTGCACCTGTGGCAGAAACTGGATGGCGTGGGAGACGTGTGGGGTGGAGAYTTTGAGAGCTGGTGAGATTCTGGGCACTGGCAGGTTGGGAGCAGCCAGAGGAGGGATGCACTATTCAGACTGGGGGGCTGGAGCTGCAGCGTACCTGCAAGGCTGCCCCTGCATTATAAGAAGCTGTTCTTAAGCAGATTCAAGTTTCTTATTTGTTTGTTTGGTTAATGAGGCTCATTTAAGGCTCATCACAAACACTTTCTGCAGGGATAGTAGGAAATCCTGTAGCCGTTATAGGCGACGTTAAAAAGAATAATTGGATGCAAACGCTAAATCTAAGATATTGTCACTCAAAGTGATTCAATTCTGACAAAGATTTCAGCAACTGAAAACAGATCCTAGCCTTGTGTCACCACCGTGTAACTGACTAATGTAACGCTGATTGCTCACAACCCCATTTTCCTCCTTGCTCTGCTCAGAGATATCATCTTCTGCTGACTGGCTTTTAGGAACCGCTTCAGCCACTTCATTCACAGACAATTCATCTCTTTATCTCCATTACTCTACACAAGTATTTTCTAGGAGACCAGCTTATTATCGCATTAATATGCCCTCATATTATTTTTCAATATACTCCTGGATAGTCGATTTTACTACGTAATAGAATAACTATGGTACAATAATAATGAGGACTGAAATGCTAAACTTGTAGAAAGCAAGACAGAAAAAAATAGCACAAAAATACTGACTTTTGTATAGGAAAGAAGAATCAGAAGAGTTTCCAGTGTCTGAAAAGTTTGAAAATAACACCGAATTCAGGAATGAGCTTTGACTGGATTGAAAGAGATGGACATAATTTACAGAAATATTAGTCAAGGCCTGTTATGCTCATGACCAGCATGATTTGAACACTAGCACAGGAAATTTAGTTTTTGTGATTCATGCTCGCTTCCTAAAGGGCTCTGGAAGCACTTTTCACCATGTAAATTTTTCAACTTGAAAGTAATTTCCAACTAAGAATACGCAATTGTGCAAACCACATTTTAGAGTGGATTTAACTTTGTGGAGATCTAGAGTGGAAAGTGAACAATGTCCAGAAAACATTTGGATGGTTTTGGATAAATGGAGATGTACGAAGGTAGTTTTAGCCTACTATATTAAATGTATGTGCTGGTAAATGATTATGAATATGTATATTTTGAAAAAAATTAATCCAAGGATACAGAGTTCTCTGAAATTACAATTACTTCCATAGGAATTTCAATCTGTTTTCCTCTTTTGGACTTAGGAATGTGACACAGTGTGGTTGTGTTCACCCAAGCCAAGCTGCTTTTCATTCAACCAAAGCCATGCTACCTTTTTATCCATAGGCTGTGTGCCTTGAGGAAGTTCACAGCTGTTCCCTAGGACAGGGCTGCTGCAGTTGCTCTGGTACCTGGCTGGCACTCAACATCTGTCCTGCATGCTTTGTAGCTGGCTTCACCTCAGTCACTTAGACCTCAGTCACTTAGACCTCAGTTACTCACCTCAGCCTGCTCTGGTGATTTATCAGTGCTTACCTTAATTTAAAGAAAAAAAAAAAAAAGACTGGCATTCTTGTGCCATGGCAATGGCAAATCTCATGGCAATGAGAAAATATGGCAGTTTTAATTCTTTCTACTAGGGGAGACAACATCATAAGCTCAGAAGTATTTGTGGTTGTTCCGACTCCTGCACTGCAGGACACAGAGCCTGATCGTTGGCTCAAAGCAGGCACTTCTCGGTTGGGTTGCTCACCTGGYTGGTGTCCCAGCCGGACTGGATTCACACTGCCGTTTGTAAGGAAAAAAAAAAACATGCCAGGGAGGAATCTGCACTGAAGACCTGAGGCACAAGGGCTGCATCTAGGTCTAGTCTGTCTATAAAACAGAGCCCTCTCTCTGCCAGTGTCTCTTAGTAAGATGTGGCCTTCCTCGCCATATCTTTTAGGAACAAGGAAACACAAGACAGGGCCAAATCCCACTGTTGCCTGCTCTGCTTTGCCTCCCACTTTCCTTCTTTCAGGGCAGACAGGAAAAGCAACCCACCCCCTCTGCCCAGGCCTGTGAGCAGCTCTCTTGTTGGAGACAGGTTTTCAAGGCTGTGCAAGAGCTGCTTGATGACAGAGAACAGCTTCTGGAAGTTCACTGGCACTTACTGTAAATTAGGGAAGTAGAAAGTCATTGAACAAGGAATTTTTTACAGTACTTAATTGGAAGGATGCTCACCTTTCAAAAAGTAGGTTTCTCATCTCTATCCTGTGATGTTCACAGTAGAACATGCTTTCCCCGTTCCCATATATTTTCTGTAAAAATCCTAATTTTTGTACAGATATATTGAATAGGTATATTAAATAGCCCCATATAGAAGGAATATAGGAATTATTTCATAATTCTGGAATAATACAATATTCTCAGAAGTAGCCAATTTGTATGCATTAATACAAGATGATGAGATAATGTAAGGRTATTTTTGCATTCAACATGCCCGTGAATTGTTTGCTAACTGGAAATAAGCTCTTTTCTTATTCAATTTAACCATTGCTGAATATGGACCTGAGCCCAAAGAAGTCAACAGAAGTCTTTCCACAAACTAAAATAAGTTTTGAATCAGGCCTTGTGTTTTTATAATTAGATTTTTTCATAGAAAGGTCTTTAATTGATACAATATGTTCCTTTTATGCACCAGGGAAAAGTGAAATTTCTTTTAGTAGGAGATATTCATAGATTAGAAATTTTCCTTATTTAAATATGACAGGAGATTAGACATGATTAACTGAAAAAGGAAGTGGGCAATACAATGGAGGAGACAAGAAAAATTTACTAAACAATGATAAACATGAATGATAAAGTTAGTTGGAGAGTTATATTCTTTTTGGTGCAGCAGTGCAACAAGTTGCCTTTAGTCAGGAGTGAGGATTGCTGCCTTATAGTTTGAGTCACTTCTAAGCCTTTTTCTATAGTGCTGAGTGTGAGAATCTTTTWCCTAAAAGAAATAGATCATATTCCCATGTTTACTGTAGGAGCTGGGATTTGAAAAATAGAAAATATTCTGTGACCATGTACATCATATACATGAGAAGAAAAATTGTCAATATTCCCTGAAAATAGCTGAAATCAGGAGTTATCTTCTCTGAAAGTTTTTTAGATAGCTATCAATACATGTCAGTTCAGAGGCTTTGAATCTCGGGTTTTTTTCCGTGTTCTATGATCTACATGGCGCTGGTGAGGCAGAGAGGAGTTTCGAAGTGGAGATGTGCAAGCTCTATTCTGGAGGATGGTTTATGTATCACTTTGGAGAGCAAAACCTTGAAGTTACAAAGGACTTGGGCAGGCTTAGCAGCCTGCAGCATCTGAAAGTTAGTAGGTTAGAAGAAATCTTATGAGTGAAATGACCACGATTTAATTTAAACACACAGGAACAGATATCAGCTCTTATTTCATAACATAAATCAGCTCTAATTTTGTTGCAGTTTGGATAAACTCTCCCTGATGGTGTTCTATCTCACAGGTCTTTGCTATCGCAATGTTCTCTGGAGTTTCTAACACAGGGGCCATCCTACTAAAAAGGCTGCTGCACCTCATGGACTGTTGGACGCACCTGGAGTGGCAGTTCCTCTGTTTCTCAGAGGACAGCATGATGTGAGCTGAAAAAAGAACTAATATACCTGCGTCGATTTTTTTATAACTACGTGCTCAACAAATTTTACAAGAATCTCCTACTAAATAGAGTGAATAGAAAAGAAATGCATCGGAATTTGATGCCAGGTATCAATGGCCTCACCTTTTGTCTTTGGTTGCTACAGATAGATGATTATCCACCTGTTAAAGGACTTAAARGAGCCTGAGTATCTGGTRTTCCCTCCTGGATGAAAGMGAAATTAACATCTGGGACTGCCTCRGACTGTTWGACTRTTTGCTCAAATTTGGTCTRTGACCAGGAAATCTGATCGTCTTGCRCTAGATCCTGGTCACAGCCCACTCTGCTGGGACTTCTGATGTAAAACTGTGGGGAATTTCATATGACATGGCACCTTTTAAAAAATATTTCAGAACAAACTGTCCTAAAAAAGATCTTTCTCTTCAGGCTTGCTTATAAAAGAATCTCCCTGGGAAATAGTTTTTGGGGAATAGAGCAATCTATAGAGCAATAGAGCATCCAAGCAAAGAAAAGCAGTGAAAAGTCTCTGGAGCAGGAACATGAACATCCTTTTGTGGAAAGAAGGGAGGGAAGATGAGGATGGAGAAGGAAACTGGGTGTTTGTGGATAAGAGAGAACATGTCTGGAGAAGTAATGAAAAGAAAGGCTGGCAGCTGTGGAAGGCCATTTTTTGTCTGAGAGCAGTGGAGCTACCAGAAGAAATAGTTTCTCCTTAGTAAACATTGCAAAGCAGTAGATTTGGAAGAATAATAATAAATAGTTAGGAACTGCATGACACTGATGTTACTGAGTCTCTCAGTTTAGCCACTCTGCCCAGTGCTTCAAATTCTTGGGTAAGCCTAATACTTTTCAGTAGTTTGAAGTGTGGAAGAAATGTGCAAATTTTCCCTCCCTCCACGTCAGTCTCAAGTAGTGGCAGTGGCAGTCACAGGGGCAAACGGGACGGCCTGGCACGAGGCCTGGAGCGGCTCGGATGCTGCCGGGTAGGTGGACTGGCTGGCATCTCGAAGCAGCTGCAGCTTGTCCAGAGTTGTCTGATGTCACCTCAGGCAYGGGCAACACTTTAAAATGAACAGCAGAAAACTGTCTTTGAAACCTATAAATTAAGAGAAAGAGAAATTGCTAGCCAAACTGGCAAAAGAAAGAATAACACGCATCATATACTCTTGACATCATGAAATAAATTAGAAAGTATGCTATAGCTATTGGCGTGGACATTCAGCTCTTCCACCCGCAGTGTGGGAAAACTTGCTTTTAATCCATACAGCCTGAACATTAGTCTTGCACATCCCAACAGAGCTCTMTGACTGCGGGCCATAAAACTCAGTCATTCTCCCTTGCTGTCTCTACCTGCTCCAAGTTAATACCTAAATATTTATCCAAAGCAGACGAGCTCCAGCACCTGCAGTGGGGAGATGCTGGATTTTGGCTGCCGTATTTGTCTGGGAGGTGGGAAGCCACTCCTGSTGTTGCCGCTCAGGCTGGGACCAAGAGGTCTTGCATGTGAGCAGCAGCATTTGAGTGCATGCCTTTCCTGCTGCCCTGCTGCGTGACAGAGCTGCTGCAGAGGAAGACTTTGTGAGCCTGTTGAAACCATTTCAGCAGAAGTGTATCTGGAAGGGATCCAACGCTGCAAAACACTGCCTGTTTTCTGAACAGGAAAGGAAAAGTCCCGTGCAACCTGTGTTGCACAGTACCTAAAAACTTGCTGGGAGATGCTTGGAAAATCAAAACTGGTGAATCAAAACCTTAGTGAAACTCAAGAACACGTTATTAATAATGAATCCAAGAAAGAGGAGGAGAGACCTGTAACACGACCGGATCCAAATTTCTAACATTTCAGTCAACTCAGCAGAGTCCAATGAGATAAGATCCATTTTCAGCAGCGAAAGCAAATTGTGGGAGTGCTGGATATAAGAACTGGCATTAGAAATCAGCAGTGACTCGGCTGGTATTTTTCCAACATTTCCCCGCACCCCAGGCAAAGCCTCTCAAGCAGGGCAACATTTGAGACTAAAATTAATAGAAGAGTTGCTTCAGCTAACTCTGATCTTGGCACATAATTTGATTTCTGCAGGAGTTCTAGGAAGATGGGATTTATATCTACTAACAAACTGAAAAATAACCGCTGGTACTTTCCAAGCAAAGACATCTGTGCAAAGAATATGGAATTGCAAAGCAGGTTAAACTTTTTGTTTTGCCTTTTTGCTCTATGATATGTTGCACTTTTGTAGTCTGAGTTGCAGGAAAGACTGTAAGGATTTGACTTAGCACAGGGAAAGATGTGTTCTCCTATAATCAGATTAGAAAATTTAATGACACCAGAATTGAACAGGAAACCTAATTGTRTGGTATCCAGAACCTCTTCCAGTCACTATTTTTATAACAGTCTTTTATATTAAGTGACAATAGAGGCATAAGCAGGAAAAAAAATCATTTTTGCCCTGGACTGACGGATAGTATGTGCCCCCATATTAATTCACATTATTGTTACACTTGTTTACTTAGCTATACAGAATGATGTCTCACCATTCACATCACAAACACAAATCTAGCACACAGCACTACTGCCACTACACTGTACCATAGCTAAACTTTCTGGCCTGTCTAAGACTTTAATTAAATATAATCTATTGCTCTCCTCTGTGTTTGCAACAAGCACAAATGGCTAGTTATAGACAGTGAGCTCTCATTAAATCATCCTTAACTACATGCCCCCCCGCCCAACATTATAAGTCAAAAATCTGATTGTAAATTTATAAAGCATTCCATTTTGAACTTTCTCCGTGCATTTTTTTTTGTGACAATACACAAATAGTAATAGAACAGCAGTAAGAAAGGAGCAGATAAGAGAGCAAAAACTGAGAAAGGCTCGTTAGAGAATGAATGCAAAAAAAGTGGTGATAAAGTGGAAAGAAAAAGAAAACATCTGCTTAGTTTATGGGGGTTTGGTGAATATCATTTGAGAAAGAGTGAAGRAGCAAAAGAAGGAATAGGAGCCAAAAATTGGAAGCAGGTCAAAGACAAATGCAGGAGAGACAAGGATATGAGAAGCAGCACAGGAAGAGCAATATTGAGAAAAGCAGACAAGAATGAAGATTAAATCCATTCTGTGAGACTATTCTTTTTGAATATTGCCCTTTATAAGATGGATCTAGTCCTATGACTGTGGTTTGGGTTTTGTCAAGGGACTGGGAACAGTGTTTTGAGCAGAGAAGCCATGCATGCCTCCTGACGTTTATTTAAGCTGTAGCCAGTAATGTCTGAGACTGAGTTATATAAGTGTTTGGGGTGAAATTAATTTTTTCTAGGATAGTTTTGCAACTCTACACTTCCCAGATATTTGGAGTCAAAGCAGTAAGCTTCCTTGGAAACCAAAAACTATTTGGGACATAAGTCCCTCTTTTGAATCTGGAAGGGCATTTACTGTGTTTCCTGAAGGGCTGGACCTGCACGAAACACGGCCCATTAGTGTGATCAAAAATATAAGATATGAAAGAGTTGGACCTACCCAAAGCAGAAACACTGAGCTAATTGCTAGGCCCTAATATTACATTGTCTAATGAAGTCTTGGCCTCAACAACAGCTTGGGGGAGTGTATTGAAAGTTATTGAAAGGCTTGTTCATTTCTGAATTACTTAAAAGGCTCCTTTCTATCAAAAATGGAAGACAAAGCCCAACTCTCTTTTGAAAAGAGAGTCTCTTTACTTTTTAGGTAAAGTTAGTGTTATATGTTTTTATTTTTCCACTTGAATAATGCTGCTCCAGCAAAACTGCACTGCAGGGCTCACCAACCCCATGGATGAGGGATTTTTCAAGCCAGAAACCTGGAAATTCTGAAAATGCTGGATTGAAACCTCAGCTTTCAAAAAGGAGGAATACATTTCTCTTCATTCCCTTCCTGAAAATACAGTGCAGTCAGTGGATATGAAAGTTAATAATTGTGGGTTTTTTTGGTAAATACTTGCYTTTCATCCCATAACCTGTATAACTGTAAATAGTCTTGTGTCTCTGTGCTCTTAATTCTTACAAGCTAAGCCCGTTCCTGTAAACTAGACCAGTACAATCTCTGCCTCTCATTCATGTTCAAGTACCTGAGTATAGCCACAACTTCCACCAAAAAAAAAATAATGACATACACCATCTGCCCAGAAACAGAAGCTTTCCGTGCTCTTTTAGTGCTATATTTTGATTCTCCTAAAATGGATCCCCTGCCTGGGCGATCAATCTTTCTGTCATGATTGCTGTCTTAATAACTTCAGCAGTGATACCTCATGAAAGATAAATGCAAAGCAATAATTTCATGCCTCAAAACACTTCAAAGGTGAGATTTACCTGTACAGTAGTGTCTGTTATGGAGGAATTATCCCATATAGATCTGATGTGGTCAATTAGGAATTGAGCTATCCCCAGGAAATAGCTTCTCCTGGTGGCAAGAAATAGTGGGCACCTAGAAGTTCTCTTCTGCTTATTCTACAGGCATTCAGAGTGTGTTTTTTTCTATCGGGACCTATTTCTGTTTTAATATATAAAAACAGGTTATGTTTGAGGGGATTTCCCGGAGGAATTGCTACTCAGCCTTCTCAAAACTCTTGTTCCGAATAGTTTGGCCGTGGAAATGGGAACGGCTCCACTTTACCTGTATTGCWCTTTCCCTGTACTCAGGCACAGTGCTAGTGTGACCTTTCATGATGTTCATCATTAAGTGGGTTAGGCTGTACAGAAGCAGCAAGGCTTTAATGGCATTTAAGCTGGAGAGTGTAATAGTCACTGGACATAGTTTACCTAAGGGAATGCCAGATAGTTCACAAGTGAAGGGAGTTGTATGCACCAAATTCACTGAGGAAGAGTGGGGGATTTCATCCCACAAAGTTAAGTCATATCTTTATTATGTACCCATCAGTTTGTGCCTTTCCCGAAGTATCAGAGGCTGTAATTACTAAGTTGAAAGAACAATTTGTGTTTGTTCAAAAAATCTGCAATGTATATAAGCTTAAATGTTGCCTCTGACCTGCATTTTCGTGTCTTATTTTCCAGAGAAGCATCTCTCATTTCATAGACCATATAGTTTATTATTGTAGGCTCTGTCTAATACTCCTTCATCTTGACTTCATGTGTCAGAGAGAATATGGGTTGCCTGTTGTCACTGCATGTAGCTGCATACAGGGCATATTTGTTCACAATATTGTCAGTATTGGCTTAATTGTAAATGGTCTTTAATAACACATTAAAGGAGGGCTGCTATATTTCATAAAGTGGTACGTATGCGTAGCATGAGTGTAAAGAAAACATAGTGAAAAGACTACTGCTAGATATGACATATACTTCAGTGAATGGGATTTAATTGGGATTTTGAACTCTCCAAGATTCAAAATTCTTTCATGAAATAGATAAGAATATTAAAGGATTACATACTGACCTTTTCTGATTTCTGATGTGTAACCTTATGTCCTGATTTCAATTCAGAAACTGCGCAGATGCACAAAATATCRTTTGATATCTTACTTCCCCAAAAGAGATTCTCCTATTTTCATTGATTTATAGTGGGCACTTCTGTCTGACTTCAATCAGGAGCTTATTCCATTTACTTGAATGTTTTTTCCTTCAGTTACTGATATGACAATCTCCTCCTTTGGCTTAGCCTGTTAAGACTTGGACTGACTATGTCTCTCACCTTAAGTAGTCTGTGTATATGCTTGTATTTCTGCATTTACCCTTACACTCTTTTCTTCTTCTAAATGCTGCATTTGGCCACACTAGGCCAAGCTTCTTGCTGTCTGTTTCTCCTTTAACCTCAAATTGGTGAGGTTATCTCTAACATGTATTTCTGCATAAGGAGAACATGGGACTTGTTCTACCGAACCAGACCGAGCCCCATGTCTTGCCTCTGGCAATGGAGGACACTGACTGAACATGAGAGGAAGATGATGAGAAGCAGAGCAAGAGTAAATGACCCTTCCCCTGGTCTACCCTCCCAGCTCTGGCAGTCAGCAGTTTAGGGACTTCCTGAACTGGAGGTTGCATCTGGAGTGTTAATAGCCCCTCACGGACCTATCTGCCATGTATTTATAGTTTTGGCATTTACAGTGTCCTGTGGCAATGAATTCCAGAGCATAATTACACATTATATTGAGAAGAACTTCCTTCCGCTTGCTTAAAATCTGGCACCCAGTGATTCCACTGAATGTTCCCTAGTTCTTGTCTTATAAAAAATAATCATCCCCTCTTCACTCTCCTCGTATTGCTTATGATCTTCATGCCACTTTTTGTTTCTGTTAAAATGTAAAAAGTCCATGTTTTAAAAGTTTTCTCACTAAGGCTGAGCTTCAGGTTAGAATAAAGAGTAGACTTTCTCATGAGCACAGTAGGATGCCGCCAGTAAATTTTTATAAAACATTTACATGATGATATAAAAAAAATAGGTTTAATGGGCTGAAAACTCACAGAGTCCATTGTTATTGTACAAATGATATGGCTCTGCATATTTGAATCACATTTATAACTTAACATGTTTATATATCCTTGAAAAGGGGTCAGTTTTGACCCAAAATGTGCTTTTATGGTCCATGTTCATCATGGTGCATTTCCCTGGTTAACTCTCTCAGGATGTAAGTTTTAATATTTCAGCTTTCCATTCCTGTGGATCCACTGACCTACTGTAAGACATATTTTTTTGGTGTCTCCAKGCTTCTTAGGCACTACTGTAATGTAGCTCGCACAAAGGTGCTTTATATCAGTTTGGGCAAGCCTCTGATTTWGATGTATATCAGAAAATCCTTAATGCAAAATGCAAAAAAAAAAAAAAAAAAAAAGGTTAGTCTCCCTTCAGATTTGCCCTTCAAAGGGCATATTGTTCTGGCCAAAGAAAAAGAAAAAAGGGGAGGGAAAGTGTATCCTACAATACGAGTTCTGCTGCCCGGTGGGTTTGCCTGCGTGTGGCTGCTCGTGTTGGTGCCACCGGGTGGGATTCAGAGCGTGTGTGGGGATGGACGTTGTGCTGAGTCCCTCTTCCCACGGCCTGAGCAGATGGAGGCTGCAGCTCAGTCTAGGTTTCAGCCTTCCATGGCTGCTAAGGAAGGTGTCAGGACTAGGCAAARTCTCCCTCAGAGATTTAGAGCAGGGCTCAGAAGTTCTCAAAGTTTCTTCAGATCTGCTTGCTGTCCATCTTTGCTGCACTTTGCTCTCTTTTACTGCCTCCTTTCAGAYCTTCCTCCTCCTCTTTACATTCTGCAAACCCTCTGCAATTAAACTGTGGGTCTGGAAATTATTATCCCATTTTAGTGATGAAATGGCTAACTGAAATTCACCTGATTTGCCCAGCTTCTTGAGATTAAGCTCAGAAGGTTGTCCGGATCTCCTGATTTCTGTCCCATTAATTACCAAACTCATTTCTGTTTCATGGAGGGGCCAAGCCATATACCCATGTACTGAAATTTCCAAGCTTTCTCCCAAAGAGTTTTCTTTTCAGAGCTTAACAGCTCTTTTTCTGAATAACCTTTATTTTACTTTGGTCTGATAAGTCACCTTGGATTGTTGTTACTGCTTTCTACATTACTTTGGTTATAACTTCCATACATATTACYAAGTCTGGCATGCTTTTGATCCTCTTTGGTGGTTGCACATATTGAATTATAAAGCTATCACATACTAGATACAAATGCATGCCATCAGCTTTATTTCCTCTGTCTGCTGCGATATAATCTATGTACAGCTAAGCAAAATTTCCATTTATGACCACTTTGGCCTCTGTACAATCTTCTCGATTTAACCATGCTGTTATTCACTCCGACTGGCRGCCCCAGACCCACTTTATCAATTAAATCTCTGAAAAAAAGTATGAGCAATAATCTAGTGACTTCACACAGGTACTGTTTCTCTCATATCCTTTCTTTGAGTAAAGGAAAACACTTTCTTAAAATTAGTCTGTTTGGATTATTTGACTATGTTTTCTTTAAAATCAACATTTATTATTGTTGGTAAAATACTTGGTTCACAGATTAAATCAAAAGCTTTCCTGAGAAAGTAATATGAAATGGCACTTGTCATTTGGTGGTTGCTAACAATTTGCTAAATAAGAAATTTTWGCAGATTGTGCTTTGGATTTGTTCTGAAAGCCTATATATTTTTCTTTGGTGGCCATGGGAGGGTAACATTACTATTATCCTTATTTCTATATTTTTTTTAAATGACTGTAATGATAAGCTAAAATTTCTTGCAAAAGTAATAATTTAAACATTTTTCAATGCTGAAARTTGCCAGCTGTGTGAAAGGACAGTGGCTGAGATAAGGCATACAAAACATGGACAGAGCTTCCACATTGTATGGTGTGTGACTGTGAAATGCTTATTTCCTGATCAAGCCAGAGATGTATACACATGAGAACAGTAACTTTAAGTTCTGTAGAGAACCACCAGAAATAYGGAAATGTGATAAATACACACAAACCAAAGTAGGGCTCATGAAATGGATTTTTTCCTCCTTTTTCTGTCATGTGTGAGCCTGCGATCGGGTTATAGTCCCTTTGACAAGTTTCGAATCAGAATCCCATATACAGCTTTTTTACCCCTTTGGCAGCACTGCTTTTATCTTCTATTGTTAGATGACCTTTTTTAAAGCGATATCTCACATTTAACACAGTCTTAGCGATATCTCACATTTAACACAGTCTTATTTTGGCTAAATTATATGTTTTTATCAGATGTGTTGCCCATGCTTTGAATTTAGACGCTAATGTCTTAAAGAAAATCTTCTGTGTATATACCTGTTTGCTTTGCAGAAAATGAGAAAAACACACTGTTGATGATGGCAGCTTTGAACTTTCCTTTCAGGAATTCAAACAACAAGCAATGGCCTGATCACCTGAAATAAACTCGTGTATGCCTSTGTCCTGTACATAATTTATTCACTGTGAAAATATTTTCACTACTGTCTAGCCACTCACTGGCTGAGCAGCACAGCCATTTTCCTGTTATGACTRTTAATATTCAGGATAAATATAAGGAATGCATAGATCAAATGATATTAATGCTTGACTATTAGAGTAAGCAAAGAAGAAAAAAAAAATGGCTTTTCAATAGGTGTTTAATGAATCACTTGTTTCAAGCTGGCTGGATATGCCAACAGCTCAAAGCACTAATCGCTGCTTTTGGGTAGTCTTAGCAGAAAGGTAAAAAATTCGGTGTGAAGAGAGCTTGAACTAAGTTCCAAGCTTTATAGTGGCCCCTTCATAGTTGTTTCGAGACGTGTTGGCAAGGTGGCCTCCGCGAGCTTTTGCTCCCTTTCTCACTCAATAGCTATTTCGTCTCGTGGCACGGGCCCAAACGCTGAAGCACCAGAAGCTTGTCAAAGAGGAGGTTTTGTGCTTACAGGAACCATTTCCACAGAGACGCGAGTATAACAACACTCTGCCTCGGAACATCTCTGAACTTAGCAGAGGTTCTGGTCCAAATCTCTGCTTTCTGGCTCTGACGAGAACTTGCGGGTGGTATTACCTTGGCTGTTTCCTATGTCCCAGCAATATACACTCCAAAATTGTAATTTTGTTTTTAAAAAAGTAAGGTTTTTGTAAATAAATTTAAGTTGTGACAATATACATGCAGTTTGGATTGCTACAACAGGAAGATATTCACCACTCTCAAATTATTGAATATATCCAATTCCCTTTTTTTCCCATTTTTTATATGTACCTGTTTATAATATTGTATCAGATTACTGTGAACAAATGTTATTAGCTGTATTAAGCACTGCTGTTGTCATTAATTCCCATACCCATTCATCCTCACATAACAATSGTTTGTTTTGCTTGTGTAGACCACTTGACATAGTTTTGTATCGGATTCAGTTTACTGAATCCAGTTCAGTTTACTGAATCCAATAAAAAAAAAAAAAAAAGCTTCTAAATCATAGTACAAGAGCTGAACCTTTTAGAGCTGTTCCAAGGTGAAGGCGAATTTAGAATGCCTATAAACCCAGCTTATGCCATGGGATATTCGTCTTGATTTCAAAATTGTAAGTTGAGAAAAAGGATACAACAGAAAGTCCTGGAAGAAAAGCAGAATTCAGACAGGACCATGGRTACTCTATGTTGACAGAGATGTAAAGGAGCCTGGTTGATAAACCAGGACTTCAGAGGAGTATGGAGGAGTAGGAGCTGGTGCAAGCTAGCTACGTTCAACTGGGACACACAGGGTGGTTCAGCAATAGTTGCTGTGGTTGTGGTTAGTGAGACCTGGATCTCTCACTCTAGTGAGAGTGGATCTCTTACTGGTTTTTGGGTGGGTGACAGTAAAAACTTTGGGTTTTATTTATTTATTTATTATTTTTGCAGAGATAACCAGGCCTCAGGAATCACCATCGTTGGAATCWTTTCACCAAATAACACGAACATGAAAAACATTTCTTTCATGAGCAAATGGCACGAGCAAGCAGGATTTTGTTTGTTTTAGGACTTTCCCATTCTGAACAGCTGAAGAGGAGTAAGGAGCAAGCCAATTGCAAAATATTAATAATATTTTGCTTAATTATTATTCTGACTATATTCGTGATGCTGGTGTGTAGTATATAAATACTCCTGCAAAGAGGTTCTCCCGCTTTCAATGAGCGTTAAATCAGCAAGCCAAAGAAGTGTCTGCACAAGAGGTCAGTGCATCCATGTTCACTGCTCCTGGATTTCCACTCTTGCTAGCTTCACACCACGAT
Source organism: Eudromia elegans (assembly GCA_003342815.1). Classification (NCBI taxonomy): domain Eukaryota; kingdom Metazoa; phylum Chordata; class Aves; order Tinamiformes; family Tinamidae; genus Eudromia; species Eudromia elegans. The sequence goes on along the minus strand of PTEX01000351.1, from coordinate 51,385 downwards.
GTTCTTTGCTACCTTTGTCTGAAAGACCAGCAAAGTTCGTTGCATCACAGCATAAGACAGGGATTAAAAGCTAGAAAAATAAAAGCTAAAAACGTCCACTCTTGGTGCAGAGCATCCCCACTAACTGTTGCAAGCAGCAGCAATGCTAAGCTSCCAAGTGCTTGCCATCACAAACCAGGAATTTTCTGAATTGAATTTGGCTCATGGTTCAATGGGCCACCTATACCTTTGTGCAGTGTGGAAATTGTATGTAATAACCAGTGTCATTTTGTTGGCRTTAAACACACTAAAACTCAGACACACACGGACAGACACACGCACGCAAGTGCACACAAACTAGCTCTGCTTGGAAATTAGACAGATAGAGCTTAGGTGGGGGCATTTGGACTAATTTGGGGGTTTGATCCTACAGGATATTCTGAGCCCTGTTACTGGCTTTCCTTTTCCCTTCTTCYCCTTTTCAAGGTCACAGCTTTACAGGACAGACGGATACTGAAACCGGAGGGGCAGAAGCAGGACAGTTTTATTAATATTCTAAAAATACAGAGTTGTATTTATGAAGTGCATGAAGTATTTTAAAAGACAGTCTCAACACTTTAATTTTTATTGCCACTTGTCTCCCGTCTCTGCCAAAAAATTTCAACACTACACAAAGGTGCCTTTGTGGCCCAATGCCGGCCAAGCCTAAACTTCAGATTCTAGCCGTTAAATCCAGTTATACAAGACCTGTGTAAATTYTCTTTTTATCCATTTTAGCTTATTTCACACAAATGAGCACATTCTCCATCTTTCAGATGAAATAAAAAATGAAGGTCCAGAGCAGGTCTAACTATTAAAAGAAAATCCTACGGCACATTTCAAAAGAGTAAGCATGTATTTGGCTGTACTCCTTTTTAAGTAATTAGATTTTGCCTACCTGAAACTCTCCCTCTGGTTCTGACAGGATATGTTTACTTTTTACTTCCTGCATGAAAATTTGCACTAATTTCGATTAGTTGAGTTCTGCTCCAGAAGGGGCAGAATTTCATGYTAGGTGACACTGCTCTATTCATAAAAACCTGTTTGAACATGCAGAAGGTTTTGTGCAGGCTCTTGGACTTCCCTGAATGAAGGAAATTTTGTCTTTTCCCTGAATTTTTTTAACTAAAGCTCTATTGCCATCAGTAATGAAACATGAGCTCTATGCAGCTGTTCTATGAAATGTCAAATAAGTCAAAAGATATCTCAACCTAAACAATTCCTGTGAATTCAGCGTGATGCTCTCAGAGAGGCATTGCTCCCTGTGCGGCAGCTCTTCTGCTCTGGYATCCTTTTGCTGCCAAAAGCTCCAGTGCTGCTGGAGCTCTTGCCTGTAGGGAAGGTTTGTGCCTAAACTCATCAGCTARGAGTTGATGACACCCTGAAGTCTTGAGGGTTTGTCTCACTAATTGATTTTTTTTTCTTCTGTCTGTAGTGGTTTTGTGGCTGTTCTAAATACGTATCATCTCTGTAGAGTTCGTCTCTAATTCACCTCCAAATAATTGAGGTCAACATTAAATTACCTTCTGTTGAACAAGAAGATTTTGCATGGTGCTGAAAGGTACCACACTGTGAAATCTTTAAACTCACCAGTGAAGGCAAAGATAAAGGTATTAGCTTTTCAGATTGCTTTTAAGCAGTAAAGACTTTGGGAATGTGTTTATATCTTTCATGGCTTAATCACCTGGAATKRCAAACCTGGCACATCCTGCCCCACRGCAGCCTCAGWTCTAGTCTTCTGGWCTCWTTTAAGAGCTGTGGTCGAACAGGATTTACTTATTTGTTTATTGATTTTAATAWGTTACAGACATATGTTCCCTTTCTCTCTTCTTCCCAAGCCAGATAAGATATATTCTTTAGGATTGGAATTAGAAGTCTAGTGTGCAGAAGCCTGTCGTGCCATAGCAGCTGGAGAGATTTTATTCTGTGTTGCCATCTTGCAATGTGGCTTCGTCCTCAGCAGAAACTCACAGCATGCTGCAGGGCACCAGGCAGGGCCTACTGCAAAAAAAATAACCATATCTGACTTCCACGTGAAACTTTCCAAAGAACGATTATACTTTGCATCTTTCATTTTATATTAATGAGCTTATTTCTATATTTAAAGTGATCTGAAATCAGAACTCTCTGTGCAGAGCCCTAGTTTGCTTTTAACCCGTGCTTTGCTCAGAGCACCCTCAGTGCATTCTCTGCACAGTACTGTGCCTCACAGCGGGCTGAAATCAATACTAACTTCTAGTTAGGAGAAAGAGGGAATTTATTCAAAAAACCAACCATGAAWAAAAGATGCATCCATATCGCCAACAAATAAGCTCTATATATTTATTCAAAAGAGGATCTATGCACAAGGAATATGAATCTCCTACAATAACACCACACATTTTTAGAAAAAAAAATATGACTATGGCTATGCATCATCGCTTCCTGTGTGATTAATAGCTTGAGAGAAAGATAAGATACAGGACTGGAATTGGGGAGAACTGATTATTTCTTAGGTATTTTGAAATGTATTAATGAAGCATATTATACCAAACAGGTGACAACAAAATTTATTCATAATTTTTATCTTTCATCCACATAGTTTTGGTCAACTCACTACCAGATRTGCACTACCTTTATTGATACACAAATAATAGCAATCATACATTTTAAAATCCGCCTGAACCTCATATAAGGCTGCTTGTCCTTCCTTACACTTGAAATTCTACTGGATAGCTTTTTCTTCTGGGATGTTAATAATGGGGAAATCTGTCCTTTCCTGAAGATTTAACTTCAGAGTGCTTCTACTGGCTATGTTATCAGTGGGATCTTTCACTCAGGGGCCTCTCCTATGCTTTAGCTTAATAGAACTTTGAGCTTTAGTAGACTCAGCAGGGATGTGATTTATCTTGAGCCTTTCTCCAGAATACAGTTACTTTTGTACAGTGACTCACATAGGAAAAGTGCCTGCTTTTACAAAAGAGGGAAAACTGAATGGTAACTCAGACTGCTACGATTTATGTCATTAGTGAGCATAACATAATTCATCCCTGAAAATGAAATTCTGCCACAGGTTTCCTTAGGACTCTGGACAATTTAGTGAGCTTTTATTTGCCTCAGTTTCTATATTTCAAAGTAGACGTATGCATACAGAGTATTACTTATTTAAAAACGTTTTAAAAAATGGACTGGGGAAAATTTCAGGAAACAAAATTATTGTAATGTCTCTCCAAGCAGTCGTTACTCGTGCGAAGTACGCACTGTAATACTAGACATTTCATGCCTGAACTCTAAGGAGATTTAACCAGACCCAGGTCTAGCTTCCCGGGTAAGCTGCGTAGAGACTGGCTTTCAAAGCCCCTTGATTTCAGTTCCTTTCAAGAGCTTCCGACAAGTAGCTCTTCACATATTYCTGTGCAGAGTTTTTTGTTTCCATTTGCTGTGTAGGGATGAGGGAAGCCTGTTGAGATTGCAAACACTAAATCACAAGCCACCACCACCGCTGGCAAGCAGAAGGCTTGAGGTCATTCGTTCTGCATCCTGTCCACAAAGATAAGGAAGGATCAAGACAAATTGGACCAAAAGATATATAAAGGAGAGGGAGTACTGGACGAATMATTATTTCAGTCTGGATCTGGATTGTGCTTCTGAAACAAATTTCCCAGTTGCTCCTGCTTACCTTGACTCACGCTGCAAAGCAGTCCTTGGACCGGACTCTCTTTAGAGGAAACAACCCAGCAAATGTTCCCCAGGAGCCAAGGCAGGGGCTCAGGCTGCTCATGGGAGTCCAACCCGTGGGACCTGATTAGTCTGAAGTAAAGCTCCTGAGGGAAGTGGAGGATCAGGCTGCACCCTCAGCACCCGCCGCTTTGCCCCACTAGCCACGTCCTGCACCTGGACCGTGCTGCGGGCCCACGGCTCCCAAGCGGTGCCAGGCCTGTAGGGCTGCATGCATCCCCTGGGSCGTGAGGGTCTGGGAAGAGATGCAGAGTATTCAACAAAGCTCAAGATGAAATCTCAAAAGCCCAATACAGCCAGTGCCTGCTCCTCAGTTGCAGTGTCACTGTCAGACCCCTTCAGATCCGCCAGCCCCACCACTTGCTGCCCCTCCTGGCTCTCCCTGCCCCATCTTGGCCCAGCCTGGGGTCTCTACTGGGCCTTGTGCACTCAGGGTGAGGGGACAGGATCTAGTGGCCAGGATCCCCTGAAACTGCCCCATGGGCAGCTACCCCTGGAGGGCGCCTGCTGAGAGGACAGYCCCTCCAGGTCCTTTTCTCTCTGCAGAGCTAAGTGAAGAGGAGTGAGCTCTGCTTCGTGTACTGCCGTTATTATGGAGTTACTGATCCAGGTGAACCTGGAACTTTGCATGATCAGCCACCTCTCTGCGATCTGAGTGATGTGACAGGAGATGGTCAGACCATCCCTGGCTTCTCCATTGACAGGCCTGTCACTTTTCCACACTTAGCCATTTATCCTCAACCACTAGAAGGTTTCATCCTCAGTCTCACAGGACAACAGTGCARTGCAGCACACAATCCTGTCGGTTAATGCATTTGTTGCCTGGGTTTCTTTGGCTTGTCCGCAGGTGCAGTCTAAAGCCCTGTGTTTCACATGCTCTATGTTGGGGTCTGGTCCGTGCMTGTGCTCACGCTTCGCAGGGAGAGYAACTTTCCTGCTGCAGGGCCCTGCACACACACACACACACAGAGCCCTCTCCAGGCTCTTGTTTTCAAAATAGCCAGTGTATCCTTGGCGCAACTGCTGTCTTCTATTTGTTTGGTATCTAAGAGGCATCTCAGTCAAAATCAAGAACATTGCTGTGTGTCAGAATTTCCGAAGGAAAAAGACATACCATAGGTGTGATTAAATATATACGCATTTAGACATCCGTGGTAGGATAATGCAAGCTTGCATTAATATCACGTTTAAAATTTGTTAAGGGCACCTTCCTTCAATTAAGCTGCACATATCAGATGGTGCTGATATACTTCCTTGTGTTCTCTCACGAGCACTGTGCAGCTCAGATGCAGCAAGGGCTAGTGAGATGGGTCTGCCCCCTGAAATCAGCCCTTGTGTTGTACGGGTGGAAGCTGTGCTCACTGCCACCAGGTGCCTGAGGTCGGGGTCCAAAATGCAGGATAAGGTAATGTCTAGTCCTGCCTGGCTGGCTGGTGTACAAAAAGCTTTACCGTATAGATGTGGTGCACTGCTTTGTGGGGTGAAAGTGGGGTCACACAGGAACCTACCTCCGGTGGAAGTGGCCACGTTCCTTCTGGCATGGAGTTCTTGCAATAGATCTGTGCTGCCCTTAGTGACCCCTGGTTGCATAGTTCTGGCTATGTATGCTCTYGGGTACCACTTCTGGGGAGTTATTGGCCCGTTATTATTATCAAGTAATGGAGCTGCTGTGATGTCCTGCTGGCACGAGCATGCCACAGTGCAGACATGCCATGAACAGTGCGAAGGAACAACATCGTACAAGACGAGCACCTGCAAAGYCTGTCCTGCTTTTCCTTGCAGAGTCTCTCTGTTTCATATATAGAAGTGAGGGAGTTGAGCAGCTGCCAGGGCAAGATATTCTGGTCTGTGCTGCTCTGAAGAGGAAAGCAGGGCTGTGGGGGCAGGACGTCAGGTCAGTGACATCGCTTGTCCCTCCCATCAGACGCCCCCTTTCCAGACGATGAGTTCACCAGAGCTTGGTGGCTGCTGGAGCTGTCTCTGCCCCAGATTTTTTTCTGGGCAAGAGCAGGGAAAATGGGAAATGAGTGAGTTAGGAGGAAGGCAACATGGTRATGCTGTGGCTGTGCTCCCATTTGCCCTGTTCGATGGACCCTTTACAGAGCAGCAACACAAACCTGTCTCTGACACTCCTAACCTCTAAATTGAAATAAATACAAGATAGTAATAGGAGAGATGTCCTAAGAAACTGTCCCCTCATGTCATATTCCTCTTTCCATGCATTAGTGCTGCTTTTGAACCAGCATCCTTCCCCAGTTCTTAGTTTGCAGGTTGTCACAGCAAACATATTGTGGAGCGGGGACATAAAATCGCCTTCTGCATAGCATAAGAGATTGTTTATATAGTATAGCAATATAGTATTGAAGATATAAGGCATGAGAACCTGGCTGTGAGAAGTGGATTAGAAGGAAAAGGGATTGTAGGGAGGTTGTAGACACTGTGGTGTCCTTGAAACTGCATCGTGATACATGAGGGTTCAGTATGTGGYTGCCGGACTGAATCACACCGAAAAGGGAAAACCCATGTGCTTAACCTCTGTGTTCAGAGGCATGTTTTTCTTCTTTAAAYGAATGTTTTTCCCCTTTGTTGCCTCTCTGAGATGATTTATTTTTAATCCCTCTGAATTATGGGTACTTTTTATAAACTGCTAAATTTAAATCTAGGCTAGCATTTTTCTAAGATCTTAGACTGTAAACATCTGCAGAGCATTTTTTTTAATCCATTTTATTTAAAATTGATTAATTTGATATACTACCTTGGCCAATCTACTACACAGTCACAATCACCCAGGGATTTGCTGTTAGGAGCAGGCAGGATATTTCTTAATGATCYTGACTACATTAGGGGTGCTGACAGAAAAACAAACTCCAGCGCCTTGGGGGTTTGCCTGGCACTGAAAATATACAGTGAAAATATATAAAGTCCTATAGGCTTCTTTCAAGCTTGATTTCTTTTCCAGCACACATTGACTAGATCTGTTTTCCTGGGGACTATGATAAGCTGCTGGATTCCTTTCCTGCTTTCTAGATAGGCTTGTTGTTTATTTCACCTTTTACTCTRGATTTGTGAAGGAGCTAGTGCATCCCAAAATAGAGATTTGTATTTTGAATGTTATCCTCATAGATAATGCTTTTTTTTTTCTTCCCTTTTCTGGTGATTTGTCCACTAATGCTTCATTAAATTGTTTCAGATGATGTATTTGTGCTTTATTTGAAACCACTGTTACTTTTTTAAAGTATATAATTTATTCCCATTTCCAAGATACTTCTGGAAAAAGAAAAAAGACAGGTGATACAGACATACGGACAGAGCACAGGCTTGAGCAGACAGGGTTAGATCCCTCTGTAGCAGACATARCTCAGATCAAGATCCTCCCAGGGCCCTGCACTGCAAAACCTGAGATGACTGAATGGCTGCCAGATATACTTGATGCACGGATAACTATATCTATTATCTCCAACTTTTAAAACTCYTATCCTGTAAAAAACCCACATGTTTAGTGAACTACTTATGAACAGAGAATAAAAGGGGCCGATTGGTAGATACAGCCTCACAAGCAAGAAGGGGGCAGACTCAGTGTGAAGCCCATTTTGCTGCAGAAGATTGACCTCCCCGTTTGACATGTCAGGCTGGAAGGCTGCTCCGCGGGGCAGCTGGGCAGCAATGCCTGCACCAAGCGCACGGTGCCCCAGCACATCTCACCTGCAAAACATGTGTCCCCGGTTCCTCTAAGTTATGGCTTGGGAACCGTGCGGAACGCTTCCATATGTAGCAAAGGATGGAGCAAAGGAATGAATTTAACCTCTTGTTCTCTGCTGCTGTTGTGCTCTAATTCTCCTGGATATTCATTCTTTTGGAATAGCTCTGGCTAATAARCAATAGTTCTGGTCCATAAATRTTGATGGTGTGCAACTGGCTGTTCYGCCTATTGTACTGCGTGCTTGAACAATCCTTGTGAAAGTGCTGTTTATGTATCTGTAACTAAGCTGGGATTATATCCTCGTAGGTATACACCAATGTTTATTTTTARTCAAGATAAGTATATTTGTCTCTTGTTCTATATAGGTTTATACTGTCCCTATTTCTATATTTAAATACTTAATAAAGACCAGTTAGCCCTTGGCACAGGAAGGCTGTGTTAGACATCAGGCGTGAGTTCTTGGTTCCCAGGATATTGCCTTAAATGCAAAATCACACTCTTCTTGACAAATTGAAATGTAACAGGTCAGTGTGATGGGGAAATACCTTGTAATCCAGCATAAATATAATTCCCATCAAATTAGGCACCTTTTCATTGAAACCTCTAGAAAGTTCTCTGAAGTATATGATAAAAAAAAGGAAAAAGAAGAATGAAAATTAGGTTGAAGCGTGGAAGATTACAGAAATTCAGGAAGTTCACTTATAGGTGAGATGCACACTTTTTGTTTAAATAAGCAATGTCATAAAGTATGACTCTCCCTCTTTACTTTACAAGAAGCAGACAGACCTAATAAAAAAAAGACTTCTTCTGGTTACGCAGCCTGGATAAGACACCCTCYCTGCCCTGTAGGGTTCAATCACATTTTAGGTAAGATAAACTTATGGAAGTGTATAATGTAGCAATCTGTCAATGTCTTGCAATGATTAATGACACAAGTTTCAAAACAAGTTTGTGAAGCAAATGTGGTGTTTACCTACATAGCTGATATTGAAAGATTTTTAGCAGATTTTTTTACAYGTCATTTTTTTTCTATAGAAAAGTGTTCTTTTCAAAATACTTACCAGATAGGATTAACATGGAGTGTTTCATTGACACTAAAATGCCTCAATTCTCTTCTTGTAGCAACCCCCTAATCTGGATGCTGCCCCACTTTCCWGACTTGCATTGGGAGCTCTGGACTCTCATAATATAGAAAAGTACAGTAATCACAAGTCTTTTGAGAAACAAATCTCAGCATTTCCTTTTTGGACATATTTCTTTATTGACTTTTTGACGGAGTCAGTAGGTTGGGTTGGTAGATTTTCAAGTCCAACCTGCTTACTCAAGCAGGATCAGCTAGGGCAGGTTGGCCAGGACTGTGTCCRGTCAGGTTTTGTATATTTCTAAAGATAGAGACTCCACAATCTCTCTGGGCAATGTGTTCCAGTGTTTGAACACTCTATATCCATATATACTTGCATATGTRTATGTTTAAATAGATTTTCTTGTATTGCAATRTACGCTCATTGCCCCTTATCCARTCACTGGGCACCACTGAGAAGAGCCTGGCTCCATCCTCTTTGCACCCTCCTGCAAGGTATTTATTCACATTAATATAATCCCCCTGATCCTTCTCTTTTCCAGCGTAAACAGTCCCAGCTCTCACAGTCTCTTCTTGTACGAGAGATGCTCCAATCYCTTAATCTTCCTTAYAGCTCTTYACTGAACTCACTCCAGTAGCTCCATATCTCTCTTGTCCCAGGGAGCTCTGCACTGGGCACCTTGCTGGAGAGGTAAATGAAGAAGCAAACGAGTCGCTGTGATAGAAGTCATAACCCAGAACGATGATTTTGTCAGCAGCATTTTGAAGAGACTTGAGGAAGCCAGGTTAACATGGAGAGGTGAGGTTAGCACTCGGAAGGCAGAGCACAGTTGAGACGTGAGGTGAGTAGCGACGGAGTAAATCTGGGCAGGGAGAGCRGACTGTATTTGGAGATGTTTCAAAGGGAAGTTAGCAAGACTTGGAAACTGCCCAGATGTGCAAGACTGGAGAAGGTGAAGCCCAAATATCATCTGGGAGAAAAAAACAGGTGTTTTCTGGTTTTGCTGCTGGCACTCCATCAGCCAAGGGCTTGCATTAATACTGTGAAAGCATGTTTTTAAGATCTTGCTTGAAAATGGCACTGTAACCCTAATCCGAGAACCTTAGGGAAAGTTCTTATCTGTGCTATTTTTTTTTTTTTTCCATTCAAGGTTTTATACTGTTATTTTACAGTGACCTTTTTTCAGTCAACTATATTGGGCTACAATTTACATGTTTGTGTGAAGTGATATGACTATGTGGTTGCTACTTCCAAAAAATGACTAAGTCATAACATAGTTCAACCAGAGGTGCACAATTGAAAGATATTTTGAAATCAAAATACACTGTTAAATGGAYATTTCAGATCTTCTACTACCGTAAATCATTGTCATTCTGTAGAAGTCATTCTGTAGAAGGTTTTACATAGATTTATTCTTGTGGAAAATCAGTCCTGTGTTTGAGTTGCTGAAATTTAATATAAGACCAAAATCTTCCTTTAGACTGTGGGACTTATAGGCATCCTCCTGTGTCGGTAGCTGTCTGGTTATTCAAGTTATCASCAAGCACTGAGAAGTGTCCCCTGGAAGCTAGCTGGTGTACAAAGATACAGCTTTGCCAAAGGGTTTATGCCCTTTAGTAGATAATAATTTATAAATTAGATATTTGCTGCTTCAGAAGACTAGGACAGTTTTCCTTCCTCCTCTTCCTCTTCTCCCCAAACCATGTACCTCATGGACATTGGAAGGATGCTGCAGAAGAAAGACTTGTAGGTACCTATGCACATGGTTAATGAGTAATGTACTTGTAAGCAGCACGTCAGGAGAATATAGCAGCATTCAGTGCTTTGTAAAACAAACTGTGTTGTGGCAGGAAAAAGAATTCCTGTGCAAGTTGTTCCAAATTGCCTGGATTATTGCTTGTAGCCTGATTTGGCACAGGTTTTGTCAATGGGAGGCATCAAGAAAGAGAGAAGGGATTTTTTTATCCTTTCTCTAATGCATGTTCTTGTGATGACAAGAAAAATTTCATGTATATGTTTCACAAAGTCCTCATTCATGTAAATTTCCCAGTGGATTTAACCTCCTGTCTCCATTGACATTTATGAGAAATTTTCCATGAGTCAAGGACTTCGAGGTTTAGACAGCAGAGAGGTTTGTTTTGATCTTGAACACAAGAGAGAATTTGTCTGTGCGAGTGAGTCACTAGATTTATGTTGCTAACAGATAACTTAGTTTATAAAATATGTGTATGAAAGAACATCGTTAGTGATGCAATCCATTGTGGATTGTCCAAATTTCTTTCCCAAATTAATGAGTAGGCAAATAAATACAGCATAAGTGTAAAAATCAGCTAATATATTTTGCACATTGATTTTGACAATTGCAGCCCTATTTTAATTATTTATGGTGCTTCATGTATTAATAATATGAGGCTTCATGTATTAATAAGTGATCTGTGGTGTATTTTATGAATAAAATGAAATCTCACATTATGTGAGCTCACCACAGGCTCCTGTACTAAATCTTTGCTGAAAGGAGGGGAGAGATGTTCAGTGTTTATACAGATTATAGAGTACAGCCACTGTATTTCACTGTATTGGTTTGCCCACACTCTGTCTGAATTGATTTTKTACAAAGCCTGCAGTATCTGGAGGTGCCACTGCAGTCTTCCTGCCTACGATTAAACGTGCAATTAATTTCCTCTTGGAGTAGTCAAATTGGCAACCCAGCATTTTTTTTCTTCCCTAGGCTTTGACCCTTTCTAATGGAAGTCAGTCCTGGTGCTTTAGGAGTAACTAAAATTGTCAGGAGCAGTAAGGGCAGGCTGCGCCACGTGGGAGGATGAGCTGGGAGCCAAGATGCAAGCAGGGCAGTGATCCCACCCACAGGGCACCAGCTGGTCAATGACAGTGACGGGTCCCACTGACATCAGCTGAGATGAGGTGATGAGTCTGGGCTGGCGCCCATCCAGAGGGTCCAGGCAAACACAGTGGGAGATGGGCTGGAGACTGGGACACCTACCGTGTAGCTGGGCAGGGACTGGCTGTCCGGGGTGGAGGCGAAGGCAGGCTGGTCGTGGTCACCAAGGCCTGCTGGTGAAGGGTCCTGACAAAATAGAGAGACAGGCACATTTTACAGAAAAGTGAGGTCCAAAAAAAAATATTTGACCTGGGTGGGTTAACTATTTTTGAATAGTTGTATGAATATCCCAATGCACATGACATCATCACCACATATGTACACCCATGGGATAAACCGTACTTGCTGGGCCTGATCCAAAACCCATAGAGTCAACAGAAAGCTCTATTTGTTTCTATGATCTTTGGATAAGACCCATATTGACCATACCAGTTATTTCAGGACTGGGGATTGGTGCCATGTGATGTCAGCTGGATGGCTGTCCTGCAGATTCAGGAAGGAGTTTTATAGTTTTGAGCCTCATGAATCTAGTGTTTTATGCTGGTAAAAATGCCTTTATCTCTAGCAGTCTGCATCTCCATCCCTTTGTCTGAAAATCAGAGAAATGTACCTTGTTCTTTCCTATTGGCTTTGTCTCACATGTGAGAACACAGTATCTTCCCTATTTTCCTGTCCCCTTCTGTTCTGTTATCTAGCCTTTTCCGGCACAGTTTTCCTTGTGGCTGGCTGCCAGGCTGCTGCCTGCCACTTGCATGAAGTTTCTTGCAGAAGAAATGATGAAATCGTGCTTCCTCCTCTTTTCTGTGTCAACAACCCCTTTGTGCTGCTTTCGCAGTTATTTCTGGTCTGACATGGTCAGAARTGTGACAGCTGAACACAGGCAGCTCTTTGTAACATTTCACTATGACAGTATTCACATTTCAGCCTTTCAAAAGTCTGTGTCACCCATGCTTTAAAACAAGACCRCGAACAGACAAATTTTGTGCAAGACCTTTGTGTCTAGGGAAGGAAGAGTAAGTTGTTAGTCTGGATTTTCTCTCTGTGCTCTCTCCACAGGTAAAACAGAAAAGTGCTGGGTGGTAGAAAATGGCCATTTGTGTTTTTGAACAGCCAAGTGTCCAGTTAATTTAATAGCTACTGGTATGTAATATTGTCATTTTGCTAGCTGCCTTACCTGTACTGCATATAATTCCAGCCTCCTCTTGTCATTCTGCAAAATCATTCCTTCCCTTTTCCTCTCCGAGCACACCTTTTTTTCTTTTTTTTTTTTTTTCCAGTTTTGGGCCAACTGTACATCTGTTATTGTAAGATGACAGTTCTTCGAAATACATTTCTCACTCTTCATTGATTAGTGGATAGCAGATATTAATTTTAGAAGCATAATGTACCCTCAATTTTAATAGGGCGTCAGAATATTGCTAGATTTGCCCTTCAGATAAGCACTATTGTTTATTTGATATCTTAATAATGCACACAGATTGATTTTTTTTGGCAGATTGCGTACTGTACCTAGTCCAGACATATACTACCCAGTGATGGATAGCAGTGTCTATATAAATGTCTGATGTCTGCCTAATCAAAGAAAACTAWCCTATACTGCACCATCTGTCCGGCAAACTCTAATACAAATGAGTGTGGCTAGGGAATTTTGTGAATCATTTTGTGCTCTTATTTATCAGTGCAATTCTGTTTCATTTTTTTTTTTTAGTTACTATGAATTGTTTTTCCATACCTCTATGAAGTCTAAGTGCTTCTCTATTTTGTWATATGCATATATATTGCATAAATATATTACATATATTCACTGTTTCTCACATGGTGTAAATTATGCCTGTGGAGGCAGYAAGCAAGTTATGGATTTTTGGTTCCCTTACAGTCAACTTTAGTCAATACTCYGAGCTTTTACTTAGCTCACTTATTCAGGAACATTTTAAGGTTTGAGATCCTATATCTCATCTATTCTGCATCACAAGGAAGAGAGCATTTCTCTTCTCTGGTCACTAGAACTGGATTATGGTGAACATAGAACTGAATTCTCAAGTCTGGAACAGGACACTACATGGATTTGTTTGGGKTTTTTTTGTACCTTTTCTCATGTGYTTASATGTGTTTAAGAGGTAAGCTCAGCAAGGTTTTGCYAAATAATAATGAGTTTAAGAACTTGTTAAACTACCTAAGTTTGTGACTATACCTCCATTCTTATGGCCATTGGGATTCCATAGTAGAAAACCAATGGTTTCCAGATGGATGAAACTAGCAATGCTGCAATAAGAATATGTTTTCTTTTCTTTCCCCATATTTCATAAAACTAGTGAGAATTAAAAGCGGAGTCAATTTATTTTACAGACAAAAATTCATAGGTCTCCAGGGAGGACTATATAAAAGTAGCACATGGAGGAACAGAGTTTTAAGAAGCATAAAGTTCTCCTTGTCCTGTGTGTTTTATTTTTTATGTGTCCAGAGATACAGGAGAAGAGTTAGTTTGTGACTGTCGTGAAGGCCTCAGTACAGTATAAAAGAGGATGCAGTTGCTTGTGTGTACTTATTTGTCCATCTTATCTAGTTCTTCTCCATAAGAAATCTGCCTTAAATATTTCCTAGCTTGGTACTCAGCCCTCTCTCTTTCTCCTTCTTTCCTCCTGATTGCCTTTGCTGTCTCTAAAAAAGAAAACATAAATCATAGGCGTAGCAGATCAGTCTTATACAAGATGCCTTCCATAATGTCATAGCTACAACCCATCTAAGTGGTAAATAACATGATAATTGCTGACAACGAGTTGTTGGAAAGGTTATTTAATTACAATTGCAAAGAATTCTCATTCTGGTCGTGTCTATACTTGATATGGCATTAGTTCATGGAGGTACAAAAGATGATTTCTTGAGACTTTTTTCTAGGTACMGTCACCTAAGATGCTATATGTTTGCTATATGTTTGCAGTAAGACCAGCTGTGCACACAGCTGAAAAGCACCATGAACAAACATTTCAATGAACAATCAAGTTTTCCTGAAATATCTGATATTTTAGGTTTTTCCTTGCTTCAGTGTTGTTTCAAATTGAGTTGGCCTAACCTGAAATATTTTGCCTTCTTGATGTGACTTCRAAAGTTTTTGTTTTGAGTCGTTGCTACATTATTGTCTATCTAGAGGCAAAAGAAAGTAAGAATCTCTTTGCTGGAAAAATCAACTTTAATTTTAGTATAGGAGCACAGGGGTTTTTTTTTTTTTTCCTTTCTTTCATCATCATCCAATCTGAATTCTAGGCAGGCTTCTTTAATCTTATTTTCTATATCATATCCATAGAAAAGCAAGCATAGCACAATAACTATATAACACTTGCATACATAGTTGCCTTGAGTGGGGGAGTGGGTGACACAAAGCAAATGTGAGTGATGCTTGGGTAGGATTTAGACCAACTTTGTGTGGTTAGCAGCCCAAAGCAGGCAGGGAAGCACCTTAAAGACTGAAGGGTGAATTTTAAGGGCTTCTGAAGGATCATGGGCTTTGTCCTGAGCACATAGCAGCGTGGGACTCCRGGCACAGGAGTACATTGTGGAGGTCAGCTCCCTGACTGAAGGTGCTCATTACCTACTGGCACTTCCTCGGGATGCCAAGCRCTGAAGAGTGCGTCAGGTCCTTGCAAAGTGGTCTCTTGACTTAGGAATTCAGCCGCTCTCTTCAGGCTGATGGCATTTGATCCCACAGCTAAAAATTGCCTTCCTGTGGTCTGCTGGAAAGCATGGGACAAATCTATCGCCACTGTTGTGAAATCAACACTCCATTTAACCACTGACTTCAAGTCTAGCTGATGTCTACAACTGTGTCTTTACAAAACTAGAGATGTCTACAAACTATGCTGGCCATGGCTTAAGGCCTTCAAAATTAAATGCCTGCGTGGAGGGTGCTGCACCTTCTAASCTCCCTTGGCTACGTGAAGACCTAGTCGCATTACTGCAGCCTGGGGAGAAAGACTTTTTGCACTCTCTTCCTACAGCTCAGTTGTTCAGTTTTCCTTGTGCTCAGTGAATATTTTAAATTTGAACTTGCCTTTTGAAACTCACATTTTCTGACTTAGGAAAACAGGAAAAAAGATCRCTGTAGGACTATGCTATTAAACTCCTGTTTAACAGTGTATTTAACTGGCTGTCTAAAGGCAGATCACCTATCTAGAAGGTCAGTACAATGGGCTAGCAATAAAATTGATCAATATTTGAATTTAGTAAGATTGTTTGGAAAGTAAAAGAGCACCAGATGCATGATTGCTCCAACACAGTGATTTTTCCATTAAATTAGAAATTATTGTGCAGGTTGGAGCAGGAGATGCCATTTCCCTCAGAATTATATTGTCTTGATAGAATGTGGCCTGAAATCTCTGCTTCTCTTAGAGAATTGGTCCCTTGGGTCTACTAGACAGTGCTCCTGAATATTCTTGGTTTTAATTCTTGCATGTGAAATTAAGACATTCAAATAAATAAAACAAACTTTACTTAAAAAAACAAACAATACTACTGCAAATCTAATCATTTGTACTGCTGATTAACTTCTTTTTGTAACTGCTTTATGRCAAGAACTTAAATTCTTTAAGAATAGTATACTTAACATTATGAAATAATGAATAATACATTCRCTTTTTCTTTCAATGAGCCATTAATATGTTTATTATTAAGATGGTTTGATATTGGTAAAATACAGCATTCATCATAATGAAGTGAGATTTGTGGAGTTCTATGCATTGTGTGYGCTTACGTAGTTTTAAATATAGGTGGTAAAAATCTGTGACCTTCATTGGATCACCTGAATTTAATTGAATTTAACTTGAGATTATCAACTGATAAAAAACCAAACATTATTTGCAAAAGCACTGTAATGTTTGCCTTGATCTACTTAAAAGATATACCGACTTTTAAAATTCTTCACTGTTGTAGTATTTTAGTTGTCTACCACAACATGGGCTTTATTTTATATCTACACTATCTTGCATAATTTAAATTAGTTACTCAAGGAGAACTCTTTTTTTCATTCCAGGTCATGCACTTACATTGAGAATTGTTTTGAGATGGTAGAATGAATCACAGAATGTTTTCTTCTTAATGAACACATTTCTGAGAAATGTTTTTGTTATTTCTACTGAAATAGTTGAAATGGCAAAAAAGATTTTTTTTTTTTTTTTTTGGTAATTGAAAGGTAAAGACATCTTTGGCTGGTAATTGAAGTTTTCCTAGTGAAAAATGATTTTTGAAAAAATAATGTGTTCTCTGGAAAAATCTTAGTAAAAAAATTGAACTTTATTCGTATTTTCAACCTCTTGAAAGGAATATTTGGGCAGGCATATAATGGAATTCAGCTTTACGATAGAAATATACTGTCATATTCAGAAATATACTGTCAAATTCATATCTGTCTCCAGATCACCCCAGMAGTGTTTAATTATTGTTAACCTGGGGCAAAGTTAAAAGAAACTAGCAGGACCCCTAAAACTCCATTGTTCTGGCTGAAAGGAAGCAGAGACACTGCCTGTTGGCGTGCAGCTAGCAATTGCTGTGCATGAAATGGCAAAGGAGAAGAGAAATTGCATTCGATRCGGATTCTCAGCGGTGCTTTCATCTGCAAAACTTTCTAAGCTTTGTAATACAGTTCAGAGAACATTTTTAATGTGATTTGGGAAAAACACAAAACAGCAATGACACTGCTATGGTACATTATTATATGGTACAAATGAGGGACAAATAACGTACCTCGATGTATCTATTTTTACCATGTTTGAAATATAATAGAAAGAGAGGTCTTTTTAATGTATTTGGATCGTTTTAATTTCTTCTTATCCCTGTAGAGRCAGAACAGACGGGAAAGAAAAACTTGTCATATAGATGTTTTCTATCATCARYTTGGTTGTTTAACATATTCTGCAATTACTGAGCCAGTCAGTTGCACTTGCATACACCTACTGGAACAGATCTTTATTTGTCAGTAAAATGCACATATATAAATATAGGACACATGCATAATAACACTCATGGTTTTTGTTTTCCTTCAACAGGGTCTGAAATTTATGATTTTAGCTGTAGCACGGTACTTTTTCTGGAAATCATTGTGGCACAAAAGCGTATTCATTCAGTGTCATTTTTAGTCATTTTTTGGAACTGCTCTATACTTTTCAGTACTAATTTTAATCAAGTTCCTTTTTTTTTTTTATCTGTAGTAAAATACGCAGTTTTTATGAAAAGAATTCTCTGAGTCTGTATTGGAGATAATAGTATTTTCTTCAGGGTAAACTGTTGAGTGAGACTTCATATTCTTGTGTGGGTGCACTAAAGCATAAGGAGATTATTTTGGAATGAAACTGAAAATAAGTAACATGTTCTGCAAAAGCCTGTGTTTGTGCTTTCAAGCAACCTTTGAAAGTTGCAAAATAATGAGATATTCAGTAAAGGATGTTCATCATCTAATATTTCTCCAGGGAACGGATATTGGATATGAGGAGGTGCGATGGGATAATTGCATCCATCTGCATTTCAGTTCCAGAAGCTCTGATTAAGACTTTTCCGAGGTGCAAAGGACACTCTGGAGCATGTCCTTGACCTTCTACTTTGTGGTCAGCCTGGCAGAGTGATCGTGAGAAATGGAAGCTTTAACGTGTGGTGTGAGTTTGTCAGTGGATTGGTGATGCACGATGTGCAAATAAAACAGTCATGTCACCTGTTCATTGTTGATTAGCTCACTGGCCATGACCAGACTGACTGTGTTTTGTTGTTGTTGTTGTTGGTTCTTTTTGGTGCCGTAACACAGGTTTTCCTAGCGTAGATTTTCRCTGGAGCTGCTCTGCCCTCACAGTTGCATCATCGTGCAGTCTAGGCTTGTACTGAATCACCTTGCTAGCAATATCGCATTGCAATGGCGTGGGCTCAAGTTCACTGCAGTTTAGCAGTGAGGTCATTGCTGCAGCATAAAAACTAATTTGAACTAAATGAAATAACATTCCACGTTAGTGTATGTCAGTAAGGAAGTTAGTAAGTAAATACATTTTAAGCATTTTACCATCTCGTCTATCTTAAAACTTGCTCAGAAGCAGTTGCTGAAACATGTTCAGCTACCAGAAACACCTTGATTTTAATAATAATATGTGTATKTGAGAATTTTGCCAAAACGTAATTTTTATGTTATGAGATGTTAGAAACAAATTATAAATAAAGCATTTGTTCGGCATGGCTGCCAAAYATCACAGAAGATCCCAAATGCCCATGGATACACTAGCAGCCCAGTTCATTTTTAATACKTTCTGATCAGGAAGGGGGTTATGCCTGGGGCATGCATTGAAATAACTTCTGTAGTATAGAGGGGATAATGCATAGTATTTCCAGTTACTTTTAAAAATACTTCTGTTTTGGAACCCCAGAATCCCCTTTTACTCTATTCCTCATGACTTTGCTCTGACACGTTGCAAAAGTGGGCCAGGACCCAAATGCTGGATCCAAACACATGGAAACTTTGGATCCAGGACTACTGCATAGTTAAAACAGGCCCTTCTCTCTGTTATGCGCTGAACTGAAGCAGCTGCGAAGAGCCCGGAGCTTTGATGGAAAAGATGGACATTTCTGTGATTTAACTGAACTGGAATCTCTATCTAGTTCTCATTCAAAGTCTAATATTAGTCTAATTTCAATAGAAATCCATGTATAATTTCTTTTTGAGTCCATATCTTGATTCAATGCTGCTGTACAAAGTACAATACATTTCCAATTTTCTATTTGAAGCACTTGATTTAGCATGCAGTGAAAYTTAATAAATATTACTTAGTAGTAACGTCTAATTAAAGCTGTAAACCAACAACTTATTTTTTGTTCTGGAAAACTGAGGTCTTTCCTGTCCTTCCTATGTAGATGTTATTTTGACATTMCTGTGTGAATTTGTGGATGTTGCCATATACAGGCAGCCTTAGTCAAATCCCTTCATGCTCTTTCATGCATATTTTGCTTATTACAGGACAAAATGTTTAGAATAGAAATTAATATTTTAGATAGAGAGACTGAATATAATTTCAAAGGACTTATTAATTTTAGTAAGAATTTTAWGCATTGCAGATATTTCATGTCTTTCCCTGGGAATTCAACCTTATTTTGATTTCTAGTTTATTATTTAAAGTTGTCACACAGCCTTAAGTTTTAGCAGAATTTATATACAAAGAAAAGTTTAAACATTGTGGACATGCATTACATCACTGAAAGCTTTGCAATAAAATAATTTATTTGTTTTTAGGCTAAAAGTAAGAAGACGTTATATTTCCAAAATAATTTTCAATATAAAGGCAAACAAACAATCTAAACCAGAGATYATCTGGGGAAATAGTAGTCTGAGCTAGAAACATCTTGTAGASTCTGAATTTGAGCCAGGATTAGATATGGATTACTCATAAAATGCAACAAGCCCACATGACTGTAAAAATGTACAGCATTTGGATTGTTCCTTAGATTATAAGAGCAGAATKAAAAATATCTTTTGCTATAATATACCTTCGGAGATGTTTAGAGGCATAAATACTTGTTCTTTTGGGGCAAACAAGAAAAAAAAAAACTTAAAAAATGTAATCCCTCCACAGTAAGAATTTTTTTTCCTYTTTTWWWAATTTCTATTTCTGCTGTGAATGGCAGTTGTAAGTGAGCAAAGTTTACCTTTCTGTTCTGCTGTTCTGCATTGTATCTAGAAGCCATTTAGTTTATTGTCTTTCCAAGCCAGGGCCTATGTAACTTGAATTATACCCTGCACAAGTTTCATCCTCAATAAGCATCTGAAGAAGAAATAACAATTCTAGTAGAAACTAGGATCCCTCTTTCAAGAAACTAGAGTCTCTTTCAGGGAGAGAATGGAGATATCTCTTCATGTTCCTTGAAATTCAGTTCTACTCATTTATATATATATATATATATATGTATTTTAATAATATCTGATAATGAAAAAAGGGGCCTCACTTTTTCCACTTGATTTTTTTTTTTTGAGTACTCAAGAGCCAAAGAAAAGGAGGAATGTTAGATGATTATTTTTGATGGAATATGCAGGAACATATACATCATGTTTCATTATATCTTAATGAATTCCACTGAAAACGTAATTGATACGCTAAACTAATTTTTGCTCTCCAAAGCAATTTTTAATGAAATATGTTTACGATTTATGGAGTGGATATGACATTCTGTAAAGGCAATTTCCAGTCTGACTCTGATTAAAAAGTTATAAGAGTTTAATTGTTTTTCTTTTTTACTTGATTAAATTGAAGAAGTAGTGGAGCTCTGTCAGGTCAAAGATATAAGAAAAGATCTGTGTTCATAGCACACAGCAAAATGAGGAGTCAAGAGAGCCTGGGGATGACGTTCTAACCACAGCTTCAAAGCTTTTGTAGAAGCAGCAGAAAAGACACCAAAATATACCTCTGTAGGCTCTAGCAGGTACCAACACACTGAATGTATTTCTGAAAGATTTCTGAAAAGATTCGGAAACAGACCTTAATCAAAAGCTAGCATTAGTTTAGAGCCTGAATTTAAGTCAGATTTTYTTGGAAAAGAGAGAGAAAATCAAATTGTCAGCTATTTTGCTACTCTTTGGTGAAAATACAGCCTTTTTTTTWAATTTATTTATTTTTCTGTAGTAGACTGAGATTACCAGTGCAGACAACATGCATTTTTTTAGCTAGACAGAACCAGACCCAACGTAGATGACTTCAGGCTTTCGCTAACATAGGCTATTACTAAGTGCATCCAAAACCAAATAAACAAAATTTAGTGTAGCCCACAGGTCAAAACTTGTCCCATAGCTGTGGTATTATGAAGAATGTTTTTGTTTTTCATGCTGTCCCTTGGTTAACTGCAGCATTTGGCTCGGATGGCTGCTCTCAAAGTGGCTAAGAGGTGGGAATTGCTTTCTGTTTAGTCACYGCTCTACCAGAGCTGGCAAAGGAACTGAGTGGCAACACAGAGTTGCAATGGTCTAAACACTTATTCGTTGTTCAAACTCTTTACTACTGCCAGACCACGTTAAAAACTCTCTCTAGATTTTACTAGCACAATTGCRTATTTTATATTATCTCTGGAAATATGAATCATAGCATTTAGATGTGCTCTATTTCTAAACCATCCCCTGACCGGTAAAGGACTGCTTTATGTATAGTTTTGAATGATTCTGTGGTCTTTAATTTATTGTCAAATGTTATAGAAAAGTCATATCTGGCAGGAACTGGTAGACATTTCCAGGATCTAAATATACATATGAGGCTCACTGGCAGAAAACTTTTTTTTTCATTCTTTCTTTTTTTTTTTTTTTTTTTGTTCTAGCTGGATGTATAAGAGAAACAGTGTGCTAAATAAACCCTATAGATATTTTGGATAAATAGGTATCAGTGGAGCACTTGGTAGCCTTAACTCTTGTAAGGCGTCCTCCAACTCTGGTGCTATACTGGCAGCAAAGGAAAGCCATGACAGTGACCCATGTGCAAACTGAAAACCCGGGCATCTGTCTGGCACGCTGCGCACCAAATGCATCTGCTGATTTGGGTGACTTGTGTTGTGAGGGTTGGATTTGCTTCTTCCCTGCAATGCTGGCTCTGGCCTCTCGCTTACTCTCTGTGAGAGGGCTATGGTTTTGCTGTATTTCTCATTATGGCTGTGACTGGGACGTCATGTCTTTTACAAGGCGTGATACAATGAGATGAGAATCACCAAGATGATGGAAACAGGAGCAGTTGATGTAGGGCAGGCAGCCAAGAGACCTGATTTATTCAGTACTGGGCTAAGACACGATCTTATTGCTGTCTTCAACTGTCTWATGCCTGGTTGCAGAGGAGATCAAGGCACACTCTTTTCAGAGGTACACAGTGCAAGGACAAGCGGAAATGGATGAAAACTACAACAAYAGAATTTCCAACCAGATGTTATGATTTCCTTTTTATTTTTATTTTTATAATAAGAGTCATAACACACAGGAACAGGTTCTAAGGAGACCTTGGGGAAACTCTGTCCTTGGAGATGATCAAAATCTGACTGGACACAGCCCTGGGCAACCTGGACTAACTTTGAGGTTGGCCTTGTTTTGGGATGGGACCAGATGAACTCCTGAGGTTCCTTCCAGGCTAAGCTATTCTGTGTTTCAGTGATAGTGTGTATGTGGGAAAGCTAGAACGCTGATTTTGAGCAAAACAGTTTTGTTGTTGTTTTATGTGTTGTGCTTAAGCAGAATAAACAAAATGGAGGTCTTTGTTTATATTTGCTGTGTAAATTTTCCAAATTGTGGGCTAGTATCCAATCCGAAGCGAAAAAAAATATTCAGCAACAAGCTTGAAACTTTTGGCAACTGCTGTATAATCCATTTGTTGGCTGTTTGTTTTTCTGTAGATGTAGATAAGCTTGCCCGAGCCAAAGATCTTTGAAATTAATGTGTAAATATGTGTTTCAACCTGGTTGCCAGTAAAAGAAACAAAGTAAAATGAAATCAATGCGTTAGGGAGAGATTCTTTGATGTGTGTGGCTTCACCTTCAAAACGGTCAGGAAACAGCAGAACTAGCCTTAATGTGCTTTTATTACAGCAAAAGAGGCATAAATTGTGGTTTATTTCTCTCTACTATGTATGGATTACTGTGCTAACGTGTCGTAGCCTTACTCCAGAAGTTTTATTGTGAATGTACAATGTAGCAGTTGAAGCTGGAGTCAAACCCAGAGAACAGCGTAAAGAGTCTACCTAGCTGTATGCTTCCATAGGTTTTCATCTACTGCCTATTTCTTCTTTAGCATGTATACCTTGAAAGCAGGAAAATATTGTTTCTCAGGAAAATACTTGAGGCCAATCAAGTAATAAAACATCAGCTTCACCAGCTGACCACCTATTAATGGTGTTGCTGCATCTTGTAATGTTTTTCCAAGTCCTCTGGGGAATTAAGTCCATCAGACAACAGATGTGCATGGAAGCAGCTTGGCGAGATGATCATAGGGGGATACGAACAGCTGGAGAACTCATAAGTGCAAACAGCTTTGGAAGTGTAGAGTAGACACCTGGCCCTCCCTGAAGTCAGYGGGTCAAGGTCTCACCCCTTCCACATGGATATCTCTTCTCCGAATGTGTGAACGGAGGTGACGTGTGCCACTCAGTTCCTTCTCCGGTTTAGGGAAGAGCCGCTTGCTTCCTCGTGCAAGCAGTGGCTGAAAGCCACACATTAAGAAACTGAGACACTGCCCTCAGCAYGAGCATGTTTTTCTCAGTGTAAAAGATACTAGATTCTGTAGTATATATCTTTATGAACATATGAAGAGCTGAAAAATTTAGAACATTTGTTAAAACAGCAGAAGACARAAGGGTAGATTTCTCTCCCGCTGTTTTGGGAACAGCAATTAAAGCTAACCCTGGACCAGGCAGGGAGGGAATTATCGGCTGAAACCCAGCAGGATAAGAGAGGAATGCATCCTGAGAATATGACCATAGACGCTCTGTGCTCACGGATCAGCAGCAATGTCGCAGGGGCACCCTGGAGGGACTGGGATCTTCTGAAGTTGGGAACACCAGGAAAAAAAAAAAAAAAAAAGAAAACGTCCTGCTTGTCATTTCCTCATATACTTCAGTAAAACAGAAAATCCATCTCCTTTTTCTTTGGCTCTTGATGACTCCCTCAGCAGTGACAGAGGCTCCTTAGGTCACTGTGGTAAACTCATCCTCTCTTGCCGGGGCAAATCAGTGTAGGGACATGGACACTGGTGGTTTTCTTCCTGCTTCTATACAACAGAATGGTGCCTAAAGTGATCTCAAAAAAGATTATCTCAGGATAGGGTAGTCTTTGCTTTGACACTGTTAAAATGGAAACTCCTGGTGACACTGATTTTTTTTTAGAAGTATTATTTGGGTCTGTAGATGCATATTTTAGTTATTCAGCTATTCATTTGTATAATTCAGCTGGCTGAGAACAGGATGTCACAAGAAATACTTACGTCCTTTCTGTGCCACTTGGAATTTCATTTCTGGAATTGGACATTCCTGAAAAGTGTGTTTATTGTTTTGACTTGTGGAAGCCGTACATCCCCACCATGAATGACTATATGGAGTTATTATGGAAAAGGACTAAACAATCCGCATAAAGAATTAAGTCTTATGCATTCTTAGGGGAAAAAAAAGAGTCTGAAAAAAAGATTGCTGATTCCACCTGTAGCTGTGAATCACCACATTCGCCAGCTGGATGTGGAACACCATAATCAGCAGCTTTCCTATGGAGCAAGGAGGACAATAGCTGCAGTGAGAGACACAATGGGCAGTTGTTAGTGCAACAACAGGAGAATTTGATATAAATTGGGGAATGCTGCTGTATCTCAGGCCATTTGCATGTTTATGGCTTCTCAAGAAAATAAAGGAATTATTCATTTCTATGTCTGCCTGATGTCCCATATCTATTCCTTGCTGTATCCTCCTTGCCACTGCAGCACGTGGTCCTGGTATACAGCGAGCTGTACAAGGTAAACGCTGCTGCGCATGAGGAGACCTGGCACGCTGCACGAGCCGGGGTGCCAAGGGCAAAAGTGTGCTTAAAATCAACGCACTGGGAAAAATCAGTATCTACCGCAAATGCAAGGAAGGRTCAATGAGAGAAGACCTGCTGTTTAGCACAGTCTGTGTGTTGTATGTCAAAACAGATCTTTTTTTGCTTTATGCTTTGGTGCCTGTAGATGCATAGTATCTGCTGCATAATAGTGTATCAGCACTGTACATCTTATTCACTCTGAAAACAGTCAATCATTGCTTTATTTACTTATTTATTTATTTWTCTATTTTAAACAACTCCTACTTTCCTCTCCACTCTGCAGTACCCAGATGGCTGTTCCAATGTTACATTCARCGCGGAAATCTAGGTTAGAAATGGCCGTGGTCCTAGGCTGAAGGACTGCAGGAGATTTGCTACTCTAAGTCATATGGACACACAAATTATTTGCCTCAACTATAAAGTATCCTGTAGATAAGTGCAAATGTGTCTCTGTCAATGGCTTCATTGCAGACTCAGAGAGSCAGGAGATAAAGCTAACAAATCATTATTTTAATATAGATTCATTTTAACAGTCTTATTTTTCAGTACTTTATTTCTATAATTATATTTCAATAAAAGGATAGTTTGACTTATTTGCTTAAACCAGGAGAATAATTCTTTTAATCGTCTCCATTAGCCACAAACATTGGGAAAAACCAACACTAAACAAAGCTGTAGCTGGCTATCTGCTGRCCTTTCCTTTGTTAAGTAGAACATTCCATTGTAAAAAATAGATGAATTTAATACTAACTCTTTTGGTAATCCTGTATGACAGCTTGATTTATATTTCCTTTAAGCAAACGCTATCCTTGAGACAACCTATCCCAGAAGCATGAATTAGCCAGGATTGTACAGGACCGTATGTGGATTGTCTCCTGTTGCATCCATCCAGCACYCAGCCRCTAATGCACYCRGTKTGAAATTCARCCTCTTGCAGGARGAAARGTTTKTGTTTGATTGATTGTTTGTTTCTTTGTCTTTTCCCAACAGGTATTGGTGYTCTAACCTGCTAAGAATAAAGCATCTTGTTTTCCTGAGAGCTTGCACATGGGAATAAGATAGGCCTAAAGAYGCCCAAGGATTACACGGTAGGCACTGGAATTACTTTATGACTTTTTCTTTCTTTTCCCAGCTCAAGCAAGCYGGGAAAGTCTCAGCAAGGACTCAAAAAAGAGACGCATATGTCTTCGGTTGCCTACGTCCAGTTTTTGCCACCTTGATTTTTAGGAGAAAAAAAAATAGCACAGTGAAAACTCTTGCTTCTAAGTAAATCAAGTCATTCTAAGTTAAGGCTTGCATGCACCCTAATCAATTCAGAAAATCCTTAGCGTGAAGTACTTTTTTTGTAATTACATTTTTCTCATGACCTACTGAGGCGATTGTACATTTTCTCCATGCTTATCTATATTATTTTTAGTCATATCAATACCCAGGGGAGAAAATGTATTGGATTAATTGCATTTAAATATACATTGAGATGTTGGGATTTTGTTCTTTTCTTTCTTAATGGAAAGGGAAATATAATAATGCCTCCCTATGATTATAAATACGTATATGCTCTGAAAGACAAAATWAAACAAAACACCAAAAAACAAGCAAACAAAACACAGGGCTCTTGCTTTCTTTCATGCTTCAAGCCAAAGTCTGCAGAATGGGGAAAGCACAATTTTTAACAGCTTTAGAGACAAAGTGGCCTACATTTCTTTAATTTTAAGCAAAAATAAAGCTGCTAAATTATATGATGCCTGTGGTCTTTTACGTCATGCTGGTAAGTCAGGATGTATGAACAGTTGTGGTTAGTCTCATGAAGTTCATTTGTTATACGGCATGAAATGCAGTACATTAAGGTTATGCTGTCTAAACACAAAAGCAAAAAAAATTTTAAATAAAAAACTGTTAGACTATTCCCTGTCCACAGTTCCTTCATGCAAAGAAAACAGCTAATATTTTAGACCTGTACTTAACAGGGAAATAACAATAAATTCTAAATCTAGAGCAAGACAAATGCAAATACAATCCTTTGGGGGCTTTGTTACTGTTTCCTGAATAGAAGCTGTAATTTTTTTAATACCTTTCCACTTCTTATTGCTTGTGTCTAGACATAGATTGACCATAAAGCAATATTAATATTCTATATTGCCCTAGTTAAGACTTTTTGTTTGGCATCAGGGAAGAACTTTGAACATTTTAATGGTACATTCTGTGGCACAACACTTGTGAATAGGTTTATTTTAATGTAGAAATAAAATGGTTATCGAAGGTATTTTTATTATGCATCTCCTTGTAATTTCTGCCAAATAAACAAAATATTTCTCAGATAATTGGCCTATTAGTCTCTCACTTTCTAGTTATTTTTTCAATGCTGTATTAGAGGCCCTGTAAATCCTAAATTCTTTATTASCTTGCTGACTTTGCAGAGCCTGATGGTAAATAACGTGGCATAGCATTAAAAGCTCTTTATTGAAGGAAGACAGTATGTTTTTTTGGTATTGACTTCTGCATGATTCAATTTACACTAAGCATCACCACGACCTTTATATCAGTACAGTGAACTTTAAAAGSCAGTTAGCATGCGACGGCTAACTTTCCCTTGTATAATATGGCTTTAAAAATGACTACCCAGCCTTTCCAAACTGGATAAATGTATGGCTGATAGTCCAGTAATGAAYGTGAAAGGTCTTCAAAAATGCCGAGAAGAGTAAATAAACGTCCTGAGAAGTGGAAGATTTATGCCATTAATTACATAYAAATAATTTTTAAAGTTCCTCTGCAAATTATTTGTTTATTTAGATGACTAATACTTCCTCAATTCATATAGACTAGATATRGACTAGATGATCTCTAGAGGTCCCTTCCAACCTCAMCYAGTCTGTGATTCTGTGATTCTGTGATCCGGGTGCTTAATAACTCCTTCATGCAAATAATCGTGGCCTATGGGAATGATGTAATACTAAGTGAGTTTTCCTGTCAATATGAAGCGTCACCACTGAGACTATGTGAAAAGGCAAATCAATATTCTTTGGGTCTGAATTTGAGATCTAGATGTCTGAAGATAMAAGGTGCAAAAATCCTTTCTGTAATGTATACGTTCCTGCACAGGGACTGCCGTGTTGCTGAAGGGGGAACTTGCATCGCTACGCTCATACTAATTGGATAGTGGCTCAAAATCATTTACAGACCATTAGCTCTTCAACTTCACTCTTTAAAATGTTGAATATTTTTCTAAATGTCAAAATTTGCAAAAGATGCCTTACTATTTGGAGCACCAATTCCAAATATATTTTCAACTTTACATGTATCATTTTTTATAAGAGGATATTTTTGTTTGATTTCAGATTTTGTTTTAGTTTTATTTAAGTCAAAACTAAAACAATTGATTAAACTGTATTGGCACAGAAAATCTACAAAGGGGAGCCAAATTTCATAAGACAGTGATTTCYACCTACATGCTTAGTGTGTCTTCATGTACATTTGATGTGCATGCAGATATTTTTTCTGGSTGTTACAAGGCTGAGGACAGGACGGATGTGTGAGGAGCAGAAATTTCTATCTGTATTGTGAACTTTATTTGCTTTAAGTCTGATTTGGCTTGTCAGGATTTAATGCTTTAACMAATTGCAGTGCCTAAGTGAGGTCTGGAGGAGTTGCACAAAGTTGTCCTCACTATTGTGCATAGGTCAATTGTAATAACTAATATTTACAGTGTTTGCGAAATTTTCATTGAACTCAAATGAAATCCATTACATCTCTCTTCCTCAGAAGTAAATTTTCAGAAGAGGAATTTCTTTTTCATTCTGTTTCCTTCTAATTCCCCATGAACACACAGGTTTAAAAACAACTCTGTCTGTGAAAGAATAAGGGTCTCTGCTGTAGGACTGTGTGATTTACAGCAGGCAAATAAACTCAATTCCTAAGCTACATAAGGCATTAAAAAYTGAATTAGGTTGTTGAGCACTGTGTGGTAGGTTTTATTATGCTGTAAGTGCTTTACTATACTGTAAAAAGAAGAATGTATTTGCAGTATGCAACTAATATTTTCAAATAGGTAATGTTTAATGGAGCTTTTTGTTGGTTTCACTTCCAATTTGTGAGTTCAGAACAGAAGCTGGAGTTGGAGGGYTTCAGGATGTGGAGTGCTCCAAGCAGGATGTGTGTTCCTACTGCCCATCAGCAGCTTTCCTGGAGACAGGGTTATTCTGGACTTCTGCGTTTACTCCAGCGGGAGGGTGGCCACTCGCCTGTATGGATTCTGCCTGGTGGCTGGGATAGCTGGAGGCAGCTAAAACAGCCTGAAAGGCTGCTTAGTTTTCCTACCATGTTCCTGYCATCAGAAAGTGCCTGAGTAGCAACCACAGGTATAAAGAAAAAAAGCTTTAGAGAGTGAAGATGCTGTAGATTTGAAGTATGGTCACAAATCGTCACAGCCCCTGTGTGGCCCCAGCCTGTTCTCTCGTTATAGTCGCATGCGGCTCGAGGGAGCCAGGTTTCATTACCTAGTTTTTCTTTACAATGAATTGCTAATAGGTTGAGATRGATGTCCTGGGTCTAGCCTCATGGTGTCCAACCATGTTAAGATGACAGGTTCATCAAGGGTTGGAACCTGCCACATGCTTGCCAGGAAGGACCACTGCAAACAGGGACGTGGGACATAGCAGAAGACCTCTTTCAAAGGGAGAGGGTAAACACTCTGCTGGCTAAAGAGCACACAGATGCATCCTCAGGACAAACAGATTTCCTTTCCTGTCTGTGTCGTTGCCTTTCCAGCTGCCACACTTGTCAGACCACAGCTTCTTCCTCCATCCAGCAATCTACCTTTGTGCTTTGGATTTTTCTGTTCACTTGARGACATCAGAAATGCAAAAAGCAGGAGAGKWAAAGGCTGAGAGAGTTGTTCCTGTGCTTATATGTTTTTTTACATAAATTTTGGTGTCAGCATCCCTTGAGTGGCTGAATTGCTGTATTTTGTATAGTATTACTATATTTTATACGGTGTTATTATGTAATCTTACTATTTTTTAATATCTGGCTTCAGATGAGGACTCAGCACAAAGGCACGGCCCTATTCTTTCCAGTGTTCCTCTGATGGGGAACCCCTGCATGCCACAAATTCCTCCACGTGTCACGACATGTAGGGTAGGTGTGAGCCTGTTTTATCTCCTTGCCCACTGACATCCCAGACGCTTCCCTCGAGCAGGGATAGGGAGCAGTGCCACTGTTCTAAAAATGGACTCGAGGGGCAGAAAAAGTCTCTTGCTGCCTTCTTAACATTTAAATGCCACGTGATGAACCAATGGCTCTTGGACTGCCTAACAGCACAAAGAGGTTTTACTCAGCAGARGCTGACAGGACTGTGCCATCAAACTGTTCAGCAGAAGGCAAGGAGTCAAACATCAAGCATAAGCTAATCTTTGCACCCTGCAAGGTCATTCTTATCAAARTAATTGGTTCCTAATATATTTTTATTCACTATCATTCTCCTACTCTACTAAAAGACTGGGGTAAAGCCAAAAATTCAGCKTATTCTCTAGTTTGCTCCAATGGGCACAACAATAAACCAGCTAATAATGTGGTCAGTGACAGCAATGTAAGAATGCAAATGTGCATGCACACCTATCTGGAAAAGAGTTACTATGKGATCCTCCCAAAATCAGATCCATGATGCTTATAAGTAAGCACTTCACTTCTTAAATAGCCCAGTAGCCTTCTCAGTATTTATTTATGTTGGTTGACTCCACGCCCTGTGTTTATAATGCCCCAAGGCTGGAATAACTGTTTTTCTAGAGCCAGAGAGCGATACGCAGTTTAGCACCAATTCAACATAGCTCAAAAAGCTGAATTAATGCTCGTCTGGAAGCTAGTGTACCAAATTGCATTTTCCCTCTGCAATCAGAGTTTGGTCTGTGGAATATCAACTGTTTAAACCTAGTGACATTTTAAGTCGACTTGGAAAGTAAGAAATGTATTTTCTATTTCTGTGAAAGTCATCGACAAGTAACCAAGTGCTGGTTCTTTTATGTAAAAACTACATTATTTTGCAAAGCTGGAAAGTAACGCTAAATATCTTTTCTTTTTCTTCTTCTTCTCTCTGAGCCACTTGTAGGATCCATATWGAAATATCTGTTCAGCTTCACAAAGGGAAAAAATTACATTCTCTTGACATGTGTCTTGCAGGAATTGTTTTGGGTTCCCGCTGGGAAAGGGCTGTGCTCTTTGCTACTGGTATGCTCAGAGACCAAACTGAAAGAAATGAAGTGTAAGGGAAAGGATTTAAAAATAAATTTGAAGTAAAAAAAAAAAATCTAATAAATTGAGTGAGCATGGAAAAATTCTGACAGCCTATATAATTAAAAAGGTTTATTTACCTTCTTCTCTGTGACCAGAAGTATAGAAAGCCCAAAGGGAGGAGAAGTGGAATGAAAAACAATATTCTGTTAATAACCCAGCTGGTAGAGACAAAGGAAGTGTCTGTGAGAGAGAGCAGGGGGAATGTGGGAGAACACTGCTTGCTGTCTCTGCATTTCCTAGCAAAAACTTAGCAGAATATTAAGCCTATATTCTCCCTAACTCCGTGTYCTGGGGAGATGTTGTCAGCGCCTTTCACGACCCAACGCACGTGGTATCCCAGCCCCAGGAGGCCGCTGGCCACAATGTGCTTTTGGTGAATTTTTTTTATCTCCTGGGGCAAGGACAGAGCTTAAGTCTCTGGTTCATTTCTTTCGTCCCTTTGAGGCGTAACCTGTTCCCTGAAGTCACCGTTGTTACGGGATTTCCTTGCGGTGACCACAGGCTGTGTTACCGAATTGCTCCCGTTGTGCAACCACAAGTGAATCTGACAGCTTTCCGCAGCCATTAGAAAGCACACTACCTAAGGACAAGGGTGAACAGGTCAAATAATTTCCTCTTACTGATTTTGCAACCCAGAAGACTCTAAGATGACTGGGTAGCTCTCTATTCCCATAAACTTTTTTGTTTAACCTGTTSATTTCTGGTCAAAATTAATCTGGTATAAACTCATACAATATTATTCTGGCAAGTTTCAATACAGATCTAAATTCTGAAGTCATCTGACTGCCTTACATTTATATAGGGCTGTAGCTTTATCTAGAAAACATGAGGTAGAGGTGGAACCAAGTGATCTCTCATGCCAATGCCAGTGTCTCTAACACTTACTTTTTCAAGAAAAATATGAATGGTGTGTGGCTTAGGCACTATCCATCCCTATGGATCTATTGGCTATCAGGATCTGRGGTGGCTAGAGGACTAAGACAGAAAAAGCAGCCAACTAAAAGATGACCAGCTTGGGCTCAGAGGTTGGACTGATATGAACAAACACACCCATCCACAGCATAGAGATGCTTTAACGCGTGGAGGGTTTAGGGAGGAAGATGAGGAGGTGGWAAGGGACGTAGGCTCCTTCCTCTTTGTCACTCACATTGCAGCCTGCCTAAAATGGACACCAAAGTGTGACAGCATGTTCAGCACTCATGCGATTCGATGGAGATCACCTGGAGCACTCTGATGTAAAGGTTTTGCGCTTTTGAAAGGCATGGAGCAGCCCTGCTGAAGCTCAGAAAGGAAAGAGAACAAAGAGCAGATCCAACAAATAGCAACCCTGTGAAAAAAAGCGCCAGAAAGGTTGAGAGCCTGCCACCATAAATATTATTTTACAGGAAATGACAGTTCCTTAAAAATATTGGGAATAATTCTCTAAGGGAGGAACAAAGAACACAACAACCCCTTTTCCKTTTCAGAATTACCAGTGATGTCAAGGCTAAGCCATTCCTGCCCGGCGCTCTGGGCTGGCCRGCCTGCGAGCAGCAGCGCTGCAGGACTAGCGGCATCGCTCTCCTGCCGTAGCAGCGGCTTTTGCGCCTTGGCGTTGGGCACGGCCTGGGCAGCACGGCTGCGGGCCAGGGCGTGGAGTTTGAGCCCCGTTGYGGCAGCTAATCTCAGGTAGGCACCGCTGCACCGAGCTGCTCGCTGGGTGTCGGACTCAGCGTGGGTCTCACTGGCACCTCTCCCATCTCCCTATGGATCCGGAGAGGGAGAGGTGAGCGAAGGAGGGAAATCCAGTGCTGCAATTGGCAGGCTGATCTACGTGCTCCGGGTTGCCCTCTAGAGGTGCCTACGGCTCTCCGAGAGCTTCATGGGAAGATGGGCCTCCCAAGCCAGGTCGTCAGAATATCCACAGGGTGCCCCCAAGGCAGGCTAGTCCGATTTGATTCTTACATGTGTATGCTGCAAAGGCAGCACACCTCAGCGTGTGCGCAGCTGCTTCTGCAGCAGCAGGAGTTTCTCAGAAAGCGCAGGAATAGAGATTCTCTGGCCTCATGCTGTGGCACGGGCAGGTTTTGCTGCTGGAAAAGCACCAGAAGTGAGGGATGGGTGCAGCAACCTGCGTGTGGTTTGGTGCCTCTTGCAGGCAGACGCTCCATGGAGCYGCCACATGTGCATGGCCAGGACCTCAGCACATTCCTCAGCATGGAAGAAGAAACCCAAGCAGATTGTTCGTATATCCCATAAMGGATGATCAACCCACAATGACATTTGACTCGGACGTGCTCCTCTGAAGTCTGKCTTGGCCTTGATGTGAATGACACACAAACTGAATCCGTGAACCGTATTTAAACATGAGGCTGTTCTTGCTCAGCAGGACCAACATCGTGCACAGCTACTATCAAACACTATTATTTGCTTTTCAGAAATATGTTGTATTTTTGAGTGCAGAAAAATAACTGCAAAACCGAATTACAGAGTTATATATATATATGGACTTAATATGTTAAGAGCAACCAGGTGCACAAGTTCTCAATATTTGACATACAGGATCTGCTCCTAGAGCGGAGTCCAAAGCTTTTGTTTAGGCTCTCTCTGTAATCCCAGTGGAAGGTTTGACATCTTCAACTCTAAATTTCCAGTCCAAACTCTGAAAGTTTGGACCCCCAGATCGTGGGATTACATATTTTCAATTTGTTGCATTTTTATTTTTTGGTTCATTAACACAACTCCAAATCAAAACCAAATGAAAATTTAGGCTTTCTCAAAAAATAAATAAGGATTCTTCAATAAAGATGTGATCCTGTAGGCTGTCAACTATGCCTGTACTGTGTTACTGGTGCATCTCTTTTTCCCTGATCCTCTGCATTCCTTTCCAGACCATCTGCTTGGATGTTCTCCTGTGGAAACCACAGCTCAGATTGAGGGCTGAAATGTGTTGAGTTCGTGTCGGGGGTATTGCACCCAGCCTAAGCGGCTCCAAGCCAGAGTCCTGCAGCTTATACGCAGGCACATTTGCCTTTACCAGAGGTTCTGTGATCAAACCGGTTTAAAAACCTTCCTGTGCGCTTCAGTCATCAATTCTCTAATGTTCTTTTTTGCAGTGGTGTTATTTCCCTATCAAATGAGTGCTATGTTCTTCTAAGAAAAGCATGTCCTCTCACGCCATGAGAAAACAACATGAMCTCACAGGTTCCTTGCATTGGCCAATGTGCTTGTCCTTTGCYGGCTTCGTCCCCTTGGCTTGGAGGGGTGTTTGTGGTCCCCAGCGAAGTCCACGGCCCTCGAGGGTGGGAGCTGTGGCCAGCTGTGCACCAGCTGGTGTCCTGGGACATTGGGGAGCTCCGCTTGAACCTTCCTCTTTGCTACCTGGTAACTCTGGAGCGGCTGAGTTTTCCCCACTGCTGCCTGACCTCGGCGAGAGCACCCATAAGTGGACTAGCAGCGTGGTGTTTTTCCCCTCAGYCCATAGCCAGCACGCATGGCTTTCCCCTTTCACCTCAACGCGGGCTTAATTTCTAGCAGTGTTATCTAATTATAGCACTGGTCATTGGAATGGAAAATTATTGTTACTTGTTTATTCACTGCTGGTTGCTCTGGGGACTGATACCCCACCCCTCCAATATGTTAGTTTTTAAAATTATTTTTAAAACGACCCCATGGCACTGAGCAACGCTTCCAGGTAGTTCTCTCTTTGGCTTGGAGCTCGTCGCCGGCGGGCTCCCTCTTCTTGATGCTCTCTGGCCTACCCCGGTTGAGGATAAAATGYGTGTGCACGTATGCACCCAAACCCCTTGCCCTCGCTCCTCTTCCTCCTTTCCCCCACCCTTCCCTCCCAGCCTAGCTTACTCCTGTAGTTGCTACGGGCTTTTCCACCTAAAGCTTTGTCCCACAGGGCCAGAAGAATCCGAGAGGGTAGAGGAGGGGCCCCGCGCCTGCTCGCCCTGCTTGCTGGATCACACGGGGCAGCATTGGCCCGTGCCAGCGCTGACACTCCAGCCTCGTTCCTGGGGCCGTGGGGCTGCTGGAGGCTCTGGTTGTGCTAACAGCGCGTGGGCCTTAGCCGCAGCGGGTGCCTCCTGAATGGAGGAGAGAGGCTGCTCAAACACCCTCTGAGCAAGGGCGTCGCAGAATGCGGTTCTGCAAAGGGGCAGGGAGGAAAGCCGTGGAGCTGCAACCAGCCTGGGAGACCCGAGGCGTTTAACCACCTCACCAAGAGAGCCGCTCCTACCCGGCTGACCCCAAGCGAGCGCGCGACCACGGGGACTATGGGGACTATGGGGACTATGGGGACCCGCCTGCCGCTGCCCGGCCGGCCCCAACGCCGCGGCTCCGCCACAGCCAGCCTGACCCGGGGCTGAACCAGCGACCTTGAGGAGTCAGTGGTTTCCCTGCTTGCGTAGGCTCGCCTGGAGGAAGGAGTCCTGGCTGAAAYGCAGGTGTCTGCTCTTTCACTTGGGTCATAAATCTATTATTTTACTGTTATACTGCTCTGCGGAGAATTCTGGGTTTGGTTCAGTGGTTTTCTTGGATACGCTCAGCCTGATTTCTTGTTGCTCTGAGCTGATGCAGCCAGCAAGAGTGTAAACTGTGATGGTGCTCCCGTGATGGAAAGGCCTGTCTCTGGGCTGGCTACTAAACTGCGTGTAACTCATATCACCAAGACAGCAGAACAAAGTTTACAGCATTATGGAAGGAGCCCAGGGTTGGTGTTTTTATTCCAGCTAGCTCGGATCCATTACATAGCTCTGTGTTTACGGCAATCTGTGTCAGACTCTCTCRGAACTACTTCATTTCACTGCAGTTATCACTTATAATTAGCTAGAGCCAAGCCCTTACGATCTGTCTTACAATGCAAATCCAAGAATAATTGTAACTTATATCGTTGTTTCAAAGTTGTTTTAAAAGCTGCTTAAATCTGTGTTTGGTGTGAGAAGGCATTGAACACATACTTAAATAGTTAATTTTTATTCACTATTAGTGAGGAAGTTTACTGCTTCTGGTTTTCTCTGTTTGAAAAATTAATCTAGACAGTTATGCTCCTATGCTAGGCAGTTTTAATTATGTGACATCCCCATTTGCTACTCGAGAGGCCTGCCCATGTCTGGATTATTAACACACAGGACAAAATATATAGCTGGGTGCTTATGAAGTGGTTCCTGTGGATTTTGGACAATCTTTTTCAAAATCATTTCCATTTAAAATGTAATGACTCACAGCTCTCTTTCATCTTTTTTTTTTTCTTTTTTTTTTTTTTTTTTTTTTTTTTCTCTACTGATGAATTCTGCCTAACATTCCCTGCATAATTTGCCCTGGATATCTTTAAACACTAACAATCTAATTATAAGTTATTAGCACTACTAGTCATCTATAATAGGGAATGACCTGCATTACTCGTGGTACCAAGAAACAAGAAACTTGCAAGCAAATGTAAGAAAGAGTAGCTCATCTATGGAGTTGAACTGAGCARAAGTTCACATTTACCTTCTCTCGTGTCTCGTTAACAGGCCTCAGAGAGCCCCCTCTCTCCGTGGTTCAGCTGCACGGTTCTTGGGTCCTCGTGTGAGGAGCTCGGTGACGGGTTTGCACCCGTCTGCTCCTGCGCTCAGCAGACACTGACCTGGGAGCCCGCAGCACTGACTCGTCAGTCCTCTGCTCTGAGCGCCAGGCAGTCCCATTTCTCTTATCACTAGTATTGCTCTTAATGACTCTTCCTGATATATGTGGAAGCGTTCAGCAATCAATAACAGTCTCTACTTTTAATTGCAGCTAAAGCTAGTGAAGCCTCAGGGTATCATTTGAAGCCTGTCTCGTGTGGTGCCCTACAAAGAGCTACTGAACAGTAGAACAGCTTAAGGACATGGTAGCTCCCTCCTGTTGTGTTCTTCATTAATCTGAGGTCAGATCAGTATCTTCTGATGCTTCCTAATTGTGAATTTAAGCATAAGCATGAGCTTTATACGTATTAGGGTCTCTGTAAGTAGATTTTTACCCTGCAAGATAATATTTCTAGACAGACTCTGTGAAACAGTGAAATCAAACCAAGGATAGATGAAAAAACTCACACCTTCAGCAATGCAGCCTCTTTCAAAGAGTTCACTGCAAGCCGTGTGCCAGGGTCTAAATCAGTGGAAATGAGGGGTGAAATTATGGATTAAKGAGTGGAAGATAAATCAAGCCTGGGGAGAACCTGGGGGGTCCTAGCAAAATGTCCTGGTCTGCCAGGGTGGTTGAGTAATTCTAGGGGTGGTCTACTTGGCCCGCAACCGGGTGGGATGAATTTCCTTATTGTGAGGCAAGGCGAGTTCATCATTTGAGAGAATAGTTACACAATATCACCAGTACTGGGGAGTTGACCTGAATGTGAACCAAAAAATCAGTTTGAACTGTTTTTCTTTCAAGTTTTCTTGAACCAGAACTGAACTTGAATGTTATTTTCAAGTTTAGCTGACTTCACGCTGGAAGTGAAAAATAACAGCRTCAGTCAGAGCTGGAGGTGAACAAAGCTGAAAATGGTCTCCCCCGAGTGCTGGCAGGCCACAGCGAGCTGCTAGCCTTGCTTGCAAACATGCCTGAGGAGGAGGAGGACTTCCAGAACGGGTAAGAGAAGCAGGATGCCTTAGTAGTCTTAGAGAGTGYGGATCAATAGCCCAAGTGCACCAGTTAATCATACTGTAAATGTTTAAGTCACTTCCTTCATTGCAAGTTCCCAAATCCGGACTCTTGTGTGGTTAAAAGACAGCCTTGTGCAGCAGTGATTGCCCTGGAAAGGCTTTGGTAACTTTTCCAGTCTCGGTGGGATCTGATGCTTTGAATGGGAAGGTTTTGCTGCTTCTGCCTGCTTGGTACTCACYTGGGGAGCTCCTCAGCTTTGTTGGTTGTATGAACATGTACATAACCAACCACAGGCAAACCTTTGCTTGCTGTATCCTGTGTCCAGTGATGTTAGTATGATGCTGTGMGCTCATGATTAAAACAGCCAAGCAAGTAAGATGCTCTGGACAAATGTATTGCATCCCTGACAAAATTCTGGACAGTTAATTGGCAAAACATGTCTTATTTCAACCTGCAATATTGATTATGTTCTGCCTGAGGAAATTGAGGACACACTTGAGTGGTGAACTTTTTTTCCCAAGTAACCTTCTTGGCCCCTTGATTCTGTTGACTTCAATTGATTTTACAAATTGGATGAAGCAGAGACAATAATATTGTTAAATTCCCCCGAGTTGTTGCAGGAGGGAAGGAAGAAGGGACAACGTGAAGTGCAGCAAATCTCTTCATGGCTGAAGCTTGCTCTCRTGCAAATTCTTCTTACTTGGATTGGGGAAGGGTCTCCTCAGCCTTGGCATTGCCACCRTGTTCTCACCCAAGGTGGGTCCTACCTGTGTGTTTATGGGGGCTGACAGCCTCGTAGTTGGAAGGAGGAAAAATAAGTGCTGGCAGGTGGTGAGATCACTGTATCCGACGTGAGCTCGTCTGCTATTCTCTGTGCGACTCACACAGCCTTGCAGTTTTCAGTAGAAATTCCCATTCCCATAACGTATTTTCACATCCTTAGGGAAGAAGTAGCCCTTCAGCTTTATATTCAAATGACTTCTCATGTGGYGTGGAACGGTGGACGTTAGCTCTGGGTTAACTGCAAACAAGTTTATTGAAGAGGGTGATTCGGTGCAGTCAGGGCAGGCAAATCTTTCTGCGTCTCTGCTGCTGTCCGAGTCTCGGCTTCTTGTCAGGGGTTCCCGTAACTCCCAGAAAGGAGCCTCGCGGGGCGTCCCGGTCACGGTCACGATCCCCCCGTCAGCCAGCCGCCCTGCGCGAGAGCCCAAGGCGCTCTAGGGCACGGAGTGCGGCAGGGCTCTGCTAAAGGGGGTGCAGTTTGACTCACGGCCGTACGGTACTTGGTGTGGAGACGCTCCTTTCTTGACCTCATGCCCGTTTCTGGCCTCCCCGATTGCACCCAGTATTGCCTCATTCCTCCCGGTCAGCGCTGGGTGTTGGCAGGTCGGCTGGGCAGCGAATAGGGGCAYGAGGGGGAGCATCTCCTCCACGTTGTGTCACTCCCCAAGCTGAGGCTGACTAGATAGACTCCTGGCTGCCCTTTACACTTTGCTCACTATCACGAATYGCTTTATGTGTGTTTTATTCAACAGGCGCTTTTCCCATTACTTCAGTTTCTCCTCCTGTTTCTYGTATTTTAGGCAGAGAGCTCTGCCTTAGGGTTTCTGCGCTGACTAATAGTGCTCCTCCAGTTTTCAGGTTAATGCGTCTTGCTGCTGGCAACAGCAGCACTATATAAGGTGCAYGTGTTTATTGATAGGGTTTTTATGTGTGTCTTGCACTTGTTTCTACCACTGAGGCTTCTCACTGCTCTAGCACACTCAYGTGCAACCACTTGAGCCCTGGCAGTTGTGGAGGAGAAATGTTGCAACTTGCCCGACAGACGTTTTTAACCAAAAGGTGGCACTGCGGCTGCACCGATTTGCAGGAGATCCGCGGTTTCGTGCAGTTTCGCACGCGYTGGCGAGCCGCTCAGTGCCCTGCACTGTAACTCCCCCTTCCACTGCTTGTGAACAGTGAGGAGTGCGAATCGCGAGGGCAAGGTAGTTGTTTTCCAAGCATTAAAATAATATCGGTGCTACAGGAAGCAAACGATTTTAGAACTCTGCTGTAAAACTGATAAATACTTCATTCCAGCTTTACTGAATCTGAATGACTGACTAAGAAAAAAGCAATCGATATCTGAAAATGTGCTGCCAAAGTACCCAGAATATTTCAGTTTTGGAGGTGTCCTACGGGCAGAACCGGTTCCTTGGAAGGGTTTGCTTTGCAGCCTCTTGGGCAAGAAGAGCTTCCAGAGCAGCTTGTCCCAGGGACGGACCCAGCTGCCTTAGGAGCCCTTCTGGGGCTGACTTTGACACAGGCTGGTTAGATGCTTCCCAGGCAGATTAAACGCCACTCGGTGCTTGTGTTTYGCCGTGTGCAGGCAAGACCCCTAAGCCGGGTCACAAAGGATGGTTTGTTTCATAGGGAAACCGAAGCCGGAAAGTTTGGGGTCGGATATCCCGGCTCAGTGCCCGGTTGGAGAACCCGGGTGAGCCGGGGCTGGCTGGAGTGGGGCGCGGGATGCCGGGGTGGCCCGGCCTGGCCCCGTGGTGAGGAGGGGAGGGCGGGCWGGACTTGGCACCCTGCGCCCCCATGGCCCCTCTGCAAAGGAGTCTGCATCGGAAGCTGCCGTCCCCGGGGCACCTTTGCTAGGGTGGCGCATCTCTGCTGCTGCGAGAGCCCCTGTTTCAGTCCCTGTTTCCCAGACAGATGYTCAGCTTAAAAGCCGTGGTCTTGTTGGAGTGGGGATGGTCAGATCCCTCTAGAGGAGGGCCRGCGCTCGGCGCAATGGGAAGTAGCCACTTAATGGGCCGGTTGGGCATACTGAGGTAGTGTCTGCCGCCGAGTTTTCCTGGCTTTCCTGAGCGTCTTTGTACGCACAACACCTGGAGTCACTTCCTAAGCGTATACCAATGTCCGAGTCAGTCAGCACGAGGAGGGTGATTGCCATCGTTCGTAAAACAAAAATAATAATAATTGGGGGCCTGCGCACTGGCCCCCAAACCATGATGGTCTCTTTATTAAGATTTTTTTGTTTTCCTCTGAGTCACATGCACACGTGCAGAAGTTTTCCTCTGCAACAAGGATGGCAAGCTGATCTTTGAGGAAAAAAAAAATAGAAGCACAAGAAGGCAAGGGATCCTTAAATAAATTTAAGATTTAGAAAAYCATGACTTCAAGATCGAGAATAAAACTTTGCAGATTCAAAGCAAGAGAGGATGAGGTACTTTACTGGGAAAAAAGCAGTGAACATTGAATCTTAGGAGAGTGAAGAGCTACCTCCTGCGCTGCCCCCCARGGTGGTCCTGCCCCATCACAAGTTGCCTCATTGAAATGGGAAGAATTGCAATATATTGCCTCAGACTGAAGAGACTTCTGCCCATGTTACTAACAGTTAGCAACTTTCTGCTTTGCAGAATCACTGTTCAGTCAAACCTTTACATTTAATCAGCACACACAGGGGCACAGCAGCTGGGCCCTGCAGCTGCCCACAGTATTTTTAAAACAGCACCATATTTTAAAGGATAATAAAAATAATAGTAATATTGATAGCTTTCTGAAAGAGTCAAATACATTCCAGCRACCACAGTTTTCTGTGTACGTGCGTGGGGGTGTATACCTGTATATACCACACAGGTGACAATTCCCCTGTGGACCTAAACAGGCTGACAAAGCCTGGCCTGGAGGAATAGCAGAATGCATAGAGCTGCTCCACCCGCCCCTCAAATTTTAAAACGAAAAAAAAAGGAATAATTAGAAGCAAAAGATTTTTGATTAACGTTGAGAAACAAACAAACAAACAAACAAACAAACAAAAAAGGACAGCAAAAGCAGTCCGAGTAAAGGGAGCGGTTCGGGGCAGGAGACGCAAGCCGGGTCGCCCCGAGCGGGTCTCTGGGGGCGCCGCTGCGGGGCGGGCCGGGGGCGGGCCGG
>PTEX01000036.1:5679550-5689719 GCA_003342815.1 Eudromia elegans | reverse complement strand
AAGAAAAGAAAAGAAAAGAAAAGAAAAGAAAAGAAAAGAAAAGAAAAGAAAAGAAAAGAAAAGAAAAGAAAAGAAAAGAAAAGAAAAGAAAAGAAGGAAAGAAAACGAGGACAGAGAGGAGGTTCTGGCCTTCCGGCGGTGTCTGGCGGGCCGCGGGTGCGGGGCGGCGCTGCGGGCGCGCGGTGCTGCAGCCGGGGCCGGGAAGGGCTGCGGGGCTCCCCGCGAGGATCCCGCCCGCCTTTTGCCCCAGGGCGTTAGAGCCGCGTGGGGCTGCGGCGGCCCCCGCCCCGGCGCTCGGGGGAGCCCCGCGCTCGGGCACTTGACGCTGCTTTTCTTTTCTCCCCCCTGCTAACTGCTACCCGGGGAGAGTGGGGCACGTTCATATTTACATTTTCATTTTCCTGCGTGTTTTGTGCTCGTCCCCAGCGTAGTCGCGGGCAGGCACCGGAATTCGTGCCCAGGG
This sequence comes from Eudromia elegans, assembly GCA_003342815.1. Taxonomy (NCBI): domain Eukaryota; kingdom Metazoa; phylum Chordata; class Aves; order Tinamiformes; family Tinamidae; genus Eudromia; species Eudromia elegans. The sequence goes on along the minus strand of PTEX01000036.1, from coordinate 5,689,256 downwards.
CAGGACTGTGTCCTCCGCGTCCCCTAACCAGGAGCGGGGTTGAACAAAAAGCGCGAGCACGGAGCAGCCTCCGGGCGACCCGCCGCATCCGCGCGGGTGGGAAGCGCCTTCCCCGCGGGCCGGAGCGCKCCCTGCTCGCCAGAAGGGCCCCGCGGCGGCAGCGCAGGGCGCCCGGCTGCTCCCCGCGCCTTCTGCTCCGCGGTGCGAGGCGAGCGGCCGTGGCCGGGCACGGGCCTCGGCGGGGAGCGGCGCCCGTTCCGGGCACGGCGCCGGCGAGAAACGCCGCCGGGAGCGGCGTGCGGGGCGTTCCTGCCGCGCTCCCGCCTTGCCCCGTGCTGCCCCACGCAGGCAAGCGGCGGGTGCCTGCTGGAAGCGACGGGGAGTTACCCAGAGCCCGCTCTGCTGCAGCAGAGCGGGGAAGCCGCCGAATCCTCTGTTTGTCTGCCCTAATTTTGAAATAAAAAATGAAGGAGCAGAGCCAGGAAACCTGCCGGCTCTTCTAGGGGCTAATTCCGACTCTTCATCAAGATCTGATTACCAAAAAGGAAGGCAGAGCGTAAAAGTGCTATAAAGATATAAAAATTCTCACTCTCGCCCATAATTCACCCAGCAAATGTGTCCGTTAGGACATTCCCAATAGCGAGGAAATCGTGATGTTGCTGCAGGGTCCTCTACGGCCGAGCTTCTGCCAAWTCGGGTGAATAATCTGGGCCCCTACGCCGGCTCCGTAAAGCCCTGCAGTACCAGGATACTCCTTCTGCTTTCTCAAAAACATGGGGCTTCTGAAGAAGAGTAAAAGCTAATTAAAAATAGTTAATAGGTTAATCACACTTGCCTTATATTTGTCTAATGCAGAACACTGGTTCTTTAGTGATGTAGCTCGGAGGCACTACCGGGRGCCAAGAAAATGAATCAGACGTTTAATGGAGATGTGGAAGCGGAAATTTCTTGTAAGGCTACAAAACTGCAAGCCAATAATACACTGAAATATARTAAAGTTATCGTTAAAATTCCACGCATGAGACGCTGCCCTCCGTGTCCTCTCCCTAGGTGGATACGCCGAGGCAAAACTGGCCGGGTTTTATGGAAGAGMTGGAATTGCCGGTAGGTTTCTGACCAGCCCAGGGCGGCGGGGGGCGGCAGACCCTGGGGACAGGCAGGTGGCACCGCGGTCACCCCAACCCGCTCTGGGAACCCCGCTGGAGAGGGGGAGCAGGGCTGGGATCTGCCCTCGCATCCGCGCTCCGCTGGCAGGGAATGGATGAAGAGTGGATGTTCCAAGCGCCGCTCCTTCCCTCGTGTTCCTTAGCGCTGGTCCTGACTGACCCCTGCTGGGGGAAAGCCAGGAAGAGCGAGCTGGCAGGGAAGCCCCCTCCGCAGCCGCCCGGGCGGCGAGTCCAGGGAATTTGCGGGCGGCATTCCCAAGGAAGAGGGCTGACTTCCCCCCTGGCACCGAGGCGCTCGCCGGAGCCCGTTYGAGCACCGTGCGGCCTCCGCGCCCGCTCGGCCGGCAAATACAAGTAAAGGAAATGAAACCGGCGTTTACTGCAGAATATCGCCCGGTTCGAGCAGGTTTGGATCTGCTCTTGGTAACCTCAGCCCTGTTCTGAACTCTCCCAGCGTGTGGAGATCCGTAAAGAAGAAGGGACCGTTCAGTCGGTGTCGGAGGAGGAGGATGGTCTYGATGAAGCCGGGGAGGACCGGACACTTGTGGCTGATTGGACCCAAACGGCAGGGCTCACAAAGAGGAGACCTGAAGGTTCCCGGTGCTGCCCGGTTCTCGTTTATCGTGAGGCCCCGCAAGCAGCAAATCACACTGAAGCCTGTTGCTTAACACGGGTCTGTTGGGGGTCTCAGAGACTCACATAGAAAAAAAAAAAAACCCAAACAAAAAAACCAAAACAAAACCCCACATTGCAGACTAACAAGACACCGGGACAAAAACGTCATTATGGCCAAGTCATAAAAACGTTTTGTGCCGCGGAGGGCTGAGGACACCGTCGATGTGAACCCRGCAGGAGTCCGCGAGTTCTCCCCTTGGCTCTGGCCTGCAAGTGCAGCCCTCCAAGCACGTTCGCTCCGACTGTCCCCTGCTCTGTTGCAATTCCTGGATACGGGGCCCGCGGCCGCCCCGGGATTGGTGTGTGCGCTGCCTCCAGACGGGCCCTGGGGGAACCTTTCAGCACTAAAACTGACGCCTTGCTTTGATTTCACACGAACGGCAAAGAACGTATGGAAATTTAACTGACATAGCCGGCGCTTTTATGTAGTTTCTTTCACTATATGAGGGAAAATATATGTACAGTAGGGCCATCTCTGGCCATCGATCTCTAAGTAGCCCCCTGTGGAAATCAGCGGAGAGCTTTGCTTAGAAATTGCTGGCACGGTGCGGGCCAGTGTCAGGGAACTGGAAATCGATGATCTAAATGGGGGCGGGGAGGGGGGAACGCGGCAGCCGCCGCAGCAGCGATCACCAGGTGCATATTTTTATGGTTTTTAGAAAATCGTATTTCAGCATTTTTCCTCGCAGCAAGGGCYGACAGGGTTGCATTGATTAGAACATTCGGGCTAAATCGTATGGAAATTCCTCAGAGCAGTGTACTTTGCAGCGTAACTTTTTCTTTTTTTGTTAACGAAGAGATCCGGCGGTTTYGATTCCACGTTGAATGTGATGATGATTCTGAGCCGGGGCCGGGATGGGCGGCGGGCTGGAGGCTCGAGGCTCCCGGGAAGGGGGCGGCGGGAGCCCCCGCGCGCCCCGGGCCGTACGGGCGCCCGCGGAGGGTTCCGCGCTCCTTCCGCCCCCGCCGCTCGCAGGACTCCTGCCCGGGTCGGGGCCGGCCCGGCGCCGCGGGCGCTTCCCGCGCGGGCTGCCCCGGAGCCGGGGGCGGCGGCGGCAGCGCCACCTAGCGGGGCCGGGCGGCGCCCCGCGAGGCAGGGCCCGTCCCCCACGCGGGTCTGCGGGGGCCTCGCGCGCGGCCTCCTCCCCGCGTGGCGGGCGCCCGCCCCGGAGACGCCCGTGCCCGAGGAGCAGGCGGCGGCGCCGCGCTCCAGCCCGGCCGGGGGCCGTCGTGCCGCTCCCGGCGTCGCGCCTGCCCTTGGAGGGCGCGAGGGGAGCAGCGCGCGCCTCCCGCCTAGGCTGCCCGGGGCCAGCAGGGGCTGCTGTGACACAAGGGAAGGCAGGAACCGGGGCCCGGCGACGCTGCGCGGGGGTAAGGCAGCTCCTGGCAGCGCCTTCCTCAAGGCTTCCCGGGCACAAACGTGGGGCAAGAGGGTGAATTTCTCAAGGGGTGCCTTTAGTCTGTGGCCTGGTGGAGGCCGGGGAGTTAGCCTGAGGACGCGGGTTCGCTGCCTGCCTCTTGGGGTGTCCTTCAGGCCTCCTTGAAGCCAGCAGTTGCCTGAACGCAGCAGGCGAAGCTGTTCGCTGGCCTTTCTCTCCCAGCCCGTTGGTGCCTGCGCTCTTCCAGCAGGACCTGACGGGGCGCCTGCTGGTTTGGTCAGGGCCCCCGCGTGAGCCGCGGGCGCTAAAGGGCCCCGGCGCCTGGTTCGGGCAAGCTGCACACGCGGTACTTGCTCCTCCTGACGTCGCCGCTTCCTCCTGCAGCGCTAGGCTTGGGGCACGTGAGGAGCTGAGTGACCCCGTCCTTCTGCACGCGGAGCACGTCCCCCGGAGAGGCTGCCTGATCAGGGTGAACCGCTTTCCCCAGGAACACGCCACGGCCAGGCAAGAGAAAGGGCCAAATGGGCAACACGCCGACTGCCCCTGGGCTGCTGGTGACTTKTGGGGGACCAAAGGGAGGTCAGGAGCGTGAATGCCGGGGCATACAGCCCAGAAGCCATTAATCCAGATTCGCTGAGGGGCGTTCAGCCACACAGAAGAGGCCTTGGCTCGTATATTCGTGGCTCTTCTTGGGTGAGGTGCAAGACACATCTCTCAGCCCTAAACCCCCTAGTAAGCAGCTCGTGGGCTCATCTAACTCAGTTCCCCGTGCTTGGGGAAGATGGCCAGGGCACTGCGGGCACACCGAGGTGCCACAAGGCAGTAATTGCTGGCGCAGTTTTCTGCCTGTAACCCTTGCAGATAGCTCCAGAAGTGCCTGTGAAGCACAAACTGTACCGAAATCCGAACAGCCCCACAATAAAGTGGCAGCAGACCAGGGCTTTGCAGAGAAACCTCTCCAGATCATGACTGCAATATCTGGCTTAATTACATCCTGCTGACTGCTCTCTATTTATAAAATATACAGTGAGCGTGCTGTAATGCTCTGCCTGTCCCTTGAGGTAGGTCTGTGGGATGGCATTGCTGGCAAAACGGAGTGATATTTCATAAACTGCTTAAAATCAGGGAGGGTATGTCTGCTCATACCTTAGGTGAACTTCTCCTGTGAACTGAAGGGTAATAGGATGGCTAATAAATAGATGCACTGAGGTTTTATTAAATGAATTGAGGYATAACTTATGGTAAGCGGCTTTGAAAGGAAGGGGGAAAATCAAGTGAAAGAAAGCGCAGACAAGTCCAAGCTGTGCTTCATGTATCAGAAAGCAAGTAAATGGCAAATATTCCATRTGAGGGTGCTATTCAGAACAGGGAATAGGAGAAAATGTGGCTGAAACCGCTGCTGTTCTTTTGCCTTGGTGTAAGAAACTGCTGAAATACCCGCAGAATGAGGAGGGATGTAAAGGCATGGGAGGTGAAGGCCTGGCCTGCTGCCTGGCATGCATGGGAGCACGTCTGCATCGCAGCAGATGCAGCGCTGACCGCTCACAGCGTGCTATGAAAGCCTCTGCCCAGAGACTACAGCCTTCAGAATGCTTCTTTAAATAAAAAGGAACAGAAAAACATGAAGCTGAGGGGATAAAATAAGGTATAGGTGCAAACATAGGCCCCTGGAGGTCTTGCTGGAGTGATTCTCTCTTGCAGGTCACGACAGCCAGTTGTTAGATTCAGGAACGTATGGTTTTAACCCTGGTTCAGACTGCGCGGGCTCACAAATTGTCTCCACCTCCAGTGAAAAGAGTGGGAAGTGTCTTGGGGTTCAGGGCATTTGCTTGGCTTCCTCCCAGGGTGGTTTTGCAAAGCAGAGTAGCTCCTTGGGAGAAGTTCTCCCAGATCCCTTCAGGTGTTTGTACGGCTTGGGAGCTTCATGGAAACTGCTCCGYGGGAAGCCCGAGGCAAGGAGGAGAGCCCCAGGCTTCTCTGCTCCTGTTGCCCGAGCCTCCTTACAGCTGTATGGAATCGTTTGGGTTTGGCTTTCCAGGCAGCTCTCACTTCCCTGGAAACAGTCCAASTTAATTCTGATGCCCTTTATTGAAACTGGGATTTAAAACAAAACGTACAGGAGCACAGCAAACAGCGTGAGGAGCTCGAGGCTGGTGAATTATAACCCTTGAAGCAGATGTTTTTACGAAAACAAAGGATCTGCACGGAAAGTGTAACATGCGGCGCATGTGAAATTACACGGGAAGGGTGTGTTGCAAATCCATGGCATGTTCAGGCAGCCGCAACAAGCAAGGTCAAGAATTAATTTCACATCTTACATGAGAACAGCAGCAGCTCGCCAAACACTCACCACGGATGGACTGTATTTTGGTGAGAAAGAAACAGCATCGCAGGGATTATAATAGGGAGACCAAGTCGAGAACAAGTTGCGCAAAGCTTTAGCCACTTGGGCCAGGCAGGAGGTGGCAACTGCCTGTGGAAAGTGGCTCAGCGGAGCCAGATCTTTCCTAGCAGTCGTTAGCTGATGYGCCTCAGACTTTGGTCCTTAATTTGGAAATGCTGACGCCAGTTTGTTTTGCTGTTCTGTGGGTTTTCTTGTTTCTGCTCTTTTTTGTCTGGTGCACAATTGGCCTCCTTTATAAAGTTCAAGCAGGCGAGTCCTAAGCAAATACTTCTGGACCACAAATACCCTGCACTATGAGGTTTTTATGCCAGACTAGCAAATGTAAACAGATTATGCGCCGTGTTAAACAAACACAAAGAAACATATCAGTGCTGTCAGTGGATTTAAATGACTGAAATACAGATATTTATGCCCTATTCAGGATGTCTTGACAAGTCATTGTCTTTTGGCTTAGGCTAAACCTAGAAATACAGTATCGGCGCTCATGCTGCATTCATTTAGAGGGGAAACAGCCTCTGCCCTGACTTCCACATTCCTATATTTCAGYGGCCCTTTTCCTTTCTCAAGATCTCGCTCCGACGCTTGCAGGAGGAGGAGGAGGAGGAGGACTCGTGTCTCGGTGTGCTAGGTTATGTAATAACAAGCTCCTGACCTGGAATTTCGGCTTCAGGCTTATCCCTCGCGATGGGGCTCGAGCGCGCGGCTCCTGCGCGTGGTCTCGAGGCCGCGCACGGAGGCAGCTCTCCGTTTTGTCGGGGGACCACACGGGTATTCATAGCTTGGGTTATGGTTTTGAGAACCAACATTCAGCATGATCTATCTGAGACTGTTACGTAACTTGTGTATATTCTTCTTTTTATTTTTATGGTTTGGGGTTATCCTCCTTGTAATCATCGAGGCGTACTTATAAACTGATCCAGTTATAAACTGATATAAGTTGATATAGATTTGATCCAGTGCAGCACGTTAGGATACTGCTCATAGTTAATCCTGTCAGAAGGACACAGCGCCGTTGTTGACATCGTTTGACTTTGCTGTCTCTGCTGCAGAGGAGCGACTGACAACGCTTCTCGCTCGTCTCCCACAGTCCCTGGATAAATCGGCAGCAGTTTAAAACCCCAAAGATGCAAACAGCAGCCAAGACTGCCAGCCAAAGGCTTCTCTGTTAAGGTACAAAGCTGTATAATTCTTTCTGGCACGTATGTGGAGCTCCTGTCTAACAACTGCTGACCAGTTTCCACCCGTTTGCTTCTCGCACAGCAGAAACGAAGCAGAGCTGCTCAGCGTCTCTCCAGCAAAAGCAGCTTTCTGTTGGTCAGCAGAGACAACAGCAGCAGCCCCTGGCCGACTTCCTTTATATCCATATTTTGTATGGGGCTTATGTAACTCTTTTAATACAGGGCTTATATAACTTTTTTTAACGGAGGGACTTTGGTTGTGCTGCTCTCTAGGTAACTCCCTCTTCAGTCCCTACACTGAGAGGCACAGCAGAGAGGTAGCTCCCTGTTGAACAGGCGCTGCAGATCCGCTTGCTGTCCATCACTGGAGCGCAGGGTAAGGAGGGCAGCGGTTAATCGGATAACGCATCTTATCCTTGAGCACCCGGGCAGATCCTTTGCTTGTTATGTGCTTTCCTTGTTGTGGAAAGCGTGGAGCCAGCCACTGAGGTTTGGTTGGCTTGCTGGCAGCTTTTCACTGCTAAATTCATGTGAGGATTCAAAGAGAAGGCAAAGGCGAGGCAGAGCAACAGACACCTTCAAGGCCTCGGAGATGAAGTTGCTGGGCTTTTCTATAGGGTACGTGGTAATATGTGCGTGTGGGACCGTGTGTGGGCTGCTGGCAGGCTAACACCATTGCGTGGAGACCGTGAAGCGGCTGCCGCACGTCCTGACACCACAAAGAGTCCAAGCGTTCGGAGAGGTGATGGTGCATTCCAGCTAATATATGTTAATGAACCCAAAGGAACCTGAGTAACAGGGTGTCAGCCTGCAGAATCCCATCCAACCAGTCTAACCAGCCGTGGCTCCAGAAACRCACGGGGCTCCTGTAGATTCAAGGGGCTCAAACCAAGACGTGGTTCAACTCAGCCCCGCGCACCTCTGCTCAACCTGCCCCTTCACATCTGCGCCCTGCAGTTCATCTGCAGGTTTGGTGGGTTTGAAACAACTTTTTGTTCCAGGTTTGATGGGTTTGAAACAACCTGCTGCAGGAGAGCCTGGCTGCGTGCTGCATTCCTGAGYGCACCGCAGGCGGGAGCGTGCGTGGCAGCAGCACAGGCACCTGGCTCCGGGACAAGAAGCACGCACAATTGGAGCGGGGTTGCACGCTGATCCCGCGGGAGCCWGCCCCTGATTTCCAGCTCTCGCCTCCCTCTGGCCCTGCCCACAGGATTGCTGACACTGTCACCCCACTGTCACCAGGTGCTCACCTGCTTGCTCTCCTCCCTGTTGCCCAAGGGCAGTGACTCATCTTCTTGCACTCACTTTGCCTCTGCTCATTCAAAGATCTTGAGCCCTTTGTGTTCCCCCCTCTGTTGTTGTTACTACTTTGCCCATTAAGCCATGAACAARCAGCTTTTCCAGGAGAGTTCTTTCCCTCCTTACAGTTTAGGTTAAGGAAGGAATAAAATATGTAGGAGAAATGGAGGCTACTTCCCCTCTCGTGGATGAGGGTCTGCTCCTTAGGCGGGCGTTGAAGCGTGCTCTCCATCTCGCTGAGGCCGGAGGGTGGCATGTGGCCAGAGGCATCCCCGCGTTTGCTAGGCCGAGTTCCCGGAGATGTTCATACCACGACGTGCACTTTTTCAGCTGGATTCAGCTACGCCTGCCCCTCAGGTGCCCGAGCTGGGAGTGCCAAGGGAGACAACCTGAACCTGCGCGTGACGTTATCAGGAGACCRCGGAGAGCAGAAGCTGCGGAGAGGAAACAGCCCCTTGGGGAGCATCCCTGGAGCGGGGCCGTCACAAGGGCTGCTGCGTGCTCTAAGGGCCAGGCGGAAGGGGCGACACTCGGGTGTCCTTGAGAAGCCAGAAAAAAAAAGAAGAGGGGGGTTAAGTGCTTCTTTATTTGCTGGCAGCGTGCTGTACTACGTTTTGTTCTCTTTGTGCTGCACTACATTTTATTTGTAAGATAGCCAGTCCCAACAAAAGGGAGCAAGCAAGGAGAGGGAAGTCTTGCTCTTGAAATAAGTGAAATTGCGATTGGAGATCTTTGCTGGGGAAAAAAAAATACTTGAAAAAGAAAAATGACAAGTAAAAACATACTGAAAGAGGRAAAAATGGAGAGCAGGTGCCATTAACCCTCTGTTTCACTCTGTGTGGTTTACATTTTTATGTTGGACCCTCCTCTTCACTATCAGATTCTGGGGAGGGATAACTTAGTTTTGGACTCCATTGTTTTTGCCTGTACTATTTCATCTATGGAGTAATATATTGGGAAGCATTCGTAGCAGGGGTAAAGTATCAATGATCCAAGTCATAGTTCAAGTCATGGAACTAATAAATAAATTCACGCTTGGTATAACCATTCGGAGTAAGGATTAAAGTAAATTGGTACAGCAGTCAAGTGTAGGGCAAGTGTTTAACCTGCTTTTTTGTACTTTTTTTTTTCTAAATAAGGGAAAAAATACAGACCGTGAAACAACATGAGAGGAACTAGCGGTGCCGGCGGCGGCTGGAGCAGAAGGGCGCCGGCGCGCCGGAGCTGCGGGGTCCCTCTGCAGCGCTGCACGGACATCGCTCCCCGCTTCATTTAAACGACAGCGTCCCAGGGCCACGTAGCCTTTCTAAGCGTAAGAGGAGAAACAGCTTTGAAGGCCAAACAAGCTTTTAAGGCTGCCGCTGCGAGGCCTTGAGGAAGGCCCGTGGAGAAGCAGCGACCCAGGCGGCTATAGGGGGGCAGCATGGGGAGGGAGCCGGGCTAGCCGGCATGGAAAGCCCTTGTCCTTGCCCGCCCCCGCGGGAATGGCGACTGGGAAGTAGCGTGCCCCTTGCCGCGCGTTCGCCCGCCCGTGTGGGGAAGCGGCGGCGCGGCCGCCACAGCCATGAAACCACCGCTCCAACGGCCGCCCCAACGGCCGCCCCA
>PTEX01000036.1:5636618-5678995 GCA_003342815.1 Eudromia elegans | reverse complement strand
CGCGGGTCGCGGAGCCGCCTCTGGAAATGTCGGTGCCCTCCTGGGCCCGAGATGGTTTAGGGGGCGTGGGGGGTGTAACATAAAATGTATTTATGTAACTACGTGTGTGTTATGTGTGTGTGTGTGAGACGAGAATTGCTGATGGCTGCGTCGCCACCCGCTCCCCGGAGCCTCCTCGGGCCGCTCCGCTGAAGAAGCCGGACCGGCTCCGCCGCAGCCGCTGGGCGAGAGCGACGGCGCCGCCGCCGCGAGGAAGGACCCGCCGCGGCCAAAGGCGGCCTCGGCACCTCCCCGGCCCGCCGTTTATGGCTGTTTAAGCGATAGGTGCTCACCCTTGGCCTGCAAAGTGTGACGTTTCTGCCAGGGCAAGAGGGTTTTTTTTTTTCTTTTTTTCCTTTTTTTCTTTTTTTTTTCCCGAAACGCCGAGCCTATGCAGCGGGTTCATCCCAGTGGCAAAACAGCCACAGAGCGTTATTCTTTTGTTCGTCCCGGAGCTGAGGCTTAGCTGGACAAAAGCAGCGCGCCTCGCAGCCGCTGCTTAGCTGAATCAAAATAGCAGGGTGCTTTCATTGGGGTGCCGAGAAATAAGGCAAAGCGAACGCTCTCTGTGGTGGCCTGTGTGAGCTGGAAGCTCCTGGGGGAGGGCTCTTCAATCAGCCCCTATTTAAAGCCCCTTGGACTGCCCGGGTGTGGAGTCTGTCCTGTCATGCGGCAGGTGAAACTTGCTGCCGGGTTTCTGTTCCTCACTGAGGGCCATAATCCAATAAGGGAGCATTTAGACTGTGCTTATCCAGAGATGAAAGCCGCCTTTTAAATAGGCTTCCTTGTGGCGATCTGTTTAACAACTTGGTTTCCTGGGCAGCTCTTGGGTTTTGCTTTATTCTGTAGGCAAAGTTTGTTTCTGAGCATGGTAGCATGTACATGTTGAGCTTCCTACGGTGAACTCTGCATAGTCAAAGCCTATAGCCCTCTGAACACAAAAGGCCAGACCTCAAAATTACCGAGTTACCTTTGATTTTCCTAGGTGATCCCAGAGAAGAATGTTTCTTGGAGGCTGCCCTGTTGCTGTAGCAGTTTGATGGTCCAGACAAGAAGAGAGTTTAGTCTGATTTCAGCTCATGCTGAATAAAAAGGACTTTGCKGCTATGTAAGCACATTGGATGTTGATGAAAATATAAAGAATTTCAGGTTAAATATGCATGCATTTGCAATTATTGCTTGAGGTATTAAAGGACGGAAGTTCTTTCTATATTACCTTCTCCCCCATCTTTTTTGGATAGTTTATTTGGGAGCTGCTCCTTGTTCCTCTTACAGTTGTTTAGCCTTCCTGTGACTGATGGCCTTTGTGACACTTGATACTACTAACAAGTGACATCAAGGAAATACTTTACGTATTAAGCTATCCTTAGTGCAGTTAGGCAACTGGGAAAATAAGCCCGCACTTCTTGCTGGATTTGCCAGCTATGTGTCATAGTTTAGGTCTCTGTTTGGAACCCAAGGACATGGCTAACATGTGCTGTGGGTGATTTGGTGACATGTTTTGGTTCAGGTCGTTTAGTAGTAACAGATACCACATTATACATGTTCTTGGATTAATACCTTTCTGCTCTAGCTACTGTCCATCCTTACAGGATATAGCTCTTTTTGCTCCTTTGAGGTTAGTTATTTTGCATGGAGTATATTTGGACCTGAAACTTTCCCTTTTGCCTACAATTTCTTTTCAGGATGGTCGTGACACAGTGGTGGCCACTGCTTTTAAGTATGTAGCTCAGAAGTCTCTCCCTCTTCTTCATTCATAATGAAGCAGCAAACCGAGATGTCTCCTATCTCGTGGAAACTGATTTATTCTGCTGATGGTGACCCAATTCATCCAGTTTTCCATATGCATAATGGAGATGCACTTTAAAGCCCCTTGTTAACCAAAGCAGAGAGCTGCTCTTTGTCTGCCAAACAGTGCTGAGTATGTCTGGTGGCTTCTAGTTTTTGGACTTTTAGTGCTGTTTTCAGTATGTAATCTGATATTTTTCACTACGTGCTTACTATATCCATATATGCTTCATTTTCCAAGGCATCTAAGTAGAGCAGTAGCAGTTTTTTCCCCCTCATCTCTGCAATTTCCTATTACAAACTCAAAATGTAGCTGTTAACTTTTATTTCTAAGTGAGTAGAAATGGCTCCCTTGTTTTTGTACACACGTGGTACGCACTTCGTGAAGCTCTTTGCTGAAGATCCTGAGCTTTGTTAGTCTCAGCATCTGCAGCATCTCACTAGCTGGTAGAACTGATGACTTCCTGCAAAATGCCTGTAAACCTGCCTCTTGTCCTGTAGAGCTTTGCAATTTCACAATTTGCTCTTCCTGCACATGGATGTGAGATATGCAGGAGTTAACTTCATAAGGTTTTCCCTTTTTTAGTGTGCAGAAGTTAGATGGAGTTTTACAGATTGCGTTGTGTGTGTTTTCMTATTTCTCTTAAAATTCCCAATGTTTGTACTCTCCTACTGGCAAGGAAGTAACACAGCTTTCAAATGCTRTAAAAATTCATCATCTCTTGAATGTAGTTGGCAAGTTGTTTCTGTTGCGCAGGGTTGTCAGAGAGTAGGATGGCTGTTGTCTTGCCAGGCCCTGGGGAMAAGCGACTGCTTGTCTAGGGGAATTGTTAATTATTTGCCACCCAGAAGCACCGAGCAGTGTCTCTTCTGCAGGACAGAAAAGCCGTTTTCCTTCTGCGAAACGGGGCTTCCTGGGAATCTGTTACTAGATAAACTACTCAGCCTTGTGGAGCTGTGCTTGGGACTTTGGTCTTTGTTCTCTAAAACCCTGGAAAGCCACTTGAAGCTAAACGAAAATCCTGATGGTGCTAATGGCTATGGTGGAGCATTAACGTCCGTCTCTGATGGGTCTTTTACTTTTTTTCATTTCATGCATTTATTTTGTAATAACTTAGAATTGAGAATGAGATTGTTTAATCTTAACAGACTGTTTATGCTTGCACTGTCTGGTACAGGCATAGCTGAAGGGTTAGCTCTTGGAATTTCTGATTTGTTTTGAATTTATTTTTGGAAGTGGCAGTGAATTCARACAAGTGCAGGTAGAAAACAGTCTGCAGGTTTCAGTCTTTGCTTCCACAGGTGCTGTTGTTTTCTCTCACTTTATGGTTTTTAGCTGCATATCAGGCTGTAATTGCTGGAACAAGAAGGTGGGTTTTGGTATTCAGGTTGCTTTATATCTTGACTTCAGAGGAAGATATCGAGGTGCATCTAACTAAATATACTACCAGGTGATCCAAGTGAACTGTTGACKGAATTGTAGAGCTTGTAGCAGAGCAGAAAAGTGGATGATAGAGAAGAAAACTAAAGTGATACTTACGGAATAAAATGATGCAAAATAAATTCTTCTGCATGCTAAGTTTTCACAACCATTGCTGGAAAGTGTTTGTCTTAATTTTCTCAGCTGCACTTAATGCAGGTGATTCTACATTTCCTATGTAAAAACAAGCACATATTTACCACCTATTCCGTATTGTGTTCTAAAAATAAAAATCCAGTCTTGGCAGGTCATTGCTATAACTGGAGTAATTGGAATAATTCCATTGTGTGGTTCACGTAGCATGAGTTAATTGTCGTGTTGAGCACATGTGGCATTAGGAGCTGTAAAACAGGAACTAAAATGTGTATTTCTGCCCATAGGAAGGCAGGTTGACGTGTCTGGTTTTCTGTGTGACTGTATATGGCTGTGTTCTSGTAGCTGATGTGAAGTAGTTAAGAGCAAGAAGTTTATATAGGAGCTACAGCGGGGTGGTTGCCCAGCCTCTTAGAGATGCCTGGAGTGAAGAAAAAGAGAATTAAATATATCATTCRTGTGACAGGCTGTCATCTATAACTTGGGAATGGTACAGAAAAATGAAAATATGCTGGATCAAACATTTAATTTGGAGTTGGGGTTGAAAGGCTGTTGGGTCTCGTAAAACATAACGACTTCTGTGGTTTCCATTTAACCTTTGAAACCCTGCGGCACGTGAGTTGAAAGCCTCAGTAGTTCAGTGCCAGCCCCTGCCAGCTCCTTGTTGCTCTGGTGTGTTCAGCATGGCCTGAACCTGGAAAGCAGGAAGCAGAAGGGTTGCTTGGGTTCCTGCTAAACCCTGGATGGAACGTTGTGATTGCTGAGGTTCGTGGCTATAAAGAGAAACGCTTATAATCAATCATGCAAAATAATAAAAAACACAACTCTTATTTGCAAGAGAAAAACCTGCCCCCGCCAGTGCTTGGTTTCTGGAACCACATCGTGCTGCGAAAGGCAATTATCTAGTTTGTATCAACAACTTCCTCCTTGGCTGCTGACTTTGCAAATGAGCTTCCTTGTTCTTGAAATGCTTGTGGCCAGTACAGCAATGAAGTGGAAAATCAAGTGTTCAAGGTCATTCTTGAGCTAAGTTWACAACGGGAAGTTAAAGACGCTTGCTGGCTTATTCCCCACTGGTTCATGTAAGAAACTTAAAGCTTAAAAGTGGCGAAAGGTACTAAGTTGTGTTTGTTCAGCTTCAGCAGTGGGAAAGAAGAACAAGGTTGATATAGTCCGACTGCTTTATTCCTCTTTTTCCCTTTGTATTTAGATGAACTACAGAAGAAATACCCTTTTGAGAAACTTTACTGGGGAGTAGAATTGAGCTTGCTCATAAGGTACCTTACTGAGCASATGATTTTGGCTTTCATGTATTTAGCTATGCAACACCTCATCTGCAGAGGATATTTTGAATTTTTTCTTGACCAGGGCCAATTATTGAAGAGATGGTCAGAATTGCCACGGTATATTTTTARTAGGAGGGTAAAATAAATATTGTATGTAAATTAAATCATACATCGTATTGTCCTGTGTAAAACACCACCTTCACAGAATCACAGAATGGTTGAAGTTGCAAGAGACCTCTGGAGATCAGCAAGTCGAACCAAAGCCATTGGGTAGGCATTTTGAGACCTGGTGTGCACAGAGACACAGCTACTGACTTGGTTTAGAGTTTTTATTTATTTATTTTAAGTTTTCACCTTTCTTAGCTGTAGAGAAGGTTTAAGACATGCAGAAGGAGYTAACCTTTTTTACTAAAAAGAAGTAGCTGAAGTAAAATCCCTGTTGGACCCCAGTGGGTGGGCTATGATGCCTGGAGCAACCACATGCTGGGCAGGGCCCTGCAGCACCCTGGCCAGCTCCCAACCCTCTGCTCCAGCCAGACACCCTAAAAAACAGCCTAAAACACATCATAASCCCCAGTCCCATCTCTGTTCCCCTAGTATGGTCCCATTCCTTGCAGTTCTCTGTGTTCAGATTTAGCCATTAACTTTGGACACACAGGTGCCAAATGACCATGTGGGAATTATCAGTCCTAACRTAATGTTTGTGATTCTGAATATTCTTTTTCTGATGCAATAACGAACATTCCTGTGTTTTGGTTGTTTGTTTTGCCACAGGAAGTGGATCTGGATGAAAGGTTTGGAGAGCTGGATCTCAGAAATGATTCGGACGTTCCTGATGTTCCCCCATCAACAGATAGCACTCCAGAGATCCTCAAAAGGGCACTGTCCGGCTTGTCTGCCAGGTATCGTACAACAAAGGAGTCCTCAAATTTGAGAGCTGTGGAGTAAAATTATTACAGATCATATTACAATTTTAATGTCCACATGATACTCACGAAAATTGAAAATTATTTGACATCATGATTGATTTATTTATGCTTGAATAGCCCTTTTATCTGATTTATATTTATATTCTTTTATATCTATATTTTAGGCATAATACCTAAAGACTGCCCACTGCATGCATTTCTATACAGATCATTGAAATCCTTTCAGCTTATTTCAACATTTGTGACTGTTTCCTTTAAGCATCACCATCATATGGGCTAAAGAGTATTAATGGAATTTGACCTCCAGAAGATGTGTTTCTGTGTGGTTATAATACCCTGACTTCATCTATTCAGCCTCAATCAGAGGTTATTTGTGAAAGGAAAGAAGAACAAATTCTGTCTACTGAACTTTGTGGGTCTTTTTGCCAGCTTTTCCATTTACTTACAACTTTTTTTTTTATGTTAAATACAATGTAGCTACCTGTAGTTACTTGTAAGTCATGTTAATTTTTTTCTCCCATCTTTGTCTTTTCAAACCYCATTTTCTAACTCCCACCCTTGTTCACAGGGACTTAAGGGGTAGCAAATTGTGTGTGTATTTATACAGCTAGTTAAGAAAATACTCATRATACTTATGGTCATCACTGTATTCATGGAGACTAATGGATAAAATTCCTGTTGCATTTCTCCTGTTCATTATGTTTGTATTTTCTTTAAATACGGAACATTTCCTTGGTCATGGCTATCAGCATTTCTTGTTTTTCATTAATCCATTTCATTAATTTCATTAATGTTTTCATTAATTCATTTCAATAAGCCAGTGGAAGCTTGTCCATGCGAGATAGGTTATGTACTGAAGAACTAGCTCAAAAGACAAATACTTGTATCCTGCATCCTTGATGCTTTCCTTAGGAAATCACTATACAATTTATATTACATACCCAAGTCTTTTGAAGTCAGCAGACAGACCTACAAAACCAGTGTAGGGTAAAACGTCCCAAGACCTTGTTTGAAAAACTGACCTCAATTTGATGTCTCTAATAGTAATGTGAAACTAAATTTGTTTTTTTCACTTGTACAGTGTCTAGTATGTTCTGTTTTTGAATTCTTCTCCCGGAGCCTTTTGTTCATTGTGGATGAACAACATTACTGACTTTGATTTCTTTTTTATTTTACCTGTTTGCATGTTTGCTTAGTTTATGTTTTTTTTTTGCTGTGGGTTTTATTAAACAAGCAAGAAATTTTGTGGAGTTACCACAGTTTGTAGTATGCATCCTAGTCAATTAGTCAAGGAAGTCGCCTTAACTTATGGTTGCTTTTTATTCTCTTATTTTTATAGATGGAAAAACTGGTGGATTCGAGGAATTCTAACTCTAGCTATGATTTTGATGTTTTTTCTGATCATATATCTGGGGTCATTTATGCTGATGCTTCTGGTAGGTTTGTTTAAATGTGTTGTTCTGTTCCAGACTAACCTCTTCATTTTATTGCATGTAAAATATTTATCRCGTGTATCAATTGCACAGCCATTGAGAAAACTGTTTGCCCTGTGTTTATTTACATAGAAATATTTGTGGGGAAAAAAAAAAAAAAAAGAAACCTGAGCAGAATCAAATTTGGGCTTTGTGTTTAAATGGCATCTTCCATACTTCAATTACTTGTTTTAAATAGTCTTTAAGTCTGGGAGCTTCAACAATTCTTTCCTTCAGTTTTATAAAACTATTCTCATCCATTTGCTTGTCGAGTTTCCACCACTTTCTGTTTATTTTTTCGAAGTTTGTTTTTTAATTTTCTTTTCCCCAGTTTTGGGGCTGAGGAAAGCCGGCAGCTCTTGTTTGTTAGCTGCAGCTTGTCCTGAAGGGCTTTCTTCAGTTATTTTACTGCTTTTGGCTTTGGGTTTTCTGGAAAAACAGAGCTAGATTTGCCCCTGAGGTACAGAGGTGAAATACACATCGAGGTCGTGAAGGGAGCAAATATCACAATAGTAGCATTCATATAGCCCGTCTCTTTTTCTTTTTCTTTTTTTTTTTTTTTTTTTTTTTTGTTATTTAATATACTACTAAAGAATTAAGGATGGAGGAGCATGTATATCTATCTATCTATTAAAAAATAGATAATCTATATGTACTCCCCCACTGCAATTCTTCATTTAATATTCTGTAACACTTCCAGAATGGTGACAAATGGAACAAAAAGGAAACAATCCACTTTTATTGTGTTTCCATATATTAATGCCTTGCTGTAAGATTCCTATAGCTTTGCTTATGCCTGCAGTTGAACCAAGAAGTGGTTAAAAAATCATACATTATTACGCATCTCCTGCATCAAGAAACAAAAATTCAGTCATCTAATRTTATCTTTTGACATTCACTTAGAGACCGCTTATAAAAAAAGCGGAGCAAAAAGACTTCTGTTCAAGAATGATTGCACTTCACTGGGATTAGTCTAAATTTTGTCAAGCTTGTGCCTTGAAACCTGTGCCCTTTGGCACTGCACGGCCCCATCCCTCACGCCACTTCTGCTCAGGTTTCTGAGGCAGGTAGAGTGCAAAGGGGAGCACGAGCTGGACGCCCTCCCGAAGGGGTGACTCGGCGCTGTGCCAGCTCTGCTCCCATGGGCRGCAGGAGGGGATTTGGTGCCCAACGCGGGTGCTGAGAGCCTGGCTGGCGTGTGCAGCAGCGAGGCGGTTGGGACTCCTGCCTCTGTGCAGGGTGTTTGGAAATGCTCCAAGTCTGGCCTGGGGGTTGAGGCTGGGCAAAGCTGGCACACAGGCCTTTGGAGGCCCAGGCTGGCAGCAGGTTCTTCCAGCACAAAAGGAGGTGGATCACAAAAACAGAGGGAAGGTGGTGCAGGGTGTGATGCTCAGACCCCCCTTGGACAAGCTTTGCTTCCAGTCGTCAATGCTAATTAGCAGCGTTAGGCATACTGCTAATGAGATGCTTGCAAGTCGAAGACCTAGGTGTCTAAATTGTGCTGCATTTTTTCCCTTTGGATACTGTAGATGCCTTTTAACCCAAATGTAAAAATAAATCTTCGCCAAAAGAACTAGAAGAGCCTGTACTATTTTTTACAGGAGATGCTTCAGATTTGCCACTGTCCAACTGTTTTAATGAAGAAAAGTCCTGAGCTTTCCCTTGTTTAGTGATTGAAGYCTTTCAGCTAGCCCAGCCTCCCTTTTCTCAGCATGCCTCATGCTTTTAGTTTTCAGGGCGGGTGTCTTAAAGAAAGCTTTTATTTGCCTTGACCTCCCTTTGAAGTTGTSTGAGGTCTGTGTGGAGTTTCAGTTCAGAATAATTTTAATGCAGGTTGCAGTACTCCTTACTCCCTCAAAGAGTCAGCTACAGTACAGCTACGTAATTCTTTCTTTCTCTTGTTTTTTTAGGTCCTAAGCATCCAAGTGAAGTGTTTCCATGAAATCATTACTATAGGTTACAGAGTCTATCACTCATATGACTTGCCATGGTTTAGATCCCTGAGCTGGTGAGTAGCAAGCAAGAGATTTGAAATATAAACCTTGGTAATCTTCATATCCTACTATGGTGGCAGGACAGCTTCATAGGAAATGTGCAGAACTAAACCGTGCCCTCTTTTGAGGCAGGATTCTGAAATCATCTTCCATTTGTGAGCTTGGGCTAGTCAGTGGACCTTCTACTGCTTTAATGTTTGTTTTCCTGTTGTAAATACACACATATGTCTGTATACCTGTATACGTAAATTGGAATTGAGCATATATATGCTGTCTAAAATGTGCTTAGCCAAATAATTACCTAATTTGCATTACCTGCACTGCTTTGGTTCCTTGGCAAGGAATCCTGTATAAGAAATATATTGAATAAGTACCTAAAACTTGAAAGGCTTTTCTGCACACACATAGACATATACAAACTCACAAAAAGTAATATAATGATGTATAACTTTAAGTCCTTTGTGGTTTTGTGCGTAATCACAAGACTGCATAAATACAGAAGTGCTGTGGGATCTGCTGCAAGTGGGAAGGCTAGATTCCTTTTTGTGGCAGATTCCAGACATTTGTTGCTATGTTCTGCTTATGCACAGCTGAACAGAACCAGGGAAATTATCCGTATTTCTGAGGAGAAATAAAGGCTTTTTGATTAGAGTGAGCATTATAGGAAGGTGCAGGGCGCATGGAATATCTAAAAAGCACGAGGACATGATTCTTCAGTCTTGTCCAGTGTTTATTGCTTGTTTGTTTTTTATAAATTGAAACATCTGAGTTATTCTCTGTCTTACTATATTGCTTCTTCAGTTCTGCAGCAGTTTTATTGTGGCAAGGGGTGGATTCGTGCTGTAAGCTTTCTGTAAATCCTCCTCAGTTCCCTGCTGGTCACCTCCTGCAGGGCTGTTGCCTGCTTTGTCTTGTGGCTTCTGGATCTACAGCTAGAGCAAAACCGAGCTTGAATGATTCATCTGCCGTGCCAATTTTTTTAGGAGAGGTAGAAGCCACTGCTTTGTCTTTGCTGCTAAAGCAGCTTAACCCTGGAAACTCTTGACTGCATGTGCTCTTTTGCAGATCCTGCAGAAAGAGTTGCCTTACAACTACCTTCTAAAACTGCTGTAGCACCTCAGAGAGTTAGTTACGCAAGTACTTTCTGTGTGCTTGCAGGGCAGCTACCACAACTTATCCTTTTTATGCAGCATACAGGACAAAATACACAGAATCGTTTGTATGGGTAATGCTCAGTACTTACTGTGGCATTTGGTATTCAGAAACCACGACAGACTTGAATAGGTTATTGAACACTGTAATTCAGTATGAAAGTGTTGCTCAAGTGGTATCTATCTTCAAAATTTGTCTTTTTTCTTTTAAGGCAAGTGGCTTTGGAAGAGCTAAATTGCAAGAACTGACTTGTCAGTGGAGGCAGAAGTGAAAAAAAAGATGACTTGATTTATATTTATTTAGTATTTTATCACAAGTATTTTATAATTTACTCTTCCTCTATATCTTTTTAAAGAACAACATTAAAAGACTTACCTTTTTTTTTTTTTTTTTTAAAGTTTTTTTTTTTGTTCTGTGTTACAGGTACTTCTTGCTGTGTGTGAACTACTTTTTTTATGGAGAGACTGTAGCTGATTACTTTGCTACATTTGTCCAGAGAAGAGAACAGCTCCAGTTCCTAATTCGTTACCACAGGTTTATATCTTTTGCACTCTATTTGGCGGGTAAGTGTAAGAATTCAGAGATGAGAGAACGTTGGGCTGCGTTTGTTTCTGCAGGTTGGATTTGAAAAAGCTCCCCTCATACTCAGCAGCTTTTTCTGCTTTATCTTCTTTCTACTCTGTTCGTGGCCATTTTTCCTTTTTTTTTTTTTTTTTCTTGTGAAAGGATTAATCCAAATTTCACATTCACTGAAAAGAAAGTAGCATAAAAATGTAGGTGCAAGTCAAGCTAATACTGCTCATTAGCAGTGAGCATAAGTCACTCCTGATAGCTTAAGGACTGGGCTCAATGCTTGAATATGTGAGCAGTATTATAATATATATGAATAGTTTTTAGAGTGAATGCTATCCACCGAGATGACTTGCAGGTTGAATTGCTCTGCTGGAATGAAACTTTATTGTGCAAGTGTCCTGCCAGCTCCACAGGAATAAGATGTACTTCTAGATTTGAAATATGTTTTGCCCAATGCTTGAAGCTTTACTTGGTCTGCGAGATAATACAGACAGCAGAGCACTGATAAATTTTCCACACCTTCCAGAGAGAGAGAGTATTTTAAAAACTTCTCYGCTAGGAAAAGGAAACAAAGGCATCTTCCACCTGGTATATTGCTTCCTAAACAAGTAGTTACAATCTACAGAAATGCAATTAAAATGGCTTTAAGTCAGCTGAAGTTGCAGGTGAGCCTACTGGACAGGACASCTGGGCCTGAGCTTGAGATAGGGTGTTATTTCTCGCTCTGCAGCTGGTCTTGCTGGAGGGTGTTGGCCAAGTTGCTTCAGATTTTCCATCAGCAGAAGGGGAATAACAATTCTAGCTTCCTTTCTTTCAGCTGCCTCCTCAGGTGAGGCGTTGCCCAAGAGGGGAACAGTAAAGGAGCTGGTTGTTGCTGCTTGTGAGCTGGTGTGTTTCTCAGCTTGCGACCCTGCTGCTGGGTGCACGGATGGGACAGTGCAGGCGACTGGCCTGAGGTTTCTTTGCATCCTGGAACTCCCCAGCGGCCGCACCGCCCACTCGTGTTGCCTGCAAGCATGTGTCTTCCTGGGCAAGGGGAATGGCTTTCCTAGGGTGCTTCCATTAACCCTTTAAAAACCAGCTTGTTGTCTTCTGCCTTGGAATAGCTATTAAAGGTGGTGGTCTCCTGCCCTAAAAAGTGACCTCTGTGACAAGGCTTTAACTGTTAAGGTAACAAAAGGGATGTGATTGCCAGTGTTAATGAATACCTTCTCCTGAGACTAATTCATCCTGTATATCTACTGACTGAGTAGAAGCTGGTGGCCCTAGAAGTTCAGGGATTAAAACATGCTTGAGAGGAAAAGAATTCCTATTATATCCTGGTTCCTGGTAATTAAATGCAAGTCTCTGCAAATTACCCCTGCTTTGTTTTACAGGTTTCTGCATGTTTGTTTTGAGTTTAGTGAAGAAGCATTATCGCCTGCAGTTTTACATGGTGCGTATCCCCCGCTTCCCTGTGGCCACTCGGATTGTTCTGGAAATCAGTAGAATCTCATGTCCTTATCTTGATAAAATAGCTTGCAAGACAGGAGGAAAAAAGATGCTCAGCTCTCAGTAATGTGAATTCAAGGCTCCTTGCTCTGTTGAGGTTCCCTTCACCTTGTTTCTTGATATTTCACAACACGCCATTTCTCAGTGAATAAAAGCTACAACTTGTGAGGTYCCATATATAGGAAACATGACGCTCCTACTTATGGCAATAGGCTGCTCTGTGTTGTACGTTCTGGTACTGTATTCTGCTGGGCCTGGCTGGATTATGAGTCTGTTAAACTGATGTTGTCTCCAGTATTTGGTCCCCTGATAAAAAGCCTAGTAGATAAACAAGAACTCGAGCCTCTCTCCTTTAGGTATCTAATATGACGGAAGTCCCAGGACTACAACTAGTTTCTGTAGTTCTTTAAGTGACACTTTACCATTGAGGATCCCTGATTCCTGACTAGGACCCAACTGAGCGCTTTAAGTATGTAAAAAAAAAAGTTTCTCACTCAGAAGAGTTTGCCCTGCTTGCTGGGAAAGCTCACTGGTCTGAGAGAGGCAGTTTGCTAGGAGATATGGTCTTGTAACGTGCCAAATACACATCTTCAAATGGGCACAAGGGAAATATATGAACTCCCTCCCCCTCCTTTTTTTCCCTGCTTCTCCTGAAAGAGGAAGGCGGAAAGAAAATGTGGTGTCAAGACACATGCCTCACGAGCCAATAAAATCAATAGCCATTTGATTCTAACTGCTACTCCAAAACTCATGCATTGACCACAGAAATTTTGCTGCAGAGATGCTTTAATTAACCAGCAGCCCAGGCTTATCACAAACTGTGGGGCAGTTCTGGCTCCCCCTTTGAGCCTTCCCAAGTTTTCTTAACTGGAAGTAGATCCTGGCTGCTGTAGGAAAGCTGCTCTGAGAATTAAGCACCAGCACATTAATGATGTTAAATAGCACCTGGCATTTAGGGTGCTTAACTTAACAGTGCTCACTGGAAAAATAACCACTCTGGATCTCAAAGTTCCTGGAAACTAAAGTCTTCATGTAGAAGCTCTACTGGCAATGCCGTCAGCGTGCAGTGCTGCTCCAGAATCAACACCATGTGCAAGTGTTAATAAAGGCAAATCTGATGCTTTAAACAACCACATACACAAATTACCTCTTTTCTTTCTGCTAGTCCAAACMTTAGAAATCTTGTGTTTCACCGAAGGTCTGCTATTCTGTCCYGAGACCTCCATGTTGTAGCATGACTTTTATGATTTCTTCACTGCCATTTTAACGTTGCACTTCTAACTTGTCTACTGCACCTATATACAGAATATCACTTTGCCTGMCATTTTTTTTGTTCCTTTCATGCTGAGGTTTGTCTTACTAAATCACCTCTTAAACTGCATGTTGAAAATAAATAAAAATTCGGGTAAAGAGAGTTGCTGGGTGGGAAGGTGAAGAAAAATCATGTGGAGTTTGTCAGTGTTTTGTTTTGGGAAGCCTGCTACCTGGTGATATCCCTTGTACCCCTGGCCTTGTCCCCAGCTCTGGCCTTTCCGCTGCGCTCCCATCTCGGACGTCCCGGTAGGGAGCAGGGTGAACTGATGTGTGTTTTCACTAACTGTTGTGTTGTTGCGTTGTTAACAGTTCGCATGGACTCATGTCACTTTGCTGATCACTGTAACTCAATCTCATCTTGTCATCCAAAATCTGTTTGAAGGCATGATCTGGTAAGGGGACAGCACTAAACTGGTTCACAGGTCTGTCGCGTTGCAAGGTTGGGGCTTCCACACAGCAGCTGTGCTCAGTGGGTGATCATGAAAACAGTGAAATGGGCACCAAGGAAAGGAGCTTTCACACCGAGAGGACCTGGGTGGGGAGCAGGGAGGTGAAGGGCAAGGGGTGGGATGTGGAAGCCTCCTGAGCTCCCCTGGCAGCCAGTGTACAGAGTAGCCCAGAGCATCTGCTTAATCCCCTCACAGGACCTAGGGTTGCTTGCACACGCAGCGGTGCGTTTTCCATAGCATTTTGTTAGACAGAAGTATAAGCACGGAGTGGCTTTCAGAATGACTGAGTACCCGACAGTTCTCTGGGAATCGTTTGGGAGCTTCAGTTTGCTCAGTGCGCTGTAGTTTGAGCTCTTTCTTTGGGGTCCTTAAGCCTGGCTGGAAGCAAACTGCATCCTCACAGAGAGAGTTTTCAGAGATCAAAAAGCTCAGATTTTTTTTTCCCTCAATATCTTGAAAAATGTGAGTTTATTTCAGCAAGCAACCGAGATACTTTTAGCAAGCAAAGTGCCATATAATGCTAGTGTTCTACCACCGGTCTCGTTTAAATGGAGATCAATTAAAATCATAGCTGGCACCCCTGTCCTGCCACATTTCAGGAGTGTCTTGAGTCAATCTTGAGTCAAGACTTGTAGAATGGGAGAATTCTGACAGTGGGTTTCACTCAGTTCCATATGTTCAGATCAATTCAAATTGCTTTAAATAACTTATAAGTTTAAATATTGGATGTTCTTTGGTCGTTTTAATGCCCACATCCAGCTATATTCAACTGTGAGGATGCAAGTGAACTTCAGGGTCTCAGAAGTGCCCCACACAGGGCATATTTCCTCACCCCTTACGTGAACAGTGAGAGTTGAAGTCATTGGTTGAGAAACCCAGTGCAAGTATGTGGAAGAAAATCTGTGTTCTTGCAAGTGCATAATATTTTATGTACCCTTCTTTATTTTCCTGGTGTATTTATAGCTGGGAAGCTTATTGCAGAAAACATGTGCTTACAGTTTGAAAGACAAATCAAAGCCTTTGGCCGGGTTCAAGGGTTCTTAGATAAACATTTTTTCTCTCYGTGGAAATCTTGCTCACATGCCGAAACCTGAACCTTGCCAGTTTATTATTTTTTACTTTATTTTAAGCTACTATTGCACCAGGCAGTTAGGCAGATTGCAGCAAAAACTTAACTTAGATTAATCCATCTCAGCGGTGGAAAGGGAAAAAGAGAAGCTGACAGACTTGGGTAACAAGCTCAGATGCTGTCCGCATTCAGGCAAAAGGAAAGGAAACGAAACTTGTTTTGTTTAAGCTTCCCTGAACTGTATTTTAAGGAATTGCCTTGCTTTGATGTTAGCAATAGCATTAAAATGCATTTATTTCTGTTGCTTTCTTCCTAACAGTCGTATCGGTGGTCAGGTCTGATAGAAGATGTCACCCCATTGATGTTGAAGTTTGTTTGCCAAAATCGGGTGTTATACCTTGAGTTAATGTGGGTCTCTGCCAGTCTTGACTGGCTGAATATTAAAAAGAGCAGAGCTAAATATGTTGCATATGGGGCAACTACTAGTTGAACATAGCATAATCTACTTTTTAATAAACGTTCCTAAACAAGAATGCTGTTGTATAAATTTTAAGTTACTCTGTCCTGCATTTAAACCTTGGCAACATTTGGGTTTTTTTCCCCTCTGAAACTCYCTATATTTCTGTGCAGGTTTCTGGTTCCAATTTCAAGTGTCATCTGCAATGATATCACTGCTTACATTTTTGGTTTCTTCTTCGGCAGAACTCCCTTAATTAAGGTATTTACTTCATGTTTACAGTATTTTCTTTATTACTCCAGMAATATATTTTATGGAATACTTTTAGTTATATTGAATATTAGACATAGTTGATAAAAACAAAATAGTTTCTCTCATGTCTAAAGATTCTTAAATGGATCTTCAGCTGGTGACGTTCGATATGTCACAGATACCTTTGAAAACCCCACTTTATTGATGCRCTTATGTTGCCTGTTTTTGCTTAGTTGTCTCCCAAAAAGACCTGGGAAGGATTCATTGGAGGCTTCTTTTCTACAGTGATATTTGGATTTATTGTAAGTAACCAAAGAATTTTCTTCAAACAGTTTCTCTCTTACTGCTAGAATTGTTTCATCTGTTAGTTGCCTCTCTTTTAATTGCATCCATTTRATTGCATTATTCCTGCTTTCTAAAATGGCATTTTTGTGTTAGGTACTGCATCATAGGAATTCTCCTGGTAGGATACTCGTAGTTTAGACAGACGTGCCTGCAAAAAAAAACAACATTAAGTAACTGCTCTTACCTGTAACTTATCACCAAGAGCAGGAGCATTTATTTTAATTGAAAAGTAAGCTATGAAGAAATAGGAAGTCATTGTTGGTGGCTAATGTTGTGGGATTTCTTTTGTTTATAATGCAGAAATGGAAAGCAAACACAGACATGAGATAAGATTGAAGCACTGGATGTGCATGCTTGCCTGCTTTATTGAGACATTCTCTAACCTAGGGAAGTGTCTCTGTTCCCACAGGGATTTTTCACGATCCTTGGCGTGACGGGGCGAAGCCGTCCGTTACAGCCTCGTTCTGACTTTAACAACAGACACGTATTTCTCTTCTTTTGCTTTTCAGTTTTCCTATTTTTTGGCTCAACATCAGTACTTTGTTTGCCCGGTGGAATACAATAGTGAAACCAACAGGTTTGTGACGGAGTGTGACCCTTCAGAGCTCTTCCAGATGAAGAAGTACTCGGTGCCACCACTGCTTCAGGCTCTGTTGGGATGGGTAAGGAAAAAATACGGCTTTAGGTAATACCGAAACTGTATTTCCCAGTTTTAACTTTTTGCTAAACCTTCTTTTTAGAAAGATTTACACTGGGAAGGCTTGAAAGGGTAAGGACGGAACTGGACAGTATCTTCTGTGGTAAATTCAGCAGAGGTTTGTTGGGGTCCAGGGAAACAGGCTCTGAGGCTTTCACTTGTTTGCACCTACTGGACTGGGCTGATTTCTTCACCAAAGAGCATCTTGTAGGTTAACACCACTGCTTCTGTGTTGGCTGAAAAAGATTCTTGGCACTAATTCCATGTCATTTAGTCACCCGCCCTTCTTCTTGCACCCAGTTGACCGATTCTTCCACGTGAGCTGTCTCCTTAGCTGTCCAGAAGCAGTTCTGCAGCCACATCACTATCAAAAGTGGGGCTTCCTGTGTCCCAGACTCTAGAGGAACTTGGCCAGGAAGAGAACGCCTAACAGGAATGAGAGAGCCTCTCGTGGCATTTCTGTTAGGGCAAAGAGGAGATGATAAACAGAGAACCTGCTTGGTAGCAATTCCTCTCCTGCGTCCCGCCTGTCCTGTGTCCGTGGGTCCAGCACAGAGAATGAACAGAGAACCCCAAGCGAGACAGCGGGCATTGCCCGGGTTCAGCTTTACTGTTTCATGGGGAAAGTCCATAGGGGTGCGGCAGCAAGCCCCAAGCAAAGTGCTGTAGTAGTGGCTTGCAGAAAGGGAAGCAAAAGGGAATGCAAACGACAAGGGGAAGAGAACGTGACCCGGCTCTAGGATAGTTTAATAGGTGTCAGTTTACCCTAGGAGAAGATGGTAGTTTCCCATGCTCTATTGGCTCCATTTGGCCAAACTCTGAGAAGTTTTGAGGACAAAATCAGTTTTACCACTTAAAAAAAAGTAAATTTCAATTCACTTATTTCTGCAGCGGCCTTTTTACTCAGCTGCTGATGTTCTCTCTCAGGAATATAGCCAGAGGTCAGTCTGGGAGACTTCTTGTTTGGGGTAAGATATGTTGAGCCTGGTGTTTTTGCCAGCAAAATAACCACCTTAATAGACCAAGTCAAAACAAGGTTTCTGTTTGGCCACATGACTAGTTAGCCCCAAGCAAACTTGGCTGGAAAGAGCTGCCCAGAGTATTTGCAAAGATAAGCGGTGGTGGCCGTGATGCAAACCGGAGTGCAAGATTCGGGAATTCCCGAGTAGAGCTCAGGAAGAAGCCAGCAGAGTGTTAGTGTTCCTTCAAAGGCAGAACTTAGTGTCACTGCCTTGGATGTACTCAAAAGTGAGTTGCAAAAAAAAAGGGGTAAGCAGAGCATGGGAAGGCTTAGAGTCCCACTGTGTGTTGTAAAGCTAGTGAAGGTATATATATATACACATATATATACACATATATGTATATATTTTTGTTTAACTAACAGATTGTCTGCAGAATACAACATTTATGCAGAATGTTTGCCCGTTCCAGCAGCCCTGAATGCTCCATGCTGTGCCCAGAAATGGAAGCCTGCAGCAGCAGCAGCTGCCAATGTTATCTGTACTCCTCCTTTTTTTAAAGGAAATTCTCCCATATCAGGAAAGTTGGGTGCCCTGTGGCCCGTGTTGCTGTGTAACAGCCCTGCTCTGAAGTGCTTAAGCTACAATGCCTGCAGTCTTGGAACCTACTGAAATACTGTGCTTGGCGTTTTCCTTGTAGGAGTCGGTGAATATGTACCCCTTTCAGATGCACAGCATTGCGTTGGCAACGTTTGCCTCTCTCATTGGCCCATTTGGAGGATTCTTTGCGAGTGGATTTAAAAGAGCTTTCAAAATCAAGGTGAGTGCTCCCTCCTTTTGTTTTGCTTTTCCTCTTTGAGCTATTTAGGGGGTTGAGATTATTGATTGCAGTGGTATTGCATAGACTTCCTAGGAAGATGTTGAAGCTGTTTATTAGCTTGAGTAGCAGGACTCTGTTTTATCAGATGTCTCTATGTGTTATTCTTAAAACTCTATAATCAATGTAGGACTCAATGTTGGCAACGTAGTACTTTATTTTCATATTTTGATTGATACTTCCTCTTCCAAATCATTCCTCCAAGTGGTTTAGGCAAACAAGATGTGATAGTGCTCAAGTCGAATGGTGACTTGTAGCCCCCTGGCAGTTGCTTGCTGCAGTTTTCCCTTCAAGTGCATGTCTTGTATCAACAGCAGTGCTGTCACGCAGGTGGTGACATCAGGCTCACCAAGGCATGAGATGCTTGCTGCAGGTTTTATCCTGTTGCTTGGTGTTGTTACTCTCTGAGTCCACCCGTTTTGGCATGTGCTCCGTGGGCCTTGCCCCGCTCTTCGCTACCTTACACACTGCCCTGCCAGAGCAGCAGAGAAATCTGTGTGGCAAGGAGGGCTTTTGGAGCAGGGAAGGGGCTGCTGCCCGAGCTGCAAGGGGTGTCGCGAGTGCAGGCCTTGTTGGCAGCAAGTTAAACAAGCTCCTCGTGGGACTAAAGTCCGGGTTTTACTGAGAGAGTCCACAGCTGGACAGGGATGAGGGAAAGGATACGTAGTGCTGGTTTTGTTGGTAGAGCTACTTCAAGGATATTCTTGGGTAACATAAATATGGGCTTTGGAGTCTTGTTTGCATCAGAAATTCTTTTTAGTGATAATTATTTGTTCCCTACCTAGTTTTGATTAAGTGTATTCGTATTGCATGCATGTTTCATGCTTCTGAATGATGTTTGCCAGGAGGTCAGTGCAAAGCAGGCAGGTGAATTGGCAACACAATTTGCAATTTGCCTGCCGAGGCGACGCTTCCTTCACATGGGTCGCTGGCATCGCTCACCGGGACTTTGTTTTTCCCCCCGTCCCCACTCCCAAAAGGATTTTGCCGACACGATTCCTGGGCACGGTGGGATCATGGATCGCTTTGACTGCCAGTACCTCATGGCCACTTTTGTTCACGTCTACATCACCAGCTTCATACGGTACGTGCGACCTTTTGCAATCCCAACTTCTTAAGCCTGTCTGGGAACCCTATCAAACTTCTGGCACGTGTCCTGTTCTGTACCATCGACACAGCAAAGGGTTTTTCTAAAATCTGATTTACAGAACTATTAATTACCTTTCTGTTTAAGATATGATGATTAAAGAGAGGACACAATTTGTTAAGAATATCACCCATCTTCCCTGGACCACACCAACTTAGACGAAGAAATTATTGGAATGATACTTGTATTGGAACAGGTCACTTGAGTTCCTTGGGGCAGGAGGTATCAGAAGTCATAAAAACCATTAATTTTTATAAATGCATATGCATAAATAATTTTAGCTACTGAATTGGCTGCAGGTTGTTTGCGTCATCGTCAGCCTAACTTAAAAGCTTCATCTACACATGTGTCTATGACTAATTGAATGTAATGGCTGAAAATTTTATTTAGAAAATCTTGGTTAAATTGTTTTGTTTCTTATCTGACCTGGCAAACGTTATGTTTATTTTGGCAACGCACAGCTTATCCTGTAACAGATTTTTTTTTTTAAAAATCCTATGATGAATAATGTGACAAGGAATGAATCAGTGAATGTTGGTCCTAAACCTTCTAGTATCTCCACAGGCAGCAAATGCAAGAAGGGTTTTTGTGGTTACGTTCAGATTCAGGTAGGGAGAAGCATATAGTAACCTCTTTCACAGTGGAGCTTGCTAAACTGCTTGAGCATCTTGAGGAGGTTATTAAACTAAGCAAAGCTCAATTTGGAGACAAAGAAAGGGAAGAATGTGTTTGGGCTGCAAGAGGAAAAATAAAAACTCTCTAAAAGTTTCTTTAAACCATTACTGATAGATTGGTTTTTTTTGATTGATAGGGGTCCAAATCCCAGCAAACTGTTGAAGCAACTACTGATCCTTCAGCCAGAGCAGCAATTAGATGTCTATAAGACTCTGAAATCTCACCTGCTTGAAAAGGGGATCCTGCAGCCCTCTCTGAGGGCATAGCTGGTCGGACCGGAGGAGTGTAGGAGCAGGACGCTCGGGAGAAGCGGTGGGAACGCGTCGCGGACGTGCGCGAGGTGATGCAGCTCGTGCTCTGCAGGAGGTGGATGCTTCCTCCCCGCAATCAGTGTGAAATCTGTGACTTCGTTTAAGAGCACAGGAGAGCTGGTACTCCTGACATAGCCAAAGTGCTTGCGAAATAACCATGCGTTTTCAGTGTGTTTCGGGAAATGGAATGAATGGCATCAATCTTCCTTCAGCACCCATCCTGACAGGCTTCCTTTTGAAAAAAGCAAAAACAATTTATTTTAAGTTGTCCAAGATTAGAACTACTAAAATGGGCAAACTAAGACTGTACTGTCATGGAGATATTTATGGAATACATATTAATGAAATTTCCTCAATTCAGCTTTTGTTTTCAGTCAATTCTGTCCTACATGTCCTAGTAATTCTTGTTTGGTCTGAACTTCACACTGAAGTATGCCATATCATATCCTATCACATCCAGTAATTTATTGCCTGCTCAAAGCAGTACTTACAGCTAGGCACAGCCTGACTTACCCTATTTACTCATTTGCTATGAAGGTTTAAACTTGGCTCGGTTTTTAATTAAACGGCTTCTCTTACAAAATCCTTTTATGCTCCCAAGGGAGACGTGTCTTGACACTTGAGCTACCTGGGCTGTGCAGCCTCTGTTTCTGCCTCATGTTCTGGGTTGTGAGCAAGTGTGTACGTCCATGAGTGAGGGTTACCCGACAAGACAGGGTAATCAGACACTTCTCCCACCCAGGAGACTGCGTTTGGGTTCTTGGTTCCCGTGGGAGCACTGATTCAAGCCTGGTTCCTCGTGCCTCTTCCCCAATGTGCAGAAAGGGGGTATTTTTCAAAGGACTTTGAAGTCCTGGGTTAAAAGTGAGGTTCAAGTGCTATTTTATTATTGTGTTATTCCCTGAAGGGGGAAACCGCTGATGTGATGAGTGTGTTCTGTGCAGGATGGGATGCCTGATTCTCTGGCGCGCTACCTTTCATGAAGAAATGCCAGCCTGGGCAGCACTGTGGGAGTGGGAATGATGAGTTTGCATGGGAAGCAGCTATTCTGTAGACTTTAAGGAACAAATGAGAGGAAAAATATCCTTTAATTCTCAAACATAGCTGTTTTCTAACTTTTTTCATCATGTGACATATCTTAAGGCAAATTAACATATAAACTTTTTTCCTGAGATAGTGACAATTACTTTTATCAACAAGAAGCACAAATGTCAAAATTTTATTTTGCTGTGCTGTAAAGTGATACAATTTAATTTCTCCAACCTACTGTAAGTCTCCTTACAATGAACATATCGATGCTGCATATGTTTGTGTGGGGAAGGGCTCTGTGTGTGTACATATAGATATATGTAAAGATTAATGCTTATATATATAGTAAAGGTGAAAGTCTTAGATGGCTGGTGCTACATGAAGCGGGGGGAAAACATGGAGAAAATCACTAGGGTAGGTGACGAGTTGGGTCTGTCAAATCAGGGCTGGGTTTTGTTGACATGCACCTTTAAATGCACTTGCATTTAAACAAACCAAACTGGAGCTGGGTGTAGCTTTATCCTGCGTGTAAAAAAATAAATGTAATATAAATAGGTAATTGATACTTCTGAAACTTGAACTTTGTAGTGTAATTTTATAGCATGTATAATAAGGAAGTGAAAATATATTTTAGCATTTAATACAATGGAGCATTTGAATTTAATTGCTATCTATTTGCACAGTAAATGGGACAAATGAAAGGTTCTGCTGGTCACAGTTAGAAATTAATTTAAAAAAATCACTTTTGAAGCCATTAAGGTTTTTTTTTTTTTTTCCTTGAAAGAGTAATGGGTTCCTGCTGGGTTAGCTTTAGGTGTAAATAAAACTCAGCGGGGCTCACTCGCCACGAGGTAAAAACTGCTCTTGCTTGCTATGAAATGAATTTACTACTCACTGCTTCTCCAGTTCATACAGACAACAGGAGCAAGAGGAAAGTTGAAATTTTACAACCAGGGCTGCTTTTCACTTGCACTTTTGTTCCAAGTTGCTGTAACTGCCTGTTGAGCAAAATATGTATATTCTGTAAATATTGTAAATGCTCTTAGTATATAATATCTGTTTTAGTTTGAGGGTTTCAATCTTTCATTGAAGCAAGCATTGTGAAAACTGGGAAAGAAAATCCTCTTATTTTTGGCTTATTTCTATTTATTTCCTATAGCATGTGCCACGGGTGGAGAATTCTTAATAAAAATCTCTATTATTGTGTTACTCCAAGTCGCATTTACTTTATGCTTAGCGCAGTCAGTGAATTCCTACCGTTTGCACCCTCGGGATGCCGGTGCGGGTGTCACGATGCCCTCGGTTACAGCTGACGCCCCGGGTCTGCTCAGCGCTGCCTTCTCCCCAGGGCCACSTCCCCGGCTGCGGCCGAGACGCCCAGAGGGAGCAGCCCTGCAACTGCCTCCTGCCTTTCGGGGAAAGAGAGGGGAAGTAGCCATGACTTTTCCCCTGCTACCCAGCTAATGCTTTGGRCTGTTGCAAAGAAACAGGCGATTTTTGTCCACAACCCACCCAATGCCCTCCAGCCTTACGATGCAGAGTCCCTTGGTGCAGCCCTTTACTGGCACCTAGCAAAGGGGCTAATGTTCCCCCTTTGTGCCAGTAATTCCTCCAATACGGAATGGGCATTCGCTTCTGCGCTTTAGCAAKGTCAAGCTGGGAATCTTTCCCCGTTAAGGTGGCCACCGCCTTCGGGCTGACAGTCAGCGCCAGAAACAGGCAGCCGTTCAGGCAACACCCGCAACCTGGTGCTGCTGCCTGTTACAGCTCGCGTCACCGTTAGCTCTTTGCCTGTTTCACAGCCAGGATTCAGAACCGTGCTGCTCCCTGCACAAGCTGCAGTGACACATTCTGCTCTCCAAAGGAATGGGGAGAGGGKCTGATATTACTAGAACACGGTTAGTGTTTTAACGGGCGCAGGCTTCTCTTCCACGCACGAGTGCAGAATGCCAGCATAATCTGAGTGAGATAAAGCTGTAAAACATTAGCCCTGCTTAATTGCTACTCTTGTGCATAATCAGGATATTCTACAGGTCGCCTGAAAGGCAGCATGAAGCCTCACTCGGTTTCTGGCCTTCCTTTTTGCTGCTCGCTCTTCCCGGGCAGCCTTGAGGTGGCCAAAGCCCATGGCAAACCGCGGCAAACTGCGGGCCGCAAGGCGCCGGCTCACTCTTTGACCGCGGGAACTCGGGCCTCRTGCTGGCTGGCAAGAACCGCGCACACCCCGAAGGAAAACACAGCGCGAGCCCCGAGCCGGGCTCACGCCAGCCGCCCGAGCGCGGTTCACGGCTGGGCTGTGTGTGCACTGCAAGGGCGTGCGCCGCTCGGCACGCTTGAACCTCTGCCTTGAGAGGCCGTCGGACCAGACACGTGGGGTCCCAGCAGCCTGGGGCCGGCGTCAGGCGCGGAGCCCTGCTCCGGCTGAAACAGCCTCCGGGGACAGGCGGCAGACGGCCTCGCCGGATGGGCCTATCCTGCAGCTGGCAGGCGGAACGTGCCTTCCTTTTGAAGAGGAAAACTCCTACCAAGAAACTGAATAAATAATGTTTACATCAAATCTCTTTGCTTGATTGTGAGTACCCTTGCCTTGATGCACCACTTGGAGTCAAGCTTGCCCCCTTACACACACATGCACACTTGCACTAAAGTTGCTTTGCTCCCGCGTTGTGCCCTGACTTACACCCGAGCCTAACGGGCCCTTTTGCACCAGAAGAGCAGGGGTCAGAAACCACGCGCCCCTCCGCCCGCGGCACTACCTCCCTGCAGCAGCAGGGGTTGGCAGCAACATCTGTCCCTCTGTGCTGGATTGCTGGAAAATTGGCACTTTCTTCTGTAAACCTGTCCGGCAACACAAAATATGTTTGGGAAGTAGTAGGGAAGTTCCACAATTTAGATGAGTGTCCCTTGAAAGCAGCTTTCCCAGGTGAGCCCAACCRCAAAGTCCACGGCCAACACAGTCTCTACAACATACGTCCGTGCCCCTCTGGCAAGGTTTTTAAGAAAGCAGCCCCCGTAATCCAAAGAAAGAGGCTTTGCTTTCCCCTCTACGCTGGGAATATCCCCTGTGGGGGCAGCAGGAGTCGAGCTCCCTTTCGGGCTCTGGCCACGCACCCGAGCAGGGCCGGGTGCCACTAGAGGTCCCTGCTGTTYGCAGCCGGGCTCCAGCCTCACCCGCCCAAGCAGCACTAACACCCCAGGCCCTGCAGTTCTGGCTGCCTTGAGTCTCCCGGGCAAGAAGCCTAAAGCARGAAAATACTTTTAGAAGTGTCTGAATGAGGAAGGGCGGAATAATCCTCCTCCGCAGCATCAGGGCTCCTTCAGCCACTCTCAAGCTCGGTCCCGTTTGGGAAACTCAGACCCATCCTACAGCTGCCTCAGGCAGCAGCATGATGAGAGGGGCCTGTAAACACGCAGCCCGGGAGGGGATGCCTGGGGCACGCTGGAGAGCCAAGCAGAGAAAGAGAAGCCTGAAAGGGGAGACGCAAGAGACAAATCTGTAAAGGGCCATTGCCAGGAGGATGGCTGTAGGTGAGTCCCTGTATCTGGGAAGGGAYGCGGTCAGAGAGGACAAACGTGGTAACTTGGCCACAGCTGGAAAAAAGCACTGGTGAAATGAGATCCTGAACGTGGGTTTGGGGAGRGAAGTTGCTGCAGGGAGGTGAGAGCTGTGCGGGGAACCTCGCTCACTAAATAAACCCAGCGCTTTAGCCGCTCACGTACCCGTTCGGAGGGGATCTGCTCAAACGCCTGCCCTTGCTCACATGGAGAGATATTCACCTCTATTGACTGTGCAATCCTACATGCTTGTGCTCTAAAAAGGGCTTATTTGACTCAAACRGGGGTAAGTGCAGAGGCTGCTAATGTAAGTTTGAAGATTTCAAGGGTGAAGCTCCTTCTAGCAACACCCCTACGAGTTTTACGAGCCCCAAAGCCCCGTGCCTGCAAACACTTTGTGCAGCGCCCCTGCTCCGACACCTCCGCTCGTCCCGCCCCTGCAGATCCCTGCCAGCCTCTGTGCACAGGGAGCCGCTGGGAAGCACAGGCCCTGCAGGGAAGCCCAGAGACCCAGAGCCTTGCAGAGAGCCCCCTGCCAGCGCCCCTGTAGCCTTCCTGCCACGGATGCTCCGAAGTCCCGCTCCGGTAGGGGAAGCCATGGCCGGAGCGTAAACCTGTTGCACAAAAGCCACATGAGAGTCTGTCAGGCAAGAACACGGGCAGCTGGTCAATGTTAGGGAACATGGGGGAAAATACCATGTATTTTACCTAGCTCCACGGAGAGCTTCACCTTCCAGGTGGGCACAAGAGCTACCCTTGCCAGGGACATGGAAGTGCTGATCGAGATAGCCCTGATGAGGAGAAAAAGAAGAACAAAACTATTACAACTGTCTTAAAAACAGAAAGAAAACTGTGCCATTAAAATATACACTACTGCAGAAAACCCCATTGTGTGATATGAAGTAACCCACTGAAACCCAGTCTTCAATTTTAGTGCTATGCTGTTTCCATGAGGTTGTGTCTGAGAGGAGGTGATGCTGCCAGTTTGTGTATTCACAGATATAGCGATCACCGTATCTCTCTCTTCCTCATGCCCTCCATCCACCCGGCGTGTTTGCAAAGTGCCCAGCCGCGCTAAGAACCTAAACTTCTGCTGCTGTYACCGTGTGTGTTGGCTGTGGATGACCTGCTCTCTGTGCAGCTTCCTTTCTATCCACACACCCGAACAAACCAAGGTTTCTCACAGGTTTTTCCCATTGCTTTTTGTATGTCCCATGAGCTTACGGTCTTGTGTAAGCAAAGGCAATAGAGGGGAAGGAAAGGGGGAAATGCACTGGCAGGAATTGCCCATGTAGCTCAGGTTTTCTGGTGCTCAGACGTGTATAACAGTGTCTCTCACTTCCGTGTCACATCCCCATCCAAGTGCAGCTCGACTCTTGGGTCGCCTGCAAGACTCCGCTCGTATGGGCTGGGAAGGCCAGACCGAAACCACGCGGCCACAGGGAGCTCCTTCCCTTGGTTTTGATGAGGAAAACGCTCCTAAGTCCTTCCAAAGAAGCCACACAGACTGTCCACGTTGCACTTCCATTAAATCCGGGAGCTACTTGTCCCTCTTGGCAGGCCTGAGGTGCTTGAGGTGCCTCCCTCACCMTCCCCAGCAGCGAAAGCCTTTGTGGAGCAGAAGTTTGCAGAGATTCCCCCTCTGTGAGGGCTTTTCCCAAACTGCATTCAAAGAAATGTAGCACGGTCAGAAGACAGAGACAGTCAAACAGAAGTAACCCCCGAGGCTAAGGACTTCTCGAAGACCAAAACCTGCCGCTGGCTGTAGTCCAGCCCGTGTGCACCTCGCTGGTGACCACGCGCTGGTGACCACTCACTGGCACAGGCAGRGCAAGGGAGCAGTTTACACTGGAGGGGCCGCTGAGGCCGGAGACCCACTGGGATGGGAAGAACTGCCCCCGGGAGCTCTGACCACTAAGTTCTCAAAAYACGGAGTAGGGCGCCTGAAGCCAGTGGAAAGTCAGCTTTGAGATGATGGTTTACTCTACTGCCAAAAACCTGTGTTTAACCTTCTCTATTCAGCAGGTTTTTTARTAATTTTCTTACTGGTTCAGTTACAGCGCCTGATGCAAATATCACACACATTATGTAAATTCATGTAAATTCATGCAAATCCATGCAAATTTTTCATTACAGTTATTTTGCACTGACCTGGACCAGGTGTACACACTAATAAACTTATATTATTTTATTATGACACTC
The DNA here is from genome assembly GCA_003342815.1 of Eudromia elegans. Lineage (NCBI taxonomy): Eukaryota > Metazoa > Chordata > Aves > Tinamiformes > Tinamidae > Eudromia > Eudromia elegans. The sequence continues at coordinate 5,651,360 of PTEX01000036.1, read as the reverse complement.
AATTTTTTTAAGGTTGGATGTTTGATCAGGGGAAATATGATTTCCTGGTGTGGACAATTAGCCTCCTCATTGCTTGAGCCACCTGTCGTAGATTTTCTTGATTGAGAGTGTATTTTTCTTGATTGAGAATACATATCTCTTGATTGCGTCCCCCAAAAAACCTGGGCCTGCTGGGCTGCGGCCTTGGGATCACATGCAGCAAATCACAACCAATAAGGAGGGCTGCTGGAGGGGGCTGCTTGTGGTAGAGCTGTGAGTCACCTGGGCTGCAGGGCTCCCATCCAGCCATGCTACCCTAGGGGAGCTTCCAAGCCTCCACCCTTGGCTCCTCCAAGACCTCCAGCATTTGCTCTCCAGATACCAGTTTTCCTGGAGYGAGGATGTGGCTCTGCAGTGGGGCCTCCTTGGGAAGGTCCCGAAGGGGTGGCCAGGGGCAGCACGGTGGTCACAGTGCTAGGTGAGAAGGATTTATTTGGCTGGACAAAGCTCTGCTCCTGCACAGACTCCTCATTTTTCCCTGGGGTTGAATTTCCACTGGTGTGCAGGAGGTTCAGGATAATCCTGCCGGAGTAATTTTTGCAAGGCTTGGAAGAACCAGGTGTTTCAGAGAAGGAAGCTTCTTAAACCAGCGGTGAAAACTTTGATGTTTATTGTTAAATCCTAAAAACAAGGAATGCTTCTCACTGCAGTATATGGAGGTGAGGACTTTGTTTTGTCTTCCAGGCTGATGTCCATCCTAATGTCTTGTAATACCAAATATATTTTCAAAAATGGAATGTAAGTATTGACCTTCCCCTGTTTTACTGTGAACTAGCAAGTTATACTCATAGCATAACCAATACGAATTCCCATTGCACATTTACAAAYATTTGTGAGGCCAAAAGAAAAAGATCTTCTCTCTGTAATTGAGTCTAGGAGACTGATGTTCATAGGAGCCCTTCAATCCAAGAATACAACWGGGATGGCAGGATATAAACCTCTGCTGTGCTAAAAATCAGCAAAAGGGTCTTTTCTGGTCTTATAAATCACTGTGGAACTTGGTAGGTRACTGTGCTTTTGCTGCAGTGGTTCCTGAAATGGCACAAGGCAGCAGGTACCAACACATTTGACCTCTGCTATAAACTGAGCATGATGCTCTCCAAACCTCTGGCTAGAAGAGAATGTAATGTGGTACTTCTTGGTGGTTCTTTAAAAAACAAAAAGTTAACAGTTTTATCTCTTTGGATATAAAACTAACACATAATTTCCTTCTGGCTTTTGGTCAGAAGCCATAAGATAGAGTAAGAAAAACAGTTGCTTATAAACTCTTTTTCTGTGAGGGTTCATGCATAGGAGGCCTGCTGATCTAGCGCAGATTGTCTCTAACTAGAACGTTAAAAGTTGTAATTCTCTAGGATGAAGCTATAAATGCTTGATTTACAGTCTGTAGAAATTCCCATCCCACGAAAGCTGGGAAGAAGGCATTTGTCTAACGCAGACAAGGCCCTTCTGTGCACTCCATGGCTGCTTGGACGCGTATGGAGGTTGGGCATGTCCTTATCACAAGGATAGCTCTCAGTGGCACAATAATGGTAACTTCGGGCCAGCTCTGCTGCTTGGTACTTGCTTGGTTTGGTGGCAGCTGGATGCTCCACGAGGTGAAAAAAAATCCCTATTGTTTCCATGCTCTTAGGCTATAAACTCCTTTGCAAAACAGACTGAAGTGAGAGCTGCTTTAGCACTTTTGTAGCTACCTCCTCCCTTCCCTTTTGAAAGGCTCTTAAAAAAAAAAAATCTATGGAGTGTGGCTGTGTGCAGGTGGCTGGGTGGGTGGCCATGGGGGCTCTGTGTGTATGTTTGGAGAGTGGCTGGATGTGTGTGTTGGTTTGGGGGGTAGCTGGGTGTGCATGGGGGGGTGGCTGTGTTTGTGTGGATTGTGGTGGTGGCTGTAGAATCACTGAACCATTACGGTTGCAAAAGACCTTTGAGATGGAGTCCAACCACAAGACCCTCAACACCATACCTGCTAAACCACGTCCCCGAGTGCCTCACCTGCCCCTTTCCTGAGCACTGCCAGCGATGGTGGCTCCAAACACTTCCCTGGGCAGCCTGCTCCACTGCTGTTGAGAGCACTGTGGAGAGGGATAAGGTGGGCCCCGAGGCTCCTGTGGGGGTGATCGTGGTGGTGGCTGTGGGTGCGGGTGTGCACGATGGTGGGAGTGGGTGCAGCAGTGGCTGTGTGTGTGTGGGGGGTGGCTGGGTGCTTGTGTGTTTGCAGGGTGATGGTTTGGGGGGTTGCTCTGTGTGTATGGCCAGGGGTGGCTGCTTGGCTGGGTGTGAGGGGCGCAAGTTTTTCCGAGCTGCCTCATGTTGGTGTTACTTGTTTTTAACAGCCAAACCTGTTACCTGTTTCAGCCAAAACAAAACATATAAACAGGCCAAACAAAACCTCCACAACTCCGCACTCACTCCTTCCTCCAAGCACTGCAGCAGTCCTTTGCTGCGTTGTGCTCTGTGTCCCAGCACCACTGCCCATCCCACCCGCACTCCTTTTCACCACGGCTGGGAAGAATTTGAAGGCCCTGAACTTGGCACAGCTACGAAGTACTGCTACTTGCCACAGTTTACCTCATGCTAACCTCGGGCTACCTGTTAATCGCTAGCAATTTTCAGCGAAAACTGTTAAAATCAACCACATGCCTTACAAATTTCAGGGTTACAGTCACTTGGTGTGTCTAGACTAATATAAAGGCTTATATATATATAAATATATAACTATGTGTATATACATATACACATATATATAAGTGTTTTCCTTTCTTGCCATTGTTAACTACAGGGATTTGGAGCACGAGGACACTGAAGCCTCCATGGAGGAAGTTCTGAAAGGTGGGAAGTTAGGTGAGGAGGGAGCGATGTTGCTTTAATGGCCTAATCCTTAAGTGTTTAAATTTCATTTAATACAGGCCAAGTACAGGAAGACAATGCAACTGTAAGGTGGGCTGCACTGTAAGCAGCAGAAAGCTGTCAGTTGCTTTTCTCCTGGCTTTACGGTGTCAGGTAAGGATCTTTACACTAGGATGTTTAAATAATTTCTCTTGGTATAATTACCTTGAACTAACCCTGAAACTCCTGGGAACAAGATGGTGCTAACGTAAGGGGTTTTCAACTTGCTCCTTATCAGGGCCATGATATTATTCTTTGAATTAATTTAATTAAAACTTAAGTGAAAATACTTAGGTTCATAATAGTGTGTTTGCGTAGACTATGGTTCTCAAATGTATTTTTACAGTGGAGATTGTGACTAAAATATAACTTTACTGAGGATTAACACGGCAGCTAATTCCTATAAATACTGTGCAACTTCTCATTTGTTTAAGCCAGATTCTCCTAATCCTTATAATAACTTTTTTAAGAAAATGCACTATAAATCTGGTTTGTCAGGATTAAACTTGACTCTCTGTCAAACAATTGATAAAGGGATTTATAATATAAAGCCTGACAGAGCCTTTATAATTATATAATAAAATTATAAAGCCTTACAGAGAGGCTGTAAAACTACTAAAAGCCAGACTGAAAGAGGGGGATCCACATGCACTTTTTGTGACCTTCACCTAAGGCTGTTTTGGAAATGGTGCTTTTTCTCTATAGAAAGGCTGATGGAAGAAGACCAGAAAGGTCTCATAAAAAGAAAACAACACCTCTGGCATTTATTTATTGCACTGGTCAATAGAATAATCCATGACTTTCAAGCAACTGTGTTATGCTGTTGTGCATAAGCTCCATAGGTTCTGTTTGCATAAAAATACTTAACTGTTAGGCATTAAAACAGCAGCAAACTCCTTCTTAAGCAGTTGTTTAAGAGATTATTGTTGAATGTCTGCATTAGTTGGCCTGCTGGGATGAGGGGGGAAAGAAACCTGAGAATAGAGAATATTTTCCTGGTATTAAATATGTGAAACACAAGCAGGTTCTAAGTCTATAACTTGTGTAGATGCTGCAACAGAACAAAAGCCCCACACCCTTCTCACAATAGCAAACAGGTCTCCCTGAAATTTGGGCAGAACTTCTCCCCAAAGTGGCCTGGACTCCTGCTTCTCCTTGTTACCTAGCCAAAAAGCAAACTTTCACATATTTCACCTGGGGACTGAGAGAAGAGGGTGAAGGAGGAGCCACACAACACAGTCACATAACCGAGCTAGCATGAGAGACCTGTTCCACCACTGGGCACTGCTCGTGGGCACTCGTGAGCTACATCTGGACCAAAAAAGCACATAGTGTTTCCCAACAGAAGGATTATTGTCCATGGCCAGCATAGTTTTACCTATTCAAACATACAAATGATCCTCCTTGTGTCACCTCTGTCMTTTTCAGACCTATGAATCACTCTCTTCAAGCCACTTGACCTCCTTTAGACCRAGCTCTTCAAAGCAGCTCCCTCCCTTTTCAGCCTACCTTGAGGTCCTCTTTGGAGCCTGTTCAATGCAATTCCTCCTGTACCAAAGCACTGTTTCTCGACAGAAAAAWATGTCACTTCAGACAATTGTAGCAGCAGTAAGGTATTTCCAATCCCACAGCACCTGCAGGAGCAGTGGGAGCTAGGGATACTGTGGAAGACCATTAGGAAAAGTGTCTCCAGATGTGACATGCTGGGTTTCCTGCTGTTGTTGGCCCAGGTTTGAGAATGCCCAGTAGATTATCAAGCAAGGCAAAGGAAGCAAAGCAGAGAGGCAAAAGGCAGAAAAACAGGCCTTGCTGGTACACCAGAAATCAAGCAGGTTTGTGCAACTAGAGCAAAATGAGGTTGGCTCACATTTCTCCTCCTGGCCAGTGAGGAGAASGTGCTGAGATGCTGAGGGGAACGTGGTGTTTTGGTGTGCTGGGGGATGTGCTGCGGCCACGTCGGTGTCACCCTGGACACCAGATGAAAGCCCCACTCGGAGGGCTGCTTTACAAATGGCTGCTGATGGCAATGGGATGTGTGGAAACGGTGTGAAAACTGCAGGTGGTGGAAATGTGGTACGTGGGAAGAATGTGAACTGCTCAGAAAGCTTCTAGAATGGAGATGCAAACTCCTACGTGGTAGATATCCTCCTTCGGTGGCTTGGAAAGGGGTTTATCATCATGGTGCAAGCTAGAGCTTCAAYTCACGCAGAAAATATCCACATTATTTTTGGATGGGAAGATTGAGTCACTTTGCAATTTTAGGTATCTCTGATCAGCAGTTTGTGCAACAGGGACATGCAAAGGAATGACACTCCTAGGTCACACAATCCAATCCTCTACAGCAAGTGTGACTGTACCATAAAGACCTGTTAACAATGCAGTTTCACCCTGGATTTCAAATCTATTTCTCTACTAGAAAAATGTCAGGGAAAAGAAATTACTTGGCCATAGYACAAGAAGAAACGAAAGCCAATGTCAGTTGACGATTGCCGTTTTGTTTTCCTCCAGCCTTTCAAAGATTTTCCATTTATGGAGGAAATGCGAAAACCTGTAATTGACAGTTATGTTTTTCTTTAAAGGTTAGTTGATTAAAAAAGRTTCTCAGTTTAAGGCTGCTCAGTTTAAGGCTCAGTTTAAGTTGAATTCCCCCAAATTAATCTTGTAGAGCTAACCTAGTGTGCATATGGTTCTTATGAGGAACTAGGCTATGAGCTCAGCACGTTCTATTCTCTAGTCCTCTTTTATTTATGTTAGTTTTACTTTTTCGCTTCTTGTTTTAGTAAAATTGGACCAAAAAAACATTTAAATGGGAACCGTATTCTCAATTCTGTAACCAGCATCTGATAACCTGCTAGGATTTCCAGGTGAGTGTAAGATATGTRCTTGTAACTGGTTAAGTCTGCATCACCAAGGTTAAAGTCCAGCATGTTTTCTTCTGCAGTCCTTATCTTGAAGTTGAGTCAATATGATGACAACATAATGTTGTGTTAGCAATCATTGAGGAGGCTAAATGAGAAAACTCTTACCCAGGATTGTTGTGGCCAGGGGACATGAAAAGTTTGGCTCCTCTTTAAAATGCAATAAAACAGAATCRTTGTTACAACTCTTTCCATAAATATTCTTACCTGTTTTGCTGTGGCTGGAAGAGATAGGCAGGGCAGTCCTCTGCTCCGATAAAGGTGGTTTGTGGCTTTCCTTCAAGCAGGGAAGAAATGGATCCTTGCACGACCTCGCTTTAGGTGATAGGGAGAAGGGAAAACTCAAAAGTGGCCCTCTGAGGCCCAGTTCAATAACCTTTAAAAGGAACCAAAMGCAACATACATTATTTCCATTATAGATATTACTCCTATACCTTGATTTACTTCCTGTAGTATCTTCTGGAAAATTAAACACGTATACTGAATATTAAAATTAATCGGCTAAGGAAGATTTCTAAAGCTCTACTGGCCACTACTTTTCCTGTTTCTTGAACCACAGATCTCATAGGAATTGCCCTGTCTTTGATCAGTTTTAACAGCCTGTATTTTTTCCTATTGATTACTTGCAAAAGTGCATCCCTTTCTAATTAGAGCCTGAAAACAGAAATCAAACCAGTCACAGGATTTGTGGTTTATCTCTTCAGAGAGGACAAGAGGAAGCGTTGGGAGGACTAAGTTAACGTGCTGAGAAGGAAGACTTGCTCTAMGTATGAGGCAACACCGGCAGGAGGAGTTTGCAAAGGGGTTGTTTTACATAGATCCTCATTTTGTGTTTTGAGAGACAACGGTGGTTTATGCGGTCATAGTGAATGCGTAGTGTTCAGGACTATTTTCTGCCAGAGGTCTCTTGACTTCTGAATAGCCTCACACAATGGCTTATTAATAATAATAATAAAGAAAAATATCTGGTGTTTTGAGGGAGGAGGAGGAGGAGGCGGCAGGGGGAACAAATGATAGGATTAACACATTCTTTTAGAGAAGAAAATAAGAAGAAAATAAGCCCAAAACATCCATGGAAATTTCTGTCATTCTAGATGAGTCTTATTTTTAGACATATTATCAACAAAATGAAACAACATGTTATCTACAGGTGCAGTTATGGTGAAWATGCACCTAGTACTCAAATCCTGTTCTGGCAGCGTGACCTGTGTGGCTGGGTTAACATCTTTCAAGCAGGTTATGGGGAGCCTTTACCACCACTTTTGCCTCAGAACTTAGGGCTGTCACCTTTGGRGATAAGGCTCATTTTTGTTCTCAGAAGCCTACTTTTCACATCTGACAATTGCAGGTAAGTGTTTAGAGAAGAACCCATCCTTTTAGGCAGTATTTTTATGATGCAAAATATAAATAAAATAAAGCATAAAAAAGCTGATATTCAAGTACTGAGCTGCCGATAGTTGTCTCATTAAGTAGTATGATATTAAGTATAAGTTCTGAAAGAAGCCACTCAATTCCCCTATCAAAAAGTTTTCTTTTTTCAAAAGCTGACCACTTTGCCAACATGACAAAAGCAAACAAGGTCAAGAGCGCACAAACACAGGAGTTTCCTTTCTGTATTTATAGGCTTACTTCCTTCACCCTGCAGCTGAGGAAAAGTGTCATTTTTACACATTTAAATCAGCACAGCTGCTACTGCATGGACAGAAAGTTTTTATAACATGTATTATCCGTGTCAGGCTGTATAAATCCATGAAATGTTTAAATGGCAACAGGAGAGCACAACCTAAATGCTTACTAAATCATGTTCTCAACTCTGTGATGGAGGATTTGCAATTGCAGAGTCCAGCAATTGTGGACTGATAGTTAGAACAGTCTGAAAAACTAATGAGGACTCCAATGAAATAGCATGGAAGTTGGAAAGCGGACTTGGGTGACTAATGCATCTAGTCATACGAAAAGCACCAAGAAATGGCTGATTACAGATGGCACAAAMTGTTTATTTGTTTGTTTGTTTGTTTTAAGGCTTGAGACCTCACAGGTTATTTCTGTAATTCACCTCCATTGTCATTTCACCCTTCTAGATACTGGATGTCATGCTTATTTTAACCTGGTGKTTTTTTTGCTTTGCACAATCTGCAGACTCCTAAGGAATGTTCCAGGAGAGAGGCAGAATCTATATAGTGCATCTGAGCCTGCTGACAAGTCTTGGGCTCTTTCTAGTTGCCTTTTGCACACATTCCTCAGTAGGAGCCCTTAGCCATCTAGCAATCTACTACACAATTACCATTGCCTATTTTTGGAACCCTCAAAAATGAAGTGMATAACAAATCTTTTGGCACCCATTTTCATCATACAATTGTTCTACTCTTTCATCATACAATTGTTCCACTCAGAGACTGAGGATGTGTGGAAAATATTTAAATAAAATATTTTAATGCTCAACATAAAATGTCCTTTTAAGATGTGACTTGAAGGGAGATTGACAATATAATCTGTTGGTTAACAGTTAACAAGGCTGCCAGAGGCAGCTTTTTTTGGTGTTTCTTAAAATTAGTTTTGTGTGACACAGCTACTAATATTAGAAAGCCGGGTTATTTCAGCTGGGTGATTTGTTCATAGGTTAAGGGACTGTCAAAAAAATTACTCCTACTCTACAGTAAGCTAAATATGTATCCAAAAGCTCCAGACTTTCTCTTTGTATCCACAAGCAATTCTAATTACGCTCAGGCACAAGGGACTCCAAGTTCTTCCCATGCACCATTAGTAAAAGGAGGATTTGGCTCCATTTTGAACAATTTAAYTTTTAGGAGCAAATGTGTGTAAAGTATCCATAAATAGTTTAAGGCTAGGAATTAAGCAGGCAATTCTCTCAGCACAGAAACAGTAAGGCTCTGGAACAGCCTTTGAGCATCAGYACTATACTGTTCTTATAACCTAGCTCATTAAGCTCTTAACTTAAGGTTAACTCTTTTTTCTCATAGAAGCATGGTGACAAGTTTTGTTGGGTTTCAAGCAGGCATTTAATTTGTCTCTGTATAAATCAGGTGCTTTTGTCAAATTTGGAATGTACATATCAAGGCAATTTTTACAAGAAATCCCCATGAAATAGAGTTTTGCATTTTTTTTTTCCCTTATCTAGTAAACATATTTCTTGTCCTTGATGCTATGCAGAGTTGCAGAGCTGCTMTTCAGAAGATTCTTTGGCAAACTGTTGGTCTCTGTACTGTTCAGTGAACTTGAAGGCATTTTTGCATTACAGTGTCGTCCTAGGAAAGAGAATACGGTGCAGGAGCTTGTTAATCTAGACGAGTGGATTGCATGTCTGTGGTTTGGCGATTGCTTTGTTCCAAAAAATGGTGTGTGTAACCCAAGTACGTAACCCACATTCCTCACTTTTCTTGTAGTGGGAAGCTGACTTGTAGCCCCAGACTATTCCTGTGCCACGGTCAAGGAACAAGCAAATGTAAGTTCACAGAATGAGCTACCTCTATTACTGCTATGTTTAAAACTGAGAAATAGATTATGTTTTTGTTTTCCAAATAGAGGGTTTGATCATTCTCCCCAAGCAATCACAATCACTTTCTGTGAAAACCTCAAAACGTAAAAATATCTCAGATAAAAATAACATTCCCTCATTCTAACACTGTGCATTTTCTCAGTACATATTTGGCACATCATCTGAGGTTGTATCAACAACTCTGAGAAACAAGCTGGTGTAAAACGAGTATCCTAAAAATGAACAGTGTGTTTAAGGCTTTTTCTTGTCCTGTATCCTCYAAGACCTCTCATGTGCATTCACTGAATTATATTCTACCATCTGGTAGGATGAGATATCGGGCATTAGAACCTGTCCAATGCTTATCGAGGTCAAAATTGTTTTTGCAACAGAAACGTATATGTTCTGCTGCAGTTTGTTTGTTTGTTTTGGGTTTTTTTGCCAAACCTGATACGAAAAAGCAGCTTCTTGGTCGTTTAACAGATACAATATATGGATTCTACAATCTTTCTGACACACAATAGAATAATCTACATATGAAACAGTTGCAATACTGACATTTTGAAATCTTCTGCTGTGAATATGCATATCTACTTCAACACAAACAATGAATATGTTATTCTCAGGTCTAACTGACTTTGTCAGACCAGAACCAACTCTGATCTAACCACGCGAGTGATGCACTAAAGACAAGCCCTTATTYTTCCAGAGGCACCAGATGGCAGCATTTTCCCTCACACAGAGTGTGATCTCATCTCAGATTTGCTCCCTGCGGAATCRTTATCAGGCCTCATGGCTATGTAAGCCACAAAGACCTCAGCTGAACTGGATCTTTTCTCTCTCTCTCCTGTTCTTGTTTTCACTTGTACAAGCAGGCTATTCAGATGGCCTCAATGCTTCTGGGCTCATGAAACTCAAGTTTACTTGTTGGCAGGGCAGGTCTTAAACTCAGTAGGGATTATCAGCACTGAAGCACTCAAAATTTAGGTGCTGTAGATATAGCCACTAGATCTAGTTTTTGCATGTGCTCTAAAAGTTAAGTAGCACACATCTTATTTGGTTTTAACCATCTGCTCTTTGCCATACACAGGTATGCACACTGTTTCCAGCACAATATAATCTCTTCTTGTTTACAAGCAAGTTTTGCATGTGTTCTAATTGCTATCAACATTTTGTTCTCCAAATCTTCTAATAATATATTCATTGTACACCAATTATGTATTCCTAGATTTTTGAACTCTGTGGAAGGAGCTCCGTTCTGCACAAATTATCTGGTATAGAGATGGTAACTTAAGGTAGTTAGCAATAAACTATTTAACTTTACAACATAAATTAGGTATGAATGCAGGCTAAAACTTCATGRGATGGGAATTCTGTAGCGACACAGTTCCCTGTTCTCCTCTTTCCCCTCGTCCTCATGCCCTTGGTTATGAAMCCAACCTGGCTTTATCATTGYTTTCTGTCWYKRARGRAAAAAAAAAAGAGCAGAGAGCATCGTATTCAGATATAACAAATACTACTCACAAATAGTATACCTTGGCACTATGAAACTGCAGTGCAGAGATGCAAACATGTTTATCTGAACTATGTGTGACTAACATCATGAGCTGACAGTAGARGAAAGGCTAGCTTGCCAAAATGGGGTGGACTCCTAGACCCCAAGGGTAAGGGAGGAGTAGGCCTGTTATTTAATTTCTTCTTCTCTCACTCCATTGCCATGCTGGTGTTCCTACTGTGGTGACTCCAATATTGCTTTAAGGACACTATGAGCTCAATGGTAGAGTATTTGGGGATTAATTTATTTATTCTTGAGAGGCAGCCAATTATTTTTCTTAACAATGTATGCGAGAAAGGCTTGTTCTTATTTCTATTTTTTAAATTTCAGCAAAATTCAACAGGAGTCTTGTMAGATAGGTAAGAGACACGTAACTTTCTTCAACCTCAACCTTCCTCCCATTTAATAACAACAACAACAACAAAACTATAAACAAGCAGGAGGGAGAAGAGAGCACTTCTCAAATGAAATAATAAAAACACATGATGAAATGTGTTTCACAGTATGATGAAAATGGTAGGTTGTCTAAGTTTAGGAAACAGAGCTGCTTTCTTCTGCTACAAATCTTCTAATGAAAAAAGTCTCAAATCACTTCAATTTTATTTTCTCATAGTAATCTCTTTCCAGCTTTGGATTTGCCTGTCAGTTCTGGCTAATATATGCAAACCATATAGGTCTACTTTCACTRCCCAAGAAGTACAAAATAAATGCAGTAGAGGTATCCTGAAATCTCACTGAAGGTAAGCTGAATTTTGCCTGTTAAATGGAGTTGCAGTCTACTTTTCTTGCCTTTTAACAAAGCAGAATTTTAAATAGATYTTTATAGTTTTTACTGATCAATCTGTTGTGTACAGTTGCTTTGTAAAATAGAAAAAAAAACCCCACAAAGCCTGTAAATACTTTCTTTAATTATAGCAGTGTAATTACTAACTAYCACTTTCTCTGAGAAATACAAGCAATTATCTATGATGAGCTTTGTAAGATGAGGGGAGACATTGAGAAGGTAAAAGGAATCTCTGGTATCATGCAATATGGATCGTTACTGCTTGCCATTATTTATTTTGGATCAGTGACAGCTCACCAAAATATAGAGACTATAAATAGGAATGTAATGAACATTGACTGCACAAGGAGAAAAAAAAGCAGTATAATTTGGCATGCAGCAAAACTTATACATCTGTCCATGTAAATCCCATTGCTATTCTGTAGGAATTTTGTGATTTCCCACTAAATTTGCTTCTCTCAACAAAGAGTTAGGAGCAGCAMCATATCTGCAAGCTTTGATTTATACTCTTTATATCTGTCTAAAAGAGATCTTTTTAATCCTTTACATATAAAATATACAAGTATCCTCCTACACATAAATTACAGAGTGAAGATTTGTATGCTTTGTAATATGTAACTGCTATGTACTATATACAGAATTTATCTTGCTTAGTAAGCAAARTTWTTGTWGGAACAAGTCGAYTAAATCAGTGATACTCCCCTCCCTGTGCTCCAGGATGAAACTATGCCCCAAAATGAAAAATTCTGCCTCACAGTGGGCAGAGCTTTGTTTTGTTTTGCTCCTTAATTGGTCTATCATAATCATCAGGGAGAAAATGAACTATTAAAATTCTATCTGGCAAGGAAGTATACATGTTAATTTCACATGGACTGAGATATAGCCCTTGGTTGCTTTGTAGCCCCAAAGGTCTCCACCAAATTTGAGCCTGGCCCTCACTTAACAGGAAAATTGTTTTGRTCTGGTATTTGCTAGACTGTAACTAGATATACACAATTTTTATATGAGTGTGTATCTTAATATCGCCATGTATACACAATATTATGGTAAACAGTTTCCTCAAAAGACATCCCTTCCCCCAGAGAAATCCACCATTTGATGTTTAGACCCTCCACATTTTCGCTTCCTATTCTGTTTCCCTATAGCATTAGTTGTGRAAAACTTTATTTTTCATAGGAGGCGGTGACAAGTATCCCCATTAACATAGTATGTAGGAAGAGGTTGGTTAGAAAGAAAGCGGTTGAGATAAAGATTGCTAAAATAATACTGATGTCCAAAAAGTGGGAAAACAGGCATTTAGTAAGGAAAGAGAAAACAGAAGAAACACGTGGCATATGATTTTATTTTTTTTATTTTTTTTTAGGTACAGAAGAATACCAAGTGTCTAAGGGCTTTGGCCACTGATTATAGTGCAGTTGCTGTTATAGCAGCACAATGGACACGTTGTGCATAATTTCTCTTTCTGTGCCTACTGTTCACTTGCTATCCTGCACAAGAAATAACATATGTACTGCGAAGGTCCAGTGGCCTGCAATCCAGCCCAAACTATAGGGCAGGCTGTTCTCCTAAGTGGGGCTAAATAAAGGAATCCAGCCAACACAGGAATTTTGGGGATATGCAAAGAAAATGGCCAAAACAGATAAAGGACAGGTTGTACTGTGGATATGGAGGTTCACGCTTGCCTTTTTTTTGTTTTCCAGTGCAGGATAAGGGTGGGTTTATTTTAATGTTGAATTTTTTTTCCTCCCTCCAATTTCCATTTTCTTGGAAATTTACCTCTGTCTGTAGCAAGTGCAGGTTTGATTGTCTTAGTGGCTGAAGCAGCTTCTAGGCTTGCGCCCTAGACCTCCATGAGTCTGACAGGTCTCCTTCTCCACCTGCACAGAAATGGGATGATTTCCAATGCTGACTAAGCAGCGATGTGACACTGAATATAAACGTAAGTAGATTTACAGGTTTGATGTCAAAGACCACACAAGGAAGGCAGGATAAAGACCGTTTTCTCCCTTTGTCCTCAAGCATAGCAAAACAGCCGTTTAATAGACACCATAGCAGAGGTAAGAGGCAGTTGCCCCTTACTTGCTTGAGACTGTTTGCCCAMGAAACACAGGCTAAAGAGATACTTTGTGTATTTTTTTATTGCAACTTTTGCCCTTTCAGTCAGATTCTCCARGGGGTTACTCAGCCTTTGCAGTGAAGATTTTCCAGAAATTTTTCTAAGGAGGGGGAGAAATCAACTGCCAGGAGGTGAATGCTTGTTAAGAGCCTAGTTCTTGGAAGARGAGAGTTTGGAAGTTACTTAAAAGGGCAGCGGGGTGACCGGTTACACACGTGTGCACACACCGTCACGCTGCTTGAATGGCTGAAGCTCCATGATGTAACAACACTTGCCTGTTGGAGAAAAAGGAGTCCTGGGGATGCCAGGACACTCAAGCAACCTTCCCGCCTTGTTAGGGAGCCAGTGACCATCTTTGTGCCTATGTGCTGCAATTGGAGAGGTAGARTATTTTCTCACGGTTGGACAGCACTGATGTACAGTCTTTTTTATGCCCACCACTTAAGGTATTTGGTAGTTCCTTAAAACTTGAGGAAGCACTTGAGGGGAAAAAAAGCACCGAAAACAACCCAAACCCCAGCAAAACTCCTCACGTTCCTGTATCCACCTGCCTTTTCTCCTTTTTGCTCTGCAGGGGAGTTCTTGTATTGATGCAGTTGAAGCGTTTCTCCCTCTGCTTCGGGCTTGGCAACGTTTTAAAGCCGCTTAACGCACGAGGATCTTGATTTCAAGCGCCGTGAGGGCTGAGGTGGCTCATGGCGCACAGGGGGCTGCAGCTGCTTCCCGGGGCTCGAGGGGTCTGCCCGGCTCTGGTTTTCTGTCAGGGGAAGAGGCAGAAACCAACCCCAAGACCTAAAATAATAATAATAATAATAATAATAATAAAAAAATAATTAACAGCGGCAACCACGAAGCCGAGGGGGCGAGGGGCGTTACGCACCGCGCTGGCCGTGAGGGGCGGGCGCCCCCCGCAGCCGCCATTTCAGCCGCGGCCCTGAGGCGGCGGCC
>PTEX01000036.1:5472249-5636057 GCA_003342815.1 Eudromia elegans | reverse complement strand
GGGAGCCTCTGTTCTATATACGTTCGCGCTCGGCGCCACCTCCCGCGGGCTGCGGGTGGCTTCGGCGGCGCGTCGTCCCCGTGCGGGCATTTCTTTCCCGCCCCGTGTCCACCATACGGTTATGGGAGYCTCTGTTCTATATACGTTCGCGCTCGGCGGCTGCTCCCCCGCCCCGCGGCGGCGCCCGGCGGCCTTTGTTGCCGCCGGGGCTGGAGGCGGGGAGGGAAGGAGCCGGGGGGGTCCCCGCACCTGCCCCGCGAGGGCTCGGCCGGGGCCTCGGGGAGGGAGGGCGGGAGAGGGCAGGGGGCCTGAGCCCAGTTTAGGGGAAATAGAGGCTTTTATTTATTTATTTAATCATCGTTGTGAGTCTTAATTCTGTTTGTTTTGGCCGTAGTCGTTGCGGCGCGGAGCCTGCGGCAGGGCCGGGAAACGGGAGCGGGGCCTGCGGCGTCGCCCCCGACGTGAGGCAGGCGGCAGCACCTTGGGGCCTGGGGGCGGCGAGGGCCGCCCGGACCCACAGCCRGCCTCGTGCGCCCGCCGTGGGCCGCGACCCGCGCGCCGGGCGCCCTGGCCCCTGTGCGTTGTTCACCTTGAAGGATGCGGGCAGCCGCAGAGAGGGGGAGAAACGTACGGCAGCCCTCGTCCGCGAGGGGCCGAGCGTGTTTGTTTTCACCTGTAGCTTTGTAATTAAGCTAATTGGAATGCCTGGTTGACATGAGTAGCTGTCAAGGATTTCGGCGCGGATGCGTGAGTCAGGAGCTTGTGTTGCTGATTGGATTTTGGTGGTTTGGCACCGTGGGATTGTGACAAGGTCTGTGCGCATACACRCGCTGGAGTGTTAGATTTACCGTGTCAAAACAGCAAGTTCCCTGCTCAGAAAAGTAAATTTTGAGTGTTGTAGCAAGTGAGAACAAAGGGAGGCGCATGGGGGGTGAGCTGTGCCAGAGCTCTGTGTCCGTGCACACCCCAGTGCCAGCTGCAGGTGCATCATGCAGATATTCCCAGTGATGCTTTGCCAAGTGTGGTGGTCTGAGAGGGCTCACCTGGCCTTAGGAGCTGGGCTTTGCTCCTGAGCTAACGGGCTCTCCTGGAGCTGGACCGCTCGGTCGCATCCTTGGCCGTGTGTCCCCGCCAAGCCGGATAACGCAGGCGCGGGTGCCTGCGAGTTCACTGCGCCCGATGTGTGAGTTGGTGCCTGTGTAGTGTTTGGCAGGTTTGACAAATGGGATTGCTCACGGGAACCGTGGGTACGCTCGCAGCATTTGCGAATAAGATGAGTTAAAACTGCTCCGTGAACTGGATGATTGTGGAAAAACAACCCCAAATTCCCCTTATGTTTTTAGGTGGTAGGTAGTTGTGTTTATACAGCAGTATGTTTGGTACTGGAAAGGTTCAGCCATGTGAATAGGATGTGGTGCCTTTGCTTTATCACCTCAGTGAAAAAGTACCGGCAGTCTAAATTTGGGTGCAGCTTTTGGGTCTCCTGTGTGGTGTGGGCCTCTGCTCTTGGGAACTGAACGCCTTTGACAGCAATGTAATTTGGGTATTCTTCAGCCAACTCAGAATATCTGTTGCAATACAGAAGTAGAATATCAGGGAATCGTATTCTTCGTTTTGGTAGGAACTGGACAAGCTTGTCAACTTTTCCTGTTTTCCGTGTACTTTCAAGCTGCTAGTCTTCAAAAAAAAATTATATATATATTTTGAATTAAATAGTTACATTGAATTATATTCCATTTCTTAGCAAGCTTACTATCTATTCAATTTATATTGAAATAGTTAAGTGCAACATTGTTGTAAATTTCTTCAAAACCCACTTGCAAGTGTATTACAGTGTTTCTATCTCACAATTTAACAGAGATTTAGTTTTTCCAGTAGATTCCCTTTTCTTTGTTTGTGATTTCCRTGCATTTACTTCATAGTATTGCATGGTAGCAGTGCTATCAGGAAGAAACGCTCTAATTTCTTGCATTCAGGTTAGCAATGAGAAGTTGTGAAAATTTATTATTGTTCTTGTATTTTCAACCTGGAAATAAACTTAATTCAGAAAGCTTCATTATGTTCCTTCATCTGCTATGKGAAGTAGCTTAGAAGATACACTGAAGGCCAGCTGGACAGGCATGAAAACCTTGGGTTTTAGCTGCATGGCACTGGAGCTAAACTATCAATAGTAGTAAAACAGTAGCAGTAAAGCAGAGAGGCCCTTGGGACATACTGATGTGTGGTGCTGTGCAAGATAGCAAGGTGTTTCACATGGCTAAGTCTTCCCTTGTTAATTGTTTTGTAGTTTTCTTCAAGTGTTCAGTTAGACTTTTTAGCATGTGGAGAGGCTCCCAGCTGCTTTCCTGTGCAAAACGGATGATGGTTGCGGACAGAAGCCCTGGATGGAGTTGACATGCTCATAATTGTCATGAGATAACATCAGTTTATAAGCTTTGGTGCTTGTTCCTRTCCCAGATGTTGATGTTGTAGAGTTGGGATTTGTAGAGCTTTGACTTTGCAGTGTTAGGTCATGGGAATTTGCTTGACTTTCTGAAGATCTGCTAACCTGGTAATAGGCAAAGAAAAGCCCCTCGTTGGCCTCTTGTTCGCGTGCTGCAGACCAAATCTGCCGATGCTGACCAGCCGTTTTGTTAGTGTGGGTAAGTGATTTCAAGTTCCTGTTGCACAACAGGGAATGTATCATCCCTCAAGYCAAAGGCCACAGCTGAAACTTCCTGTTAGGAGCCTGCCCTTATTGTTGTCTTGTTTGTTTAAAATACAGACTTTGGAGAGAAGATGTGTGATTCACCTTGAGAAACCTTAGTTAAAATTTCTTCCCATTCTGCTTAAGATCATTAAGTCTTGTCAAATAGTTCACTTCTTGAACTATATGTTCTGATATTGAGTTATGAGCTTGTAGAAGAGTGAAACTTTTTATAGCTGCTGCTGTCTTCTGTGGAGACATTGCTTCCTGGCATCAGGCTGTTCATACCTTGTCCGAGCTGGGTAGGATAAGCTAGTCTTAACTGGACATACTTATACTGSCTATGGGCATCTTTTTCTTCTTAACTAGCTGCCTGACAGCACAGGRRAAAAAAAGCAAAAAAATGCATTTTTCTGTATTCCTGTTGCCAACTTATTGCTGGAGGCTCTGATGAGGTTCTTTGGGTCATTTGTCAGGTGATGGGGAGGATTGTTCAGGCAGTCAGAGTCCATGGTACAGCTGTTGTATATCCTGCTTGGTCTCCATGTTAGGTACTGCCATATCAGAGCTTAACAGCTGGAGAAGGGATGGTGGAAAAAAAAAAAAAAGCTGGTTTAGTATTGTCTAGCATTTTCTAAGTCTAAGCATTTTGTTTAAACACCTTAGGTAGATTTGATGCTTATCCTGTAACAGAAAGGAAAATTCTGTGTTATTTAAAAGGTGAAGACTAATCTTCAGCTGATCAGGTTACAGTTTTTTGCAGATGGAATGTTTAAGACTATAAGGATTTTAGGGAAGGARGCTTTTTTTATTGCTCTTTAAAAATAGCTGAAGGGTATTGGGACACTTGGCTATTTGTCCTCCTGACCAACTCAACATCCATCCTCACCCATGAGGGATACCAACGATTCTTAGTTTACTCAACTGAAGCAGGGTTTCACACACTTATGGGCCATATATATATATATATATATATATATATATATATATTCAATTATTCTTCCTTTCTGTAGAAGCTGGTAGAAAAACGGAGTTGATGACAGACTGCGGGGAGGCCTGTGAATAGCAACCTGATGAGGAGGCTAGAGCTGCAGTTTAAGGTGCTAGTTGTTTTCCCTAGGGGAACCAGCTTATCCCTACCAGGAGCTTTCTGCTGGTATTGAGGCTTTAAAACACATGTGAAGCTCAGCTGTATCAAGTAGCTGAAAGGAAGGAAGAGCTGGTCTCATTTCATTGCTATCTGCTTTGCTTTGCAAGTGAGGGAGGTAATTTTCTTTTTCGTTCTTTTCATTAAGACTCTGACTACTTCTGTGAGTGTAGTTTTCATGGACGTGTATTTTGGTTTTTTTTTTTTTTACTATGAACAGCTTTGGGGCAAAATTTTCTGTTCTCTAATACGAGTGAGGTTGTGCAGTTAGCGTCCTTTTTGATGACTATACTGTTGTTTTGAAAGTTTTGAGTCTTTTTGGCTTTCCTCCCTCTACCTGTTGAGCGATGCTATGAGCATGGAAGCAAAACTGTCTGTATTGAGATATGGGGAAAGACATGACTTTTGTTGTGAGTTTGAAAGTTGGTTTGTTCAATGATGCTGCCACCGTAATCTCTCTGAGTTTTGGAGTTTTGTTAGCCTCCTCTGGAGGAATTCTGCCTGTTTTCTGGCAGTATTTTTCTATCAGGTAACCTCTTCAACAGAAGTGTGAGAATTATAACGGGGACAATTTTGCACAAATTACCTTGACAAAYGTGGATGTAAAGTTTGAAGAAGTGAATTTCTTCAGAGCTCTTATTTCATGTCCTTCTCTTTTACTCTAGAGGTATTGCATAAAACAATGTCTTTTTTTTTTTTTTTTTAACTATTCCCCTCAAGGAACTTTATTAACATCATAGATCATGAAAAAAGTTATTCCACTCCCTGAATCGTCCCCTCCTCTCTTTTAATGGAAAAAAAAAGGAGTTTTGGTTTGAGATGTGCATTTGGAATTCGTGGCTAGCAGTTTGGGGTGAGGGGCCACCAGCCACTGTGGATAGAGAGAGGTAAAGAYATGGTTGGAAATACAGGCCGTTCCCGCCAATTTCCTCAGCATTGTTCAAGGTCCTTTATATTAAAAAAATCCTCTGTGATTTAAATGAGAAAGGAAATCGGGAGGTCTTGAGCACAATATTCATCCAGCTTTCTGTCTCGCTGCTGATTTTGGCACAGGCGTCACCATGCAGTGTAAAACCAGTGAGTTTGTTTTGGGGCACTCTCYTTAGATTTGCTTGCTGTAACAACTTCTATCAGTATCATCCTGCCAAATGGAGCGGGGATGGGAGTGAGCCATGCTTATGTTCTTGCATTTCCRTGCATTTATTATTATCCAAGGTGGACATGTTAAAAATATCAGTACCATTCAAAACTGTTAGATTTGGTTTGTTTTAACTGAAAATTGTGGTGTGTTGATTCCAAAGATGGCCAAAACCAAACAACACACACATACAAAAACCCACCGAAACATGCACACTAAGAGAATATGTATGTGTTTCTGTCCAAAATATGACAAAATATTAACTGGACTGAACATCTAAGAGAKATTTTGAGTACCTGGATGGTGGAAAATCCCCAAATAGAAAGGAACTGTTTAGAAGGCCTGCAGGGAAGGTAAAATGTGGTTAAGAAGTTGAAGCAGGTGCTAGTGGGCTTGCAGAACTCATTCATGATTTCCATCCGAGCTTTRTTATTCTTACATGGAATACATCTCTCTAGATGGCCTTCAGCTTTGCTGATTTTTAGCTTGATGATATGCAGGCTTCAGCAACAATATCAAATGAAGCAGTTCCAGCTCCCAAACTGCAGAGAACTGRAGCAAAGAGTTCTATGGATTGACTTGACTTTGAAATGAGAGAGAAGAGTGTGTTGCAGGCTGATGTTCTTAGGGCTGCTTACAGGCTCTTTTTGCTCCRAGCTTCACCTCCGTGCTGTTCCTACGGCCGTTTGTGGTCTTACGACTCCTTTCTGCAGCTGCAAGTCTTGCCAAGACTTATTTACTTCCAGTGGCATTTTATGGAGGTCCTTGGGCCCTCTCTGAGAGGCAGCAGAGAGATTAAGGCCTTGCTTTGTGCTTGCTGGAGTGCACAGAGTACAGGCTGTCCCAAATGACCAAACGACAAACAAAGCGAGTAAAGGGCACGTTCCTTAATGCACAAGTTGAGCCTTTTGATGTTTTGATGGCTGGTTTGCCACCCAAAGCATTGAAATGTCATGGCACGGGCCTTCAGTTGTGAGATTTGCTTTGGTTACGGAATGAAAAGCACCAAATTAATGTGCCTTGAGAATGYCGTTTTTGGATCTTTCCTCCCAGCTCCCAGGATGGAAATGGTCTTAGTTTCCGCACAGTGTGATGCTTGGAGCTGGGATGCTACAAGTTACGGTGAGGTTTAAAAGGATGTRGTCAGAGCAGGCAATAGTGTTGTTATCAGCCTGGAGACTGGAGGTAAAGGGATTGATAAAGACTAAAATTAATTTTATTCTGGGGTTTKCAGAAAAAGTGATGCCCCTCTAGGCAGAAGCAGAATTTCTTCATAAACAGCCCTATGAAACTGGCACATTTTTTGAGTATTGCACTGCAGTTTAAATACTAATGCTGAAGTCAGTAACAGTTTAGCAGTGAGCCACAACAGARATGTAAAAACAAGGTCTCCATGGATATGATCTAAGAAGATGCTAATTTGCTTGTTAATTAGGTTTGCAGAAGTTTCCTTTTTGCAGTTCTGAGCAACAAGGATAAAGCAGTGGAGAATATTTAATTCAGGTTGGGAGGGGGTCACAAAGTAACCAGGGAGCATTTCTTCAAGCTTTTTTTTACTTGATAGAGTTGAAAGATATAATAGCAACACTTTTCACTTTTCATTTTACCTTTATTGTAGAAACTTTTGGAGACATTCTGTTTGCAATTTGGAACATAACCATTTTTAGTARTGCTGATTCCTTGCTGTCTACTAGAGATCCTTTAAGTTTGCTGGTCGTGCATGTGTTTTTATGGAGATAGGAATCTGGATATACTGTGTTAGTAGCTGGATCTTTTTTATTTTGTTTAGTTTTGCCTAATTATTTGAGCAATTTTTTAGTTGGTGTAAATTGAAATTACCCAGTGAGCAATGAAGCTATAGCTCATTTTTTATTTCAGGAGTACACGTGTGTATGTATGCTTCAAATATATACAGTAGTCGTCTTTTTGTAAGGAGAGCAGAGCAAATGCATGCATTGCAAATAATGCACATGGAAAAAATCGTTCAGCTGTGCATGTCCTTAAATTGCTACTTTAATTTTTATTATTCGTTAAAGCATATCTGAGAAGTGTTTCTTCAAAAATAATTGTTTTTTTTTCCTCTGAGCTAGCCCAAATTTAACATACAATATAGCAAGGTGAGGATTTAACTTCTTCTGGCATAGRCAGAAAAAGTTGGAAAGCTGAAAAGTTTTCCCCTGCTTTCCTTCCCGTACCCTTTGTCGTTATCATTGAGGAAGGGGTGGAAAAATTATGTTGAATGAGCAGCCTGTTCATAGGGGCTATTGGTAACACCGGGTTTGTGTAAGGACTCACATTTCAAATGAAAACATGATAGCACGACAGGCAAAAATCAACTGATGTAAAATCTTTAARAGCATAAAGTGGTAACATTGTCCATCACGGAGCACTGCTTGTGCTGAATGCGGTTCAAGTTCCTCCTTTTGCATTTAAGCTGAGGGCTATAGCAGAGCAACAAGCACTGTTAGAAGTTTTCTTGGTGTCTGCATTTGACTCTTCTCTGCACGCAAGCTCCAGGTAGCAATGTGGAAAGCTCTGCTCCAAACACTCCAGAGTCATCATCCATTGAAAGAAGTTGCTTGGTTTTGGTTAACTTGTCTAGTAACTAGTAACTTGTCTGTGGAGCTAATGGAGAATTAAGTGTAACTGCAAGATGAGAGGCCAAGTGTTCTGGCTCTCACTTCTCATATAGTGAAGCTCATTTCTCTTTGCTCTGGCAARGGCTCTTGAATACCTAGGGGATATTGGGAATGCAGTGGTCAGAAATCACACGTTTCCACGCATTCAAATACATTTGAAAAGGATCTCGGAATAATACAGGTTTCTGTATTGGTCAAGATTAATGATTAAAATTGGTATTTAAAAAATATATGTTGTGTAGTAGGCTCACAGTGGTATTTCCAAATTTGGAACTATGATTAGTGTAAAACAGTGCAATACTATCTCAAAATGTACTTCTTAATAGTTTGTTCTGGCTTTCTGCTGTTTGTTTTGCTGTTTGTTAATCCAGCTTGAAGAATACCTAACTGTCTCTAAGTTGGAAGTTTTTCAATCAAAAGACAGTGAAAGAAGGGAGRACAGGAAGAGAAAGGAACCAAGAACACAGAAATTTTGAACTGGGATTAAAAAATGTACTTACTGGGGCACCATAATTAAAATGGCTGACATCTCTATTTTTTGTTTTATTTTAATTAAAAACAACTTTCAAAGAATCTGGCTGTTTMGATTATAATAATAGTGTTTAATAGATGAGAAATAGCTATCCTTCTACTTGAGCAAGAGCAAGTCGCTGCATTGATTCCTGAATCTTTTAGCTGAATGAGAGGCTTATTCTTAGAAAAATGCCTGTGACAAATGTCCCCAAATCATAGGAGARTCTTATATGCCTTATAAGTAAATGATTTTGTGTATCATCTTATAGATGAGATATATATCTGATATCTTAAATCACTACCTGCTTGAGCTAGAGCACCTTTAATGTGATTAAAGCAAAGTGACTGAGCTGGAGRTGTTAGGTTAATGTCACTAAACAAGACGTGCCAGCTCTGGTAGGTAATGAGTGTATGAGTATTAGGAGACCCCGTTTATTTTGGAAAGAAAGACTTAGGAGGTGGATGAGATAGCAAGCATCTTTAAGAAAGATATTAGTGAGATCTATAATAATACAGCTTGTCTAAACTTTCATATTGCAGTCGCATCCAACTCAGTCTCAAAGGCAGAAGCTTCATTATTTGRAAGTTTGGGGTTTATGGGAGATGATACTATTTGCTCTTCAGTTCTTATTCCTACCCCTGTTTTCTTTCTTTCTCTCACTGGTGCCTGCCGTTGCACTTCTCTTACCCATCTGTTTTGGACATGTCTTGTTTTGGGCTTGTCTTTTTGGGTGCTGGAGAAGCTCTTCCACCAGCTGAGATGAGGAGGTGCTCTCCAGACCTACATGCACCTTTATCAGCAGGTTTATGAGGTTCCAGCTGCTTGGAAGTGGCCTGTTGGTGTGTCTGGACAAGTGCTTGGAAGGAATGTGTCAGCCTGCCACAAGTAAGAGAATCCA
Source organism: Eudromia elegans (assembly GCA_003342815.1). Taxonomy (NCBI): domain Eukaryota; kingdom Metazoa; phylum Chordata; class Aves; order Tinamiformes; family Tinamidae; genus Eudromia; species Eudromia elegans. Next base: position 5,627,035 of record PTEX01000036.1, on the reverse strand, counting down.
GTTTAGGGACCGATCTCTGATTTGCAGTTAGCAACCATCTCCTCTGCCTTGCAGGGTCTCTTCCTGCAAGCCTGTCTGGCTTTCATGCTRCCCAGCTTCCTCAGAGCGTTTAAAGGAAATAAATGCATTAATTTGCTCTCTGTTTTCATCTGTTTTGATATTTTACTCTCGCTTGCTTGATCTCTCAAGGGCAGGACTTCTTTTAAGAGTATGCAAACGTGTGTGCTGGTTTGCCAAAGCATTCTCTTATTCTTTTTCCTATATTTTTTTTTGTCAGCAGCTCGAGTGTATGCTACATTTCTCCTCTGCCTTTTCTCTGTGCGTGTGNAAAGCTGATCTGTGGATTTACTGGAGATCCGTTGTTGATACAGTCCACTGAGCTTTGCTCTTAAGTGCTTTGGATTGATGCCAAAATATTACTTGGAAAACAGGATTGCTGCAGAGCAGTCCCCCAACATCCTTGCGCAGTAATTCAGAGTGGGGAAAAAAACCACGTATGGCAGTGTGGGGATTGATGCACTCGAACCTTGCTCATGCCCTTTTTGATATTGGTGGTTTCTTTTGAAAAGCACCCTGAGCATTAAAGGGGTATTTCCAGGATTGCTTGTGAAACTCAGTTGATCAAGCCACCTTTTGGGTTTACATTGGGAGTCCAAATAGTACTATTTTTGTCCAAGCATAGATCTTTTGCCCTTATTTTTCTTTCACATAGTGGTAATTCAGTATCAACATAATTGTTTCCTGTTGAGAGACTCTGGATTGACCCCCTTTTGCCTGTAGGACTGGCGATCACAAAGTTAAAAGCAGTTTGATTTTTAGGCAAGATGCCTTAATCCTTAATTTCATCTGCTCTGTGTTTTGTTCCTTAAATCCTCTTGGCTAGGGTAATGTAAGGATCAAAGTTTTCCATTTGTTTCTTTTACTGGATGGGGAAGTGACTGTAGAGACTTTACAAGTTCTTTTGAGGGCAAATACAGGAAACTTTGAGAATTCCTAGAATATATTACTACTAAAGTAGTCAACAGCTTTTTAACGGTTCAAAGAAGAAAAAGAATGATTTTTCTATTACTTTATGATATATTTTGACTTTTATTTTTTTCATCATCTTATTAAACTAAACTTTTGAAACTTTAGGCTGTTCCCCCAATTTATTTTTTCCGTATTCTCTTCCTCCTTTGCAGAAAGGGATAATATTCGCTTTAGGAAGGTAGTTGGGGCACAGAGTGTTTCTTGACCCTATTTGGAAAGTATTAGGACAAATTACCTGCCAATTAAAATAAAAAAAATTTAGTGGCTTAGGTTTTGTGTTGAGTGCAAATTAGTTTTCTGTATGATTTTTAATTAAAAGAACCCTTCAGATTTGGAGCCCTGAGAACTGCCAGTGGATGGTTGCGCTCCCCACCTTTGCCAGCGAGTCCCAAGGGGAGCGAGGGGACGCCTGATGAAGCTGGGGTTGGGGATGTTCAGTGCCACATGGGTGGTTAATCCATATTTGAGGCTGTTGCGCAGGCATTTTGGAAAGATGAGTGGCTTATTTAATTCAGAGCTGAGACATTAGGGATAAGCCATACCCTTTTGTAGCATATTCACAAGAAAAGGGGGGATTTAAAGATTGGATTATTGCCTTCTGCAGAAATCCGTAATATTAAAGAAGTTTTGTGCGAGGGAAGTGCCGACGCAACGCGGGAGTGTGGGCACAGCAAGTGGCTGGCGTGGTGCAGAGGGCTTTTCCCTGCTCCATCCTCACGTGCCATTAGGAGACGCTCGGGCCGGGAAGAGGATTTAGAGGCAGCAACCGGATCCTGGTGCGGTGATTTGGCTACGCGCACTTGGCTTGAACCTGCAGGGTGCTGGGTTGGAGAAGGAGCCACCGAACAAGCCTTGATCGCTGCACTTGGAGATTGGGCGGATGAGCACAGGGACGTAGGGGAGAGCTCCTGTGGCTGAGGGAGACCAAAATTCCAGGGCGTTGCTGTGTCTTGTCCTTGCTGACTCTGCAATGCAGCAACAATGGGCTTGGAGCCCAAATCCGGTGGGAAGGCACAAGGCTTCTGACCTGGAGGTAAGGAGAACCCCACGGCCCAGGCTCACAGCAGAAAACACCAACCATGGAGGAAAGCAGGTTTTAGATGAGCAGATAAAATTTGTGTTCTTTGGGTCCTAGCCCTTAATGAGGGGACTATAATTAGGCTAGAATTATCTTTATTGATTCAGCGCTGGCAAGCGAGAAGTCAGCTGCCTTTTAACCCACGTGTTGCCGGGTTTTGTGCTCGAGTCAAACCTCACAATGGCATTTTGTGCAGTGCCACAGCGCCCAGCTCTGCGCGGTGCCAAACGACGCAGGAGGCCCCTGTTCCTGCTCGCTTTTCACTGATGTTCCCATGACACTGATTTATCCTCTTTCTCACCAATGCTTTGCTGGTTCTTCTGTAAGTATCTGCAAAATAGGCTTTGAGTGCTTCGTTATTTTATGGGTCTGGTCCAAGTGTCTTGGTAGCTGCAGTGTTCGCTGTTTTCTGCTGCAACAGGAGCCTTTTAGTAAGGGTTAATATTTTGGCTTAGGCTTGAATGTCCATAGATCCCAGTAAGCAGAAAGGTAATGTCTGAAGCTACAGAGGGCCCATCTTTTATGTGGATTTAACATGTAATTAATGCATTAGCTGCTGTATATGGTAAGGCCATTTTTTGTTGTTGTTGCTTATTTGTTTTGCTGATGAGGAGAAGGGCGAACATTGTATAACTTTTCAGGCAGCAGAGATTATGCAACTGATCCTGTTATTGTGAAGCCCGAGTCCTTCGTAGTCCCTGGGCACCAGCTGCTTGTGTTTGGGTTGCTGCCTTCATTTATTTATTTATTTATTTATTTATTGCAAAGAAATACTTTTCTTTCCTGTGTTGTTTCCGTCCCTCTCCAATGTTGGCGAGGCAGCCTCTCTTTCACATCACACAAAGGAAAAAGTAGAAAGAGAAATCAATATTTTCCCGACATCCAGAACTGTTCAGTGCTGTGTAGATATGTAAGAAAAGGCATTTGCCTGGATCTAAGTTAAATATGATTGGAAATGGCCTTTGTCCCCTCAATTTTAAGTTCCTTCCTCTTATCCCCCAGTTGGCATCACCAAGTAAAAATTCAGGACACTTGCATATGGAATGAAAATCACATTAAGTTCTGTGCTGTTATGGCCACATGATTGCATCACAGCATTATAAAGGCAGTCCAGTTAAAARATACTGCAAATCTTACCATATCCATGTTTGATTTTCAGCTTGTATTTTCATGCCATGCTGTATCCATTTCAGTTTATGTACCCCCCTGCCCCCCCAATTTCTCCTGGCAAGAATATTGCCAGGATTCTGGTTTCTGTACTTGGTTTCTCACATACAGCCTCGCTGTAATGTCATATTTGGGTGCTGTACAAAGTGTGTTTGTGGCAGATTTCTTTATGCATTATTGCCAGGTACCATAAGGAGCACTTGGAAGAGCAGTACGGGTGTTTTAATATGGATTTGAGAAGGCTAGCAGATGTTAAACAAAATTCTGATGGTTCAAAGATTTGCCGAAGAAATTAATTCTGGAATAATGCTTAATCTAAAAATGCTTGAAGTTGAATGATTCATAAGGAATCTGCCTTTTCTGATCATCTACTGGAAAAAGATGAATTGAATCAGCGCACTGTTATTTTTTGTCTTTGCGTCTCTGCTTTATGCATGTGACCCTTGAAGTTTGTTGCTGGAGCATTAAGGTATAGGCTCCTTGAGAAGGATTTAGCAGCCTTTTAGCAGTTTTGATGCATGCAATTAAGAATGCAGATTTACAAGAACCAGGGGTTCTGGGGGTGGCGTTTTTCCAGAAATCCACTACGGAGCAGTAACTTGCAGACTCTTTTCCTATTACTGAATTTCAAAATAGTCACACTTGAGCCATAAATCTTAGGACTTGAGCAATTCAGGAAGAAGTGGTTTTTTTTTTTCTTTCTTGTCTACTTCAGCGATTTTTAAGTCTTTTTAAATCTGGTGATTTTTGTTTCAAAAGTGCCATTGTCCCAGTGTCTCTTTTACTTTTTCACTATTAGCTTCACCAATTTCTTAAAAAAAAAAACCCAACATTTTGGTAATAAACTCTGGATTGAAAATAAATTAAAATTGACTGTAGATGGCCAGAAAGTGTGTGTGTGGGAAGCAGAACTGGTGTCAGAAGACACTTCAGAAGGGGAGGTTGTCGGAATTGTCTCTATAGGGGTCAGGGGCTGTWGAATTTTTATTATTTATTATTCTGTTGAAGATGGTGGAAAATGATAATTTTTGTGCTTGTGTGTTGGCGCAAGCAGTTTTATTCAGGATCAGGGACTCTACAGTTTACTATGTGATACCTTTAGTGCTGAATTTCTGAGCAAATTGCAAATTCACCTTTGCAATAAAAATAATTTTGGCTGATAAGGTTTATATTTATTGTAAGAATTGCTATAGGATTTTTTTTTTTTTCATTTGGTAAATAATTCAAAGTATAGGCAAAATGTGGAACAAATGAGGGCTTACAGGCGAAGGAAGATGAGAGTCTGTGAAATCCGTGCAGAGGAAGTTAAGTAAGACTACGTTAAGGGGAAGGAAGGAAGAAGCTGGATCACCAAGTAACTCCTATGTTCCCCTTCTGAAGACTTGGCCCCTCTTCTTCAATCAGAAGAAAAATCCAAAAGACAAAACAACATCTGGAAACGGAAGTAAACTCATGATCTGTTGATAACTTTCTTTTAACACATCTCTATTTGATTAATTGTATGACCCATTTAAATAACCTTGGTACTTGATGCCTAAAGAGATGTGGTGATTTCCTGTTGGAAACTGGCCTTTCCTTAACWTGAGTCGTTCAGTGTTTTTAATAATCTTTTTCTTGCATCAAAAAGTCACGTAGTTGCAATGGTTTTGATCCAAAGCTTGCTTCCCACTGCTTCCTTTTTATAAAGCCTATGTTTTGGAATGAAGAATTTAATTCAGGCGTGTTTTGTTGTGTGATTATATATTGAAAATCTCAACAGAGCAAGCTTCCTTTTTATGGAATGCACACTGTGATAGAAATAAAACATTGAGAAGTAAATCTGGTATCTTTATCCTTCTGCATTGCACTTCAGGATTGCTAGGCAATACATCAAGCTACATTGGGAAGTGGAGGATAAAAGTGGATATTATTCACTGGTCCAAATGTGATCCAAGTTAATAATTGTCAGAAATACATTTCACGTGGTGGTTTTTTTTTTTTTTGACCTGATGATCTCTCTCCCATCGAATATCTTGGGAGAAAGGAATGGAAAAAGTAATGAATGGTTTGGAAATGGAGAAATGATCTTTGGAGACGCCAAGAAAAGTCTGTTTGAATTTTGAATGCAAGTTGAACGGCATAAGATGGAGACAGTTTAATAGAGGCACATAGTTACTTTAGTTACAATCTTAACAAATTAAGACAAATACAGTCTTGGCAAATTAAAGCCCATATACTGAGGGTGCTTTCAGGCTATCCCAATTGCCTAGTTAAGTGTTTTTGAGAAATTTAGACTATCATGTTGAAAGAATTGGCTACCAGTTCCTGAAGAAGGAAAAAGAAGCACATCATCAGAAATTTTGTCAATAGATAACTGTGAATGGCTTCATTTAGTCTCTTTTTTATTTCTTTCTAGGACTTATTTATCATACCTTTAATTTTCTCTTGTTTCAGGGCAAAAAGAAGAATAAATTAACACAGGATATGAAGTGTCAGTGATGTGCAGCTTGAGTAAATCTCACCCTCTTCAAGGGCTGTGGAAGCTGCTTGTTCAGTTCTGGGGCTGCTAAATGAAATGGTGACTCTTTTGGAGATTCCTCAGCGACTTCCCCTGTAGACTGAAGCAGGTATTAGGATACGGGCTATTTATGGGATATTTATGATGCCAGGCGGAGCCACCGCAATGTCCCCATGCCACGTTTCTCCACAAGGCTTGTTCAGAAAGGCTGGTTAGCCCAGGGCCAAACACTGCCCCCACGCTGGCTTTGTGCTGAGGAGAAAGGTGCCAATGGCTCTGTGTGCCGCGAGTCATGGCAGCCCCAGCGGCTCTCCAGGAATTGACCCGCATCACTGGCCAGTTTAAAAGGTCTCTTAGACATYAGGCCTTTATGCTTACAGTCTCTGTCCTCTGCCCATTGTGTCCTGGGCTGTTACTTTGATTTCTGTTCTCTGCCTTTGCATCCATACTCTTGTGTTTTTTGGAAAGCAGTGGGATGAATGTGCACCCTAAACTTTAGAGGTGAAGCTGGAATTATGTTTTTACGAGGCAGTGCAAAACCACCAGGGGATGAATGAAGCTGGAAGCCCCTCAGGAGGCTTCTACTCCAACCTCCAGCTGTAAGATCACATCAGGTTGATGAGGGCCTTAACCAGTCAGATGTCAAAATCGTCCAATGATGGAGACTGCAGAAGCTCTCTGAGCCTCTTCCAATGTCTGTCCGTCCTCATGGTGAAAGTTTCTCCTCACAGCGAGCCTGAATCCCTCCTGTTTTAATTTCTGCTTCTTATCTCTGGTCCTTGGGCCGTGACCTGCTGTGAGAAGCCTGGCTTGGTCTCAATTTGCTAGTAGCCTGTGGCCTCTTAATATAGGTCAACCTTCAGCCATTGTTAGGGACTGTAACTTTGTGATTAATTAAAGTAAATAAAAACTAGTTGGGGCTTGCTACTGGTGGCTAGGATACCATAGTGATSCATTGATTGTATTATGCAATATAACACCAATCAGTTTAGCTATATTGAACAAACCAGTATGTAGATCCTAATTAAGAGGGACAAATATTTATTTGTGTGTGTRATGTTTGCAGCAGCTGGATTGCTTACATTCAAACAAACCAAGAAAACCTCAAAACRAAAACATTCAAACCAAATACTTGAAACTATATTGTAGCTTTTCAAATACCATGGAGGTAGCTGAGCTGCTTTTAGGAGAACAAGAGCATCTGTCCTCCACAGAGATATATGGCTTTTGGACTTCAAAAATTTAGGTAATGGGGATTCAGATRATCAGGGTTTGCCTCTATGTCCAAAGGATTTATATTGACCTTTGTGGCAAGCTAAAGGATTAGCAGAGCATTCGCTTTCTGAAATAGGCTGGTTGGTTTTGTTTCTGATTTGATAAAACGCAACACTTCAGGAAGGCTGTTTATTCTTTCCTAAATAAAAGAGAAGCTATACAAGCAAYGTACATGCAGCATTTGAGCGCATATTGGAATATTCTAACTAAGGCCATGTCTTTGGATATATCATTAACCTATAAAGTACCTTCCTTCTCACTAATTTGTGTCTCCAAAGAAGCGGCCACCGTAGAAAGCTTGACCATCCACCTCCTTTTGGACGTACACAGGGATAAGATGAGAGGCAATGGACACAAGCTGCAACAAGGCACATTCCAACTAAATATGAGGATAAAATGAGGATCAAGTTCCACTAGATAGTAGGATAAGCCTTTCACCGTGAGGCTGGTCCAGCCCACAGAAGTTGTGGGTTTTCCATCCTTGGAGGTGCTCGAACTCTAGTGGACAAGGCACTGAGCATCCTTATCTAAGTTAGCCCTGAGCTGAGCAGGATGTTGGGTCACGCGACCTCCATAAGTGCTTTCCAGCATTTTTATTTTTCTTTCCAGAGAAAACACACTTTTTCCAGTTAGGTGGAGGATAATATTTATGGATGACTGTAGATTAATGCATCCTAGACAAAGATATCTGTAAAATCAAAGCACAATGTATTAAAATATTCTGTAGACAGCTTGAACTGAATTTAACTAATCTGTTTAAGAGTACAGTTTTTTATTGTTCATTTGGAAGAGGAATTTGCATTTATTTCCATTTGATCCATCAAGTTATAAATGCAGGTATTATCAAAGCATGCAGATTTAATTAGAAGTAATTAAAGAGCAAAGTTGTACCAAGTGCATACTAAAATCTCCTTGTTCCTTTTTCCAGAGTGATTTTTGGCTTTGGTTTGACATCCAYGCTCCAGTGACTACTTTCTTGTAGTGTAGGACAGAGGTCAGGGTTTGTGAGAAGTCACCCTGCCCCTTCCAAACACCTTAAAGCTCTAGACTTTGATCATTTCAGCAGAACCTGCATACTTTAGATGGGGTTGGCTTTGTTTCTTTGAACCCTCTTTCTTGATTTATGAAGATTTGGATCATTGGGGTTGAACTTCCCTGGCTTGAAGTGCCAAATTGTTTCAAAAAAAGAGTTTTGTTGGGAACCTTCTGGCTCCCATGTGTACGTGATGCTTCTGAAGAGATGTTAATGCTGGGGTAACACAAATGGCTTCCTTAAGATGGTGTCTCCTTTTACGGAACCCAGATGGCACACTGTGTTTATCTGCCCAATGCTTTTGCTGTACTGGGAAGAACTGGGCTGAAACACAAGCTATAAAAGGCCAGAATTATTCAGGTAAGAAGGGCCTCCTGTCTGAAAGGCCCATGAGGGAACACGGTGCCTGTCTGGCTAAAAATGCATCATCTGTCTGCACTGTCCACAGTTTTATGTTGAAATGCTTTGTAGCTTGATTGCTTTAGCTCTTAGACGACTTGAGTGCCAAGAAGCAGATTTTAAAAGTTGAACCTAATAAAGTAACTGCAGTGATCTGTCATGATCACCCTGTTTTATGGTGGTCCTGCCATTTGCTGCAGGGGTTGAACATACCTACATTGAGCAACTTGTCCCAGATTTTGTTTTCTTTCAGAGGGGGATATCTTGTATATATTTTCCTCTAAAAATAGAATTGATTGTTGAAAATATAAGCTAAGTCATTCACATTATTTTATCCGAATTATAAATCAGATTACCTGCTTAGTGTTTCTTAATACGTGTGAGGTGGAGATGTAGCCTGCTTATAGTGATTCTGTGTTCTTACGTGTGTTTCTGGATGTAATATTTGCAGGTTTTTGTGTCCTGCAGTGTGTTTTCTTGCCTGATCCTAAAGCAGAGAGATTTGGAATGTAGGTGACTGCATGTAAAGCCCTTCCCCTCCATCTCTGGAGAGGTCTGCTTGTGGTGGTGGGGTGATTTTTTTTGGCTGTAGCTGGTATAATCTGTCTTATAATTTGCCTGTTTTCTAAGCTGTGTTCCTTCCTTGGGGACAGCGGGAGTACTGGACTACTTGGAGACAGCAGGAGTACTGGACTAAACAGTTGTATTCTGTCTAATGTTGTGGATGGATGGAGTAATACTTGGCAAGGGTTTTCTGATCAGTCTGTGTTGGCAAAGGGTGGTAAACTCATGTGTGTTGACTTTGCTGTTTTCTACTGGGAGCCTCTGGGTTCCAAATGGTGGRACTTAATTCATTTCCTCCTTTAGTTTTCTTCAGCATGGGGAGTAAGTGGAGCTTTCATTTGGAAATGTGTGTAGCAAGAATGCCAGGATTAAAACCAACCGAATAAGAAACCTTAGCAATACCTGCAGGGAAAAGTACCCTGGTTGCTGGAGCTGTGACCTTTGTGGAAGGAAGCAGAGCGGGGAGCTTCGTGTCACTACGTCCAGGTGTGCAGTGGCAGGGCCTGGTTTAGCAGAAGGAATAAGAACCGGTAAAGCCAGGAATTGGAGTGCTCCCTGTTACTTTGCAAATGCGGCTGACACTCTGCTGGTGTTCAAGGTCTGCTCTTTGTCAGAGAGAAACATCTGATGTTCTCAACCCGATCCTCGCGTTAAAACAGGAATAGCTGGAGGTAGATGGAGAGAGGGTTGCCATAATCCTTCTCTCAAATCCTCTCTGCAGGAGGAGGATGTTGTTACACACGTCAGTCAGGCTGCAAATACCAGCTCTAGCCAGCAGTACATGTTTCTGACCTCTCACCTTGCTTGCTTGAGGATGTTCTTTCTGCCCAAGCCCTTGGTAGAGCATCCAAAAGCATTACCAGGGATCTGGAAAATAGATGCCTACCACATATTGCTCTACTAGACTCAGAAGTTGGTTTTTTGTGGATTTTGACAAGCAGTGCTATAAGTTCTAGGTATTGTGTAATTAAAGAAATTGTGCTTTCATTCACCTGCTGGAAAAACATTTTCAGTGGGGAAAATAATCCAGTATAATTATACCAATTGCAGAAATAAATTCCTCGGGGATCTTTTGCAGACTGAGGCTCGTCTGAAAAGGAAAAAGTCTGTTGAACTCTGTGTAACTTGGGTGAAGTGTCAGTTATGTTTTTATCAGTTATGCTCAAGCTGTCCAACCAAATATTATGTTTTGGAAAGATAGCTAGAAAATTGCACTTTCTAATGCTTTGGACCRGGAGAAGCCCTCCCTTCATAAACAGTTTTTACTGGCAGGCTGGTTTTAGTGACTACAACTATTTTTTTCTGAATGAGACTTGGTTTCTGGAAAGTAATAGATTTGAGAGTCACTGAAGTTCACTGGTGGATCATGAAAGTGGATATAATTTGCTTTTAAAGTCGTGCTGGCATCTGCTGGACCTCAGACTGCCTGTGCGAAGGTACAGATATGGAGATAAGATACAGATATATGGTTCTGGAGAATTAAAAATCATTAAGGTGCTTGGTTTGCACAGCAAGTGGAAACACAGCAACGCATTTGTGATATTTCTTGGGGGAGCTGAAGCTCATTCGAGCAGCGTGGAGACGTTTAATACAGGGTACATCTCGTGGTGGAAAATACCTCTACCACATTACAGGGGGGCATTAAAGCTCTCTTCCCAAACATAAAAGATCACAAGCAGATGCCGTGCGGTCCGTGGGTAGGAGATGTAGCTGAGGTACCCGGAGAAAAGTTGCTGCTAGCAAAAATGCTGGTTGGKTGAGCACATGAAGTGCATGAAATGGAAGTTTCTGAGAATCGAGCTCCTCAGCTCACAGTGTCCTGTGTCCCTCTAGCTGGCTGCATGTAGCTCTCCCTAGTTTGCTAAAATCCCTGATTAATCAGCTTTGCTCGCTGCCTAGCATAAACTGGAGGTGTCCCTTCCAAACGGAGGGTTTGTTCAGCCAACAAGGGCTCTGAGTCTTGCTCTGGAGTAAACACGGTTTATTCCCAASAGCAGCACAGCTCACAGCTGCCTTCTCTCCCTACCCAATGAGCAGCAGAGGGTTTTACGGTCATGGAGAGTGAGGATAGAAGCTGGCTGGGGCTTCTGCCTGCCTTGGGGTTGTCTCTGTCATGGCTGTGAACTTGATGGGAATGAGCTGCTACGTGCCTAGCATGTGTTCACTCATGGGGCTGGAGGAGACCTGATACTCCTTTGAAAACTCTGAGAAACCCGTGGGAAGATTAGGGGCTTTCAGCAGTGTCACAGTGGCTCAGGTGGGATTGGATCAGCTAGGCTTTAGTTCCTGGTCCCCTTCGGCAAGAGAAGCCACTTGCCCTCTCAGAGGGGTGCTCTTGCATTGTGAAAAACCAGTTGGCCTCAGAATAACTGTTATAGTTTTACCATCACGTTTGTATTCTAATATTTTTCTTTTTTCTTTTTTCTTTTTTTTCCCTCATTTTATGTGATTTACTGAAAGAACAGCTTTGGTCTTGAAGAGGATCTTCGGAAAGGAATGGGCCCTGCTCTCCTGAAGCTGTTTGCCCTGATCCCAGGAATGCTCTAGAGGTTGGTRGCTGGGTTGCTACAGAGCCTTTGCAAGAACTGCCTCTTGATTTGTAATTGCTACTCTGTTTGACTAATCCTGTGGGAAGGAGCCAAAATACCTGGCAAGGAGAAGGGGTTMATGTAGGCACTGTTTGAGCATGGTCCATTTTCAAACTACCCTACCCAAGCAACGTTAAGGGCTTGGTTTGTTTTGCAGATGCTGTAGAAATACGTAGCTGGTGATCATGTAAATTTGTGTGATACCTGCTCCAAGTCAAGTTAAACTTGTGCTATTATTATTATTATTATTATTATTATTATTATTATTATTATTATTATTTATTTTTAAAAAATTTTTTTAAGCCTTGCATTCTCACTGAGAGAAAGCAGCTCCTGCTCTTCAGTGAACAGGCAGGGAAAGATCTGTGTTAACCTGAAGACTGTTGGCTCTATTTTTGTCCTGAACGACTTGTGTTTTGGTGTTATGATCTGTTTTGGTGGGGATTAAATGCAATACAGGTAGACCCCTTTCTGTGAGCATGTTTCCTGTTAGCCGTGTGGTCRTCTTCAAATGTGAGGAAAATGGAAAGAAAAGAGCTAGGCAGATTTAAGTGCTCCTAGACCAAGAAATGGATTTTCACAAGAAGAGCCAAGTTAAAGTTAATTAAACACTTCTCAGAGGATGTTTCATGTTTATTAGCTTAATCTGCATGCACAGATGTTACTGTATGGTGTGGCTGTTTTACAGTAATATCCAACCTTCACTAGGATGCTATTTAATATATAGATGGAGCAAAAATAACAACAAAACCAAAGCAAACAAACCTCCCCTATTTTTTTTTGCTTTTGTACTGCAATATGTGAGGGACACAAAGCCAAAAGGTGWCCTTATGGAAAAAGGCCCATTAGTCCCAGGAGGTACCGGCTGGCGTAGCTCCCTCAGGCACACAGAACTGAACAGCAATTCTTGCAAGATGTTCCYTTTCTTACAGGGGAGCTTTAATACTTCATATGTTGTAACCATCTTGTTTGGCAGGAAAATGAAAGTTTTAARATTCTGAGATGTGCATCACTTGTTATTTAAAAGCAAATAAATAAGTACGTTCATGTGAAATCCTGCCTTCCAAAATAGAATATGGATCTGCGGGTCTTTTGCGGGCCTGTGCAGGCTGCCTGGTTAGCATCGTGGTCGGCTGTTCACTACAAATAGCAAGTTCACCGTTGGCCCTGCCTGTATCCCCTCCTCCCAGTTCCCAGGATGTGTGAGGACTGGCACAACTCACTAGCTGAGTTCCAGCATTGCCACGGATGTGTCTGTGCCCCTTGGGACCCCAGGCTCATACCGGCTCTCCTTCCACCTGCAGCAGGAGTTGGTTGAGGCCGTGCTGAGAATAGTAAAAAAAAATGAGTGGGTTTAGAAACGCCCAGAGGATAACGAGATAATGGCAAAGAGCCAAACAGCGCGAATTTGTCAGGGAGAAATTGTGTCAAGCTGATTTAGTTGGCTTCCTTGACACATCAAGTGGATCACTGAATGAGGAAGGGAAGGGATAGAAATGATAAAACTTGAAGTTTGTGAGGTTTCAGGGGAGATTCTTTTAGAAGTAATTCATGCAGTGATTTTCTTTTTTTTGTAATGTGATCTTTCTTAAATCAGCAGTTGATTTGAAAATACTTGAATTGAGCAGTTAACAGGCTTTCTGGATTATCTGGGAGATCATTTAAAGTAGGCTTCCCTGCTTGTCATGTGTTCATTAGTCCATAATGGCACCTGTGATTTAGGTGATGGGCTGCAGTCTACCTAAAAAAAAAAAAATCTAAATTGCAGATGATGTCACTCTGGGAATTAACTGTATGAGCACTACAAAGGATTTTTATTAAGGTATTTGTCTTTGTAATTGGGATGAGCTAGGAGTTTGCACATGTTTGGTTGCCATGAGTCAGCTGATGTTTATTTRTTAACTGCTAATTTGTTATACCACAGTATAGTAAAGCTAGTACCAACWAACTAAGTATATTTAACTTTGAGTCTTTTCCAGCTCAAGCCTTTATTTGTAGTGTTTTTCTATATTCTTGTAATAAAGAAAGCACTGGAAATTAAGTTTCTGTTTGAGGTTCAGGAAGGGTGTAAAGGGAAAAAAAATGGTGCTCAAGGTTCTTATAGTTTGACTCTCTTTGTCTTGTTGGAAGTTGTACATGAAAAAAATACCTGCTATATCCTTTCCTTGCTTGCTGTAGATGATATCTACACCCTGAGCACTTTAAGCAGGAATTTGTCCTTATGTTTGTGTATTCACAGTAATTCCTTTAGTCTCTTGTGGGGAGAAAAGATAAGAATAGGTAAGAGTGCTCCAGAATAGCTTTTGTAGAACAACATATGAAATGTGAAATTAATGGGTATTGGAGAAGGCGTTTGAGAAGTGTAATGAGTTGCCTTGTCTCAGCCTGTGATTGAGAGGGATGTTTGCCTGCCTTCTGCATACACATTGCACCTTCCAAAGCTGTTGCCGAGTTCTGGCAAAAGATGAATTTCCCGACTTCCTGAGAGGTGAGCTCCAATATTTCACTCAAGCTCTAGTTTTTAAAACAGCAGTCGTGAGAGTCCATGATGAGAGGGGAAAAAATGCATCCCTGTTGAACTGAACCCTGAAGGAGCTGCTGTCTGGTTCTGCAATTGGGGCTTGCTGAAGTACGACTCTCACGTTTGGCATTCTAGCAAACATTTTCTAGCTAGACTGCCTATTATTAGGTTCATTTATAGGTTCAGCCTTCAGCAGGAGAGAGCTTGTGCAGAGTTTGTGCAGTTCAGTGCAGTGAACCTCATTTTGGGGCTTTCTCTTGCTTTATTATAACTTTTGAATCAGCAGCCTGGGGGAAATCATGTTGCTATAGGTGCAGGAATAGTTCTTCAAAGTGCTGCAAGATCAAACCTAGATATGCAGCAATTTTTCCAAGCCAGGAAATAGGAATATTTATTCCTCTAATGTAGAAGCATTTCACAAATCCTTCCTCTTCTATGAATGTATGGGTACAGTGAAAAGCCCCATACTTCAGACTACCAGGGAGCTTTCCTTGTAAGTTGTATTTTTTGGCTCTGGGTAATTGGTCTAAGGTGTACAGCCCCACTTTTGTTTTCTGCAGCTTCTTGAGCTTGGTGAAGTTGGCAGTGCGACTATAAAGTTTGAGTCTCTAACATACAGGATACACTCTTGTGCCAAGGGCTGTTAATATTCAGACAGGTTGCAGGAAGGTGTTTGTATACGTGCATGTATAATACATTTCTTATATAATACCCAATGGTGCTTGAACAAACCCCTTCCATTCAGCTACCTGAATATTGCTCCTGCTTCCAGGACTCTGCACACTGCACCTTACTTGGCTTTTGGATCAGCCTTCCTTTCTCCAGCTGACTGTTGCTATCAAACAAGTTAATATAAAAAGCCCAAATGCTTTTACTAGTGGAATGTTCAGGCTATTTTTCTTGTGATAAATCCTGGAGGTCTGGAGCCCTTTGGGCATCCTTCTGCTCCAGTTTGTCAGGGCTTGGTTCTTCAGTCCTGGTTTGTCTTTTTGCACCTTTAATTATTACAAATGGCAAAATGRATTACTGTAGTGGGGAGGCATATGATAAGAGTAACTACAATATTAAGAATGGATTTCCTTGGGAAATCTTATCACTTATTTTTTTATATATTATTATTTAATTTGGCAGCGTGTACACATTGATCGAAGCAGAGTTATTTTGTACTGCATCTGATATAGTACTGATAAGTAGGGACTCCTGTATTCTTTCCATTTTTCTGGGCTATTTTGTTCTAAAAAGAATTCCTTGATTCTTAAACTGAGATTTAACCAAATTTAGTTGCGTGTGAGTTAAGGAAAGCGGGAGGAAAACATCATCCTTTGTCAACTGTGCTCTGTTCTCATCTGCAGCCGCTGTTTTGCAGCCCAGCTGCTTTGTATTYGTACACTTGCATATAGTTTTTATTCTCCTATTTAAATAGTAATGTCATATTTGTAAAACAGCCCTATCTGTTGTTGAGGCCCGGGCGTTGCACAGGCAGGAAGCGGATTCCCGTCCCCGCAGCGCCGAGGGTGCCTCTCCGCGCGGCGCTGCCTCGCCRTGCCCCTACAGTCAGAGCAGCCCGTGCGCTGGTACCGCCAGCTCCCGGGCACAGGATGCGGTTCGCCTGACAGTCGCACGGCTGTTTGCTTAGCTGCAGCCACAGGAGCTGCCCACCCGCCGCTCTTCCTACCCCGCCAGGAGCG
Source organism: Eudromia elegans (assembly GCA_003342815.1). Taxonomy (NCBI): domain Eukaryota; kingdom Metazoa; phylum Chordata; class Aves; order Tinamiformes; family Tinamidae; genus Eudromia; species Eudromia elegans. The sequence goes on along the minus strand of PTEX01000036.1, from coordinate 5,611,196 downwards.
GAGCCGAAGGCCGACATGCTCGCGCTGAATCTGAAGAACCCTAGGTAGGGTAAGACCTAAATGGCTGGAACTGCTTTGATTTCTTTGCATGATGCTTCCTCCCCACCCCCAGGCGAGCGCTGGGTTTATGAATAGCTTTTGTTACTTGTGCTTTTCGTCGTCAGCTTGTGCTTGTCTTTGCTCTTAACGCCAAAAAATGAGACTGAGCAAGCAGAGGTTTGGTGAAGATAGAATGTTACATACATACATATAGATATATATATACACACACACAGGTATATAATGATAACTAATGTGTAGCCAGCTGTGCATGTTTAGTAGCTGAGGCTGTTGACTCTGCAGAAATAAGTACAAAAACAGAGAAACTAGATCTTGTACTTGATYCGAGGGGCAAAAGAAGAAGAAAGAGGAGAAAAATAATTTTTTTTAGCGTATCACGTGCATATAGTCTCCAAAATGTAGTTAAGACTAGCCTATTCACAAGTGGTTTAGTTCTAATGGCAAAAGGACATTGCATGACAAAGAAAAGAGAATCCAATTTTTAAAATAGCTATGGCAAATACATGTATCTATCATATTACTGATGATATAAGTAGCTCTGTAACAAGCGGAGAGGTAAACCCGGCTTTTTGAAAATGGTCTAGCTTTCTCCTTGCATAAGAGACACCAGTTGAAATATTAAAGACTGACTCTGGTCACTTAATGACTGGACTAGAGGACAGTGGAAAAAATTGTCAGCAATTTTTTTTTTTTACTGTTTAATCATTTATCTGACACTTTCAGTTCTGGGGGACTGAAGTGTCTTGGCTCTGGCTCAGCAGTTTAAAGAAGAAGGGCTGAACCCTGCTTGGAGGGAAGGTCTCACCCCCTCCCTCCCTGATACTCATTTTCTGGCTTAATTTTAACAGGGAGTGGAATTTTATTACATCAGCCAAGCACATGTCAGTTGGATTATATTGTTGTTGTTCTCATTTAGGTTATGAGAAACAAGGGCAGCCCTATGAAGCTGTCATTTACAGGTGCCAGGGCTTCCACTTAGTGCTCTTTCATTTATTTACAATTTGGATGTTTACGATGTCCAAATTTACTAAAGGCAGAAGCAGCTGCTGCTCTTTTGGACATAAAACTATTTTTTCTCCGCAATAGGGGAAGTTTCTGCCTTGATTTGGACATACGCAGAGGAAATGTGGACCCACTTTTTGCAATCCCATGCTACATGTAAAAATTCTGGTGGCCTTTTCCATTAATTGTCTCAGTACTATGTTTATGATAGTAATAGCTTATTACTGTTGTAATTATTGAACACATCACTGCATCCTGCMTATTACTTTCTGGACTGGAGCTTTCTTCCCCATTCATTGTAATGGCTCCCTGTTGATTYTAGTAGAATAACTTTTTTGGAAAGGGTTTTTTATCTCACTTGTTTACTTGCTAGTGCAAGAACTTTCTTTTGGGATGTATATTTTCTATGGCTTTGTTCATGTCTGCTTGCTAACCAAACACACTTTTTTTCAGATACCAGATTTATTATTATTTCTTTTAATTAAAACATTTGCTGGGCTGCTTAGCAGCTTTCCTGCCCTGAATGACATGACTTAGTCATTGCCATGCAGTTCAGGCTGGCAAAGGAAAATTTCAACTTGGCTCCATCCCTGACAGGCTGACATTTTGTTTGTCCAGTTGATGCAAATTTTCAGGCCTTTTTGAGAACAAAACAAAATGAAAAGGAAACAAGGACAGTGTTCAAAGATGCTCGAGATATTTTACCCAGGAACGTGGTGAGAGTTTGTTAATTAGAATTTACTTTCCATAAATACTGAGAAAATACATTGCCTGTGTTTTTTGTTTCATTTGTTTTTTTACAAGTTGCTACTGTTTTTACAAAATTATGGAAACAGCTTCTGAGTTGTTATAACTTTGACTTTTTCATGATTGCATCTCTTTTTAATGGGAACAGTAATTATTAGGTATTGTTAATTGGTAGATTTTGTAGTTTAAAGTATAGTTTTTTATTTACAAGCTTTAGGTTTAATATTCTAATAATGAATAATGCATATGGTATCTATGGTTCTTCCTTTTCAAGTTATTTTTGCTGAGTTGCAAATGTTTTTATAATGTTTCCGTTCTTTGATTATACATTTGAGAACAGAATGATGCTTCAGCAGGTAGTGCTTTCCTCAGATATATTCCTAAGCTTTAGGTGTGCATAACTGTAATATTTGTATCATTTAAAAAAAACCTATATATTTTTTAATTGTGTCTTGACAATCGGTTCTGGTGGGTGAGGATGGCTAATTGCAAGAGAGTCCAGTTGTAGGTTAGCACTGGTCAGATAAACTTAAGTCTCTGTAAGTAGCCTGCAGGTTAGTAATCTAGCCAACCAGAACAGGTGAAAGCTAAAGATTTTACTCCTTAAGGTTGAACTTTAACCCRTCGGGCATTATTTTCATGTTAATGGAAGAATTCTCCCAAAGAAATGTGGGTGGAGCAATCACTTCTATTTTCCTCATGATTTTTTRCATCTGTGCTCCTGCCCGCTTGCATGTTCCTTCTACCTGTTAGTATTGTTTTGAGCTCCACACGTTTGTGTCTCTCTTCAGCAATCAGGTTCCTCTCTCCAGTGTTCTCTGTTGCCCTTTTTGAAGGGCTGGAGGCTTCTACATGGTGAAATCTCATGTGCTCTTTTAGTTKAAGTCAATGCTTTAAATGAAGTCAATGCTAGTCAATCTTGAGATAGTATCGTAGGAGGTCAAAAACCACCGGAATGTGCTAACACAAGTGCCTCCTTTGTAGGTTAAAATCTCTAAAGAGCCACTACTTTGATCTAATCCATCAGTAGGGTCAATAATGCCTGTCAGAATTTGTTTTGAAATGACTACTTCTCACCTCCTAAGGCAGCAAGGCTTCTTTTATAAATAAAGAGTTTGCTTTGGCCACCAGCCAATGGCAGTATATGTTTTTCTTGTCACAAGTTGTTTAAAAGCTTTTTCTGGAAAAAAAAATCCTCCTCTAAGGAAACACTCTGGAGGGAACACTCGGAGGTATTTCCATGGCTGCCAAATACAAGCTGTTTTTTTGGAAATGAAATCTGGGTTTATGTGGAGTTGAACTCATCAGAGACTTATTTAAACGTTATAAATGAAGCTATGGAGAARTCTGCAACTGTATATGGATTTTGGATAAAGGGATGAACTAGTGTTTGGGGTGCTTGTTTCATGAGGAGGTGAAGGGCTGTTTATGGTGTCCTCAAAAACTACTTTGTCAGAAATAGATACACTAATGTAACAGCCTATTTGGCTTCTGTAATGAGAAATTGCTTGTGAAACTTCCATGACCTGGTTCAAAAAGCATTTTTAAACAAATGTTTGATGCATTTATTCAAATGTTTACAAAAGCGGAATTACCTTTTGTTTTTGTTGGGAGTAGTGTGTGATAGCTCRAGAGGAAATAAGGACTTATATTTCATTTTAGCTTAAAAAGAAGTACAGCAAGGAAATGCAAAAGAAAGAAGCCCTAAATGACCATGCATGGCAATATAAATGGCCTTCTGGTGACCTTTCTGGCAGCTCACTTTACTTTTGCTGACATTTGTGGGCATTCGCAATATCCAGCTTGATTACCAATTTATTTCTGAGCTGACAAATGCGAGTCATAAAAAGCCTTATTGTACACTGCGCTTATTTGCTTTACAGAAAAGCAGCACTGAGAGTTGCATGTATGCTGGTGACAGATCTAATGTCTCATCTCTGCTAAATAAAGATTTAGGAAGTGAACTGTAATCTTACCAGCATCCAGCCAAAATCATATGCGCGGTATTATGTAAACAGTGTTGCTCCTGTTAGGAACAGAAGGCACACATGCTCACTTGCTCGTGCTTTCTGCCTTCTTGTCTCTCTGTAAAACTGGCCTGTGAATCTTCACTGATTTAAAAAGAAAAAAGCTAGGAGTTTTAAGTACGATCCCTAAATACTTACCTGCGCTTCTTTAGGAGCCCTTGTGCTTGGGATATGAGAAGTACATAGCTCAGAAGTGCTTTAGGGTTAATATCCTGAAAATAACTTCTGAAAACAAGGTTTCAGTGTTGCTAATAATTAAGGAATTGGAAAATGTAGTGGTAGGGTTGTCTGCCTCAATGTGAGTTAGATATTGTTATGCCAGAATAAAGGCAGGCTGGGTGCAAAAGTAAAAAGCAGCGCTTAAGKTTTTTGTTTGAACGCAAGGAAATGCAAAAACTTTATAGACAATAAAATTGAGTTATGTTACGATATTAAGGTGATACTAAATATATATATAATATATATTTTTGACAAGATGATTTTCCTCCATCCTTGTGCTCTAGGTCAAAAGTATCACTGCTGTTTAATTGTTGCYGTTCTATTTCAGTGAATATAAAACATTAACCTTCAAGACCATACAAGCCACAGAAAAACTGCTCTGTCAGCACTTGCTATTCTGTATCATTGCCATTAATAATTTGTGGGAAACGGGCCTAGAAATAAGACTGCTACTCCATACTTTGTATCTTTCTTACTTCTTTAAGAACTTAGGCTATTTGTTTAAATTTTGAGAATGTTTCTTTGTATCAAGGACAAGGCGTTAAAGGCCGGTTTAAGTATAAAAGTAGCAGTTCCAATGTTTCAAATAATAAAGGAATAGTATCTTTAAATAACTCTGCTTTCAAAGTACTTGAGTGCAAAGGGGGGAAAAATCCCTGCAATAGKATAGTGTGGGCTCACAAATCCTTGTTTGCATGCTTCCTTAATTAATAATGCTCCGGCATATCAAAAGCTGCAGTGGATATGAGAGGTGTCTTTCGTTTGGGAGGATTTCTCAATAAAATAGTTCCTGTTTTAACCGGATGTCCTGATGTTTACCACAGAAGGAAAGTTAGTGTGGGAATAAGCATTTTTTACTACTGAATCAGCATGCTGGCCTGGCTTCAGCTTCGGCCTAGGCAATACTCCCCCAATGAGCATGTGCTCATTAGGCCARCTGGGGGGAATGAATGGCAACACGGTGTAATTTCCCTCCTACCTAGTGGCAGGGTTTTGTTTGAGGGCTTCCCCACTTCCCTTCCTGCTCGTGTCCTTGTCTACAGAATTGCTCTCTCTTTCTAAGAACCAACAAAGCCRCTTTCAACAGGCAAGTAGATATATTTGTCTTTGAAATGATTGTAGTAGCTACCTCTGGGAGGAAATATTAGGAAAGAAATGAAGGACGTAGTGTGGAGGGAAGTAAATAGGTGTAGAATTACCTGTTGGCCAGTTAATGAATCAACTGTTCACCATGACTGCTGCCGGTTACTCTCTTTAGCTCCAGTGGCAAAAAGATCCGTGTGGCGCGTCCAGCTGCTCCCACCCTCCTGAGGGAAGCACGTGCCTGTCGCTGTGATGCTGCATGGCAGAGCTTCCGCTTTCTCCCTTTGCTCTTGCAAAATAACTCCATGTTGTTACTCAGGTTAAAAAATACAATAAGTCAGGGAGTGGGCCGCCTGACTGCCCATGCGGAGGGATTGGGCAGGGAGGGAGCGCTTCCCTCCGGAGCAGCTCGAGGTGGCAAGAGGGGGTTGAGTAATAGGAGGTGCCGGGTGGCGCTTCCTGCTCCCTGGGGTTGCCTAAAGGAGGTGTCCTGGCTACGGAGCATCTCTCTTTCCGCGTGCTGCCCTGTTTAATTTGGTGAGGCCAAATTAAAGCTCTAAATGCCACTCTAAGACAGCTTTTCCTCACCTTTTGAGTTTTTAAGAACTTTGAATAAACCATTTTTGCCCTTAAGGAGATCATGGGATTCAAGCCGTACCTTGTGTGGCCACTGAGGAATGAGCAGATCCTCTCAGTACACCTAAAGCTTTTGCAAAAACAAAAGTAGCAAAAACAAAGACACTTTTTTTTTTTTCTAAAATTGCAAGCCTAATCCTAAACAAAGAAAACCCATATTCAGACTGTTTGAATATGCACTGCATGAATCTGTTTACTTGGCAATTATCTATAGTACTTCCTTGTGCAGTGTTTCTAACATATCTATCTTCCAAGATTTTTGGATTTTTATTTTGCATGAGCTTAAACCTTACAGTATTTTCTTAGGGTAAGTAAACCGTATTATGCAGCTTGATAAATAAGGCAGCTTTACCCGCTTTAGATAGTGAATAAGCCCTCTCACACTTTCAAGATTTGGGCTTAATTCTGGAGTTCAGGCACTCACTGCTACCATCCCTGGTTTTCCATGGATATTCTGCACTGTGATAATAGCAGCAACAACAAACTGCTGTATGTGAATGAGAGGAAGTAAAATCTGAAAGAATTCCTTTGAGTTGCATGGAGGACATTTTAGGAGAKGTGGAACTCGTGCTGCCCTCAGGATAGAAAGAAGGTGCTGGAAGGCATCCATGAATGGGATCTAATCACCTTGAAATTGCTGTGCAGCCTAAATTTTAACTTGCTTGCTTGTTGAAGACAGACTTTACACGGCTTTGAAGACTGAGAATACAGGAAAAATATTAGTGAAAAGGCTGGCCGGATCRCAAATAACATGGTCTCCTCCTCACTCTGGGTTGAGTGCAGTGTGTTGTGTACCTGTGAGCCGTATCAGTGGAGTGAACGCTTCACAGGATGGGCTCTTCCCAAAACAGTGTCTTCCAGTAAGCTTTTCTTGAGCTAAAGTTCACATTGAATTAAACATACAGATGGAATATGTCAATTTATAGTGCCTTTGGCTGCTTTGGAGAGAAATCAGATGAAGTAAATTTAGATTTTATTCACATGCTGCTGCATCCACTCTTCCCTCGGTCCTACTGTGTTGTGTATGTTTGGAGTCTTCCAACTTTAAGAAAATCCTTATGTCTGTGGCTCTGTTAGTGTAGCTGAACCAATGCAGATTCCAGGATGTGCTTTGTGGTGCAAGTCCATCATGGGATGTTGTGGCACTGAAAGAAAGATCTGCTATTGCAGCAAAAGTCTGCAGCAGTGGAGGATTCAATTACAGTGCTCATTGAACATGTTAGCTTTTAAGTTCTCTACTTTTGGGATAGGTATAAAAATTGCTCTTCTTAAAAGATTTTATCAAAATGAAAAAAAACTATTTTCCCTCTGCGACTTAACAGTGAACTTTTGGCTCTTTGAGCTCTGATAAAATGTTCTATTTTGWGTTTTGATAATTTATTATTAAAGTAAACACAGTAGGAGAATTAAGTCAAATGAAGTATTCAGAAAAGCTTTGGCAGTACTTCAGGAATGGTGCWGTTTCATTTTTAACAGTGTGAACCATCCTGGTGTAAAGTTCGATATCCATGTTATGCCTCAGGGATGATAGAAGAAGAATAAAAGAAACTGTCTGACTTTACCTCCTTTCTCTTTAAAGTATGAAAGGCTAATGAGAATTTCTRTCATGGGCTGACAGGTTCTGGTTTGCATGTGAGAAAAGTTTGACTTCTTAAGTGACTACTCTTTTAATACATTAGTTTTAATATTATATTAATATCTTTGTTAGCATCAGGCTTTGTAAATTACTGATTTTTTTCTTTGCATATTCACAAGATGCTAAGTAAAGATGAATTAGCATATGATACATATCCAAAAAGATATTTTGTCTTGGTTCAGCGAAAGGAAATATCTCTTCAGTTAATACTTCTCACTGTTGGTTAGTTATCCTCACTATTAAAATGCATTCCTTGTTTGGAACTGACTTTTTTTTTTGATTGTTTCTTTATTTTCTGCTCTAATTCCCACCCACTGTGTTTCCTTGTGACTTTTTCCTCTAAGTTTTTTAACTCTTTAGTAACTAGCATTTTTCCTCCATTATTATAATCACAGCGTCTCTGGAATCATCACTTCTCCTCTTGATAATTGACCCTTCATGGTAACCTCTCTTTTTGATAATTTAAGTAGATTAAGTTCTTTAAGTCCCTTGCTGTAAGGCATTCGTTACCCCTCAAATAGATTTTGTAGCTCTTACTGACCTTCTTCAGTTTTTCAACAGSCTTTCTGCRTTAAAAGGTGGCCATTATAAATCCRTCATTGRTCTCTCTGAATTCATGYATGGAGCTAAAATTGTTTTGCTGCTTCCTCTTTATTCCTTCTTTTCCACTGAGGTGTAATAGTAGTCCCTTTAGCTGCAGTGTCYGGGTGGATGTATTGATTGGGAGTTTTATCTGCTCTGGTCCTCCCAATTCTTTTCTGAGATGCTTCTTTGCAGACTTTGATCYCAAATTCAGAGAGTTTATTCCATGTTCTTCTTAAAGTAATATAGGGCTAAATACAGATACTATTGCATATCAACAAGATGTTTTAAGAGTCTTGTGCTTGTATCCCATGTGCCCAGGGATCATCCTGCAACCCAGACAACAGATGTGAGATGAATAATAGCTCCTTTGGGTAGCCCAGTCAATTTGCAATAGGGAAGTCTGGAGGAAAAAAAAAAAACTAAGCATGTCTCTGTATGGCAAAGCAAACATCTGAGAGAGTTTGCRTGACTGTCTGATTTGATTTTACATTTTTTTTTATTTGATTTTAGAGTACGTGATTGATAGATATTTCTAACTATATTCTAGAATTATTTTGACAGTGTCTTGCAATATGCGTTTTTYCTGGTATTTGGTAGAGTATTGAATATGCACTGAAAAGAGACCTAAAAAATAATTTATACAAAACGTCAAAGCATTTTTTGCTCTTCTAAGTCTGGTCAATTGTGCTGTGTGCTGGAGGATAGCTGATGATTTTCTTTCTCAAATTACCAGCTTGAAATTTCCATGCACAAACTGATCGATTTTTATTACGTAAAATGATCCTGTGCTCTTAATTTCAGTGGGATACTTAGTATGGAGTGGGGTGCAGGTATATATTAAAGCRCATTGGAATAATGTTTGACTCTGTTGTGCTCCAGACACTTACTTTCCTTTTTGCACAGGATAGAAGGACGCTTCCAGAAGACGGCCAAGATGAATATGGTGAAGCGGATCATGGGCCGGCCGCGGCAGGAGGAGTGCAGCCCCCAGGACAACGCGCTGGGCTTGATGCATCTGCGTCGCCTCTTCACAGAGCTTTGCCATCCTCCRCGGCACATGACCCAGAAAGAACAGGAGGAAAAACTTTACATGATGCTGCCGGTGTTCAACAGAGTAAGCTCGAGCATACGCAAGAGATGATTTCTTTATTGGGATTGACTTGGTTTTCTTTGTTATCCCCAAGACCTGCAGTTCTTGCACAATAGAAGTTATTCTTTCTTTGGATTCCTTTTATTTTCCTTTTTTTCCTGCAGCATTGTGTTAGTGGATAAACTCCTCACTGGAGATTTCCTTCTATTATCACTTTTTCTGAAGTGCAGTCTACAGTGGTATGCAGACTGCCACAGAGCTTTTTTGCGACGCTTGCTTTTATTATAGAGTCATAGCCAGAACTTGGTAAACCATGAGACTTTTTTCAGGATAAAGTCCCCCTGCTGCTGTGGTCTTTATTCTCATTCTTCAGAGCTGATTTCCAACCTAAATTTATTCATAGCAACTTTATGCACATTTGTTTGTGTGCCAGCACTGTCCTTGAGCATAAATAACTCTTCTTCCTCCTTGGCATTTACTCCACAGATGCGTTTTTAGAGACARCCATCATAATATCTCCTTTCAGACTGTGTTTTGTCAGACTGCACAAGTGAACTATTTTAATTTCSTCTTGTGATAAATTCTTTATTCTGATTGTCCTTGTAGCCCTTTTGCTGCGTCTGTGGTGTGTTAGTCCCTCTTGTTGGACAGGAGGGATCTTGAGGATCCCATAAAGGAAAATCCCATAAAGGAAATCTTGAGAAAAAGATATCTAGGCATGTATATCTAGATTATTTTTTTCTACTGTTGTTACCCCAGTGCCTGCTCTTGAAGCTGTTTGGTTTTGTCAAGCTTGTATATACTGCTGTGGAGGACTGGAATCATCAAAAAACTAAACTGCAGAAACTTGATGTGAAAACAAATTGAGCTTTCTCATTAGTTTTAATAGTTTCTTGAATTTGTTGCTTTTGATGACRTTACACATTGAGCTGGTTACCGTATAGAAAAATTAATCCTAGTCAATGCATAGTATTAGTAGGATTTTCAGCCTACTGGACAGCATGCTTTAGTGGATAAATCCCATAAATCTCATTCTGTTGCCCTAGGTCTTATTCCTAGTTCTACTGGTAGCCTGTTGTGTAAGTCTAGGGGGAGTAAGCTCAGTTGTCCTACCTCCTCTTTAATTTATCTGCTTGAATTGAATGCCCTTTAGTCATGGGCTTTCTTAGTTTGGTTTTACAAATTAGCACTATGGAATCTTAATCTTGGCCTGAGCTGTCGAATATGATTTTGATGCAGTTATGCTTGGAATTCTCCCTCTGGTGGTAAGCTGATGGAGCTGATGCTTTTAAAAGGGAATTTACCCACTCTGCTTGCATAGGCACCCAGGCACAGGGAGAGAAACAATTCTTTCCTGGCCCTTTAAATGATTCAATTCATGTAGCATTCTATCTCTGGAAGTTGTGATCAGTGCTGGAACTACTGCAGCACTGCACATCATGTTCATGTACAGCACCCTTCCCTAAGCTCTGACTAGGATTTAAAAGATGAAAGCCATCACTTTTTTTTTTTTCCCCATTGCTTCTCTCATGTTTTTTGCTACATATTTTTCCCTTTATGCCTSTGCCTGGCTTAGTCCTATTTCTCTGTCCCTCCATTGACTCAGTTCAAGCCTAATTACAGTTGTTAAATGTCTTTGCACTGTTTGTTCCCTCTCATTGTCTTTCAGTGCTTATTTTTTCTAGCATTCTAAAAAAAAAGAAAAAAAAGAGCAACTCCCAAGTTTTCTTTCTGCTCGTTGAAAATCAGCACTCGCCAAATTAGTGCTGGGTACCATTTAGATTCCTTGAAGAGATGCTCCCCTTTCACATTTGTGCCTGTTGAAACACATCTTGACTAGTTAGCTGAGTGCTCTTTTCTCCCAGAACCCGTTTTCCCCCTTTGTTTTCATGTTTTTTCCTTCCAAAGATTCTCCTTGTCTCTCTTTCAGTGTCTGTATATCATCTCATTTTGTAAGTGGGCTCTTTCCCTTCTCTAAGCCCTGGAGAACCTTTTGTTTCCGTCTTTTCCTCAGGTGAACTCCGTGCTGAAGACATCTGTACCTCTTGCCTAATATTTGTCTTTTGAATCTTATCTGTGTTTTTTCTGTCTCCCCTTCTCCTCTTGCTTCCTGATTTTGATTTTTAATGCTGCCATTTTCAAAGTCTGGCTATTTTTAATCTGTGGCATTCTGAGAACTGTCGATTTTACAGCGAACGTAGGCTGTTGCCAGATGTTGCCTTTTTAGTTTCCAGCCTCTGTAAATCTGAATCTTACTCTGGCACAGAGACAAAAGCAGGTATTATCTGTGCTCTTTCACTTCCTTTCTCTGCAGCCACTGATAAACTTTATCACTTCTCACCAARTTATGTAGTTTACCACAAACAAAATGGATTCTTCTCGATCGGTCAGATCTTGTCTCTCCCTATTCTAGGGTTTTCTTTTTTTTTCTTTGGCTTTATATAGAAATGCATTCTGTCTTCCTGCGTTCAGGATGCTAAGCAATTCCAGTTTCAGCTCTTTACTGACTCTCGTTTTGGATACCATTTGCTACTTGCATGTTTGCCCTGTGTTTCTAGTTTATGCCACCTTATTCTTTGGAGCTTTACGTGTAAATCTCTTGGTGGCTTCCTAGGTTCAAGTAGTCTTAGTTTCCTAGAGTATAAACTGTGTGTGCTGCAAACTGTTTTGGAACAATCCTGCTAGCTTTGTAGAGTAGCTCTGCAAAGACACRCTCAGAAACTGGTTGGACTAAAAGTCAGAAAAGGATAAATATTTCACTTTTGAAAGAGTTTCATGTGAAATTTTCAGTGGGGGGTTGATAAATCTGGATTCACTCTGAGTTCTGAGATGACTTTCCTCTCTGAGACCAACTTTCAGTGAAACACAAGTTTTAACTGAAACACATAGATTTAAGTGACATAAGTACTTTTCGGGTTACTGCCTCCGGTGGAGTCCGTGGTGGTACACCATGAACTCGTCTGTTATGAGAAGRAAACTCCAAGTGAGCTGTGGAGCTCAGAGCAAGAGTTTTGTTTGGCGTGTTTGATATAGAGTATGAAATATCTTGTATATGGAGTCAGGAGTTGTGGGAGGAAGGAGCTATGTGTGTTTAACAGGAAGCTTGAGGCTTCTTGKGTGGTACAAAGGTCTAATTCTTAGGCCTCTGGGGACCTGACTTGGTGTTGTTTATATTCAAGATTTTTTTGTGTGTATAAAGAAGCAACTAGTTTATAGGAACCTTGGTGAGCGRGTGGCGTGGGAAGGGTATGAAAACCAGGCAATAGTTTTGAAAGAAGTGTTAGTTTTACTGAATGCACACAATTTCGATCATACAAATGGAGCTTTCTAAGCAATGTTTTTACAAAAGGAACCCACATCTCACATTTGTCCTGTCCTACAAGACAGGAGCTGKGCAGTAGGATTTGCTTCTGGGAAAGAAATACTTTTGTTCAAAACATTTAAAAATGATTAGGAAATACTTATTAAAAAAAAAAACCCTCCTTCTCATCCCAGATAACCAACTGCATGCCGTGAATGTACCTTGTGTACGAGTAAGATAAATACAAACTTCAAATAACCCATAAAAATTGTTTCAGCTACTGCCAGTATGACAGATTTTCTCTGTTGTTWAGCCTTGTATGACTTATGGCTTTTTTTTAATTGTCTGAAAGATACCCAAAATTTTGTGTGAATAGGAATTCCAGATTTTTTTTTTATGATATTTTTAGAATTATTACTCAGTAAACCCAGAGCAGCTAAAGCAACTGTAATTTATTTCTGTTTRTAGATACAGCACGTCCCAAATACRCTAGAGTKAGGAGCACCTTGTCTGTTACAGTAATGAATCAATTTGCAGGGAATTTCTCTCTCTGCTTTGTTGGGAAGGGCTTAAGGAAGGATGAATCGGGTATTAATAAAAAGCTAAATCAGCACATCGTGCACAAAAGAGCTGCCCTCTGGAAAAGCATTCAAAACACTCCCTYGGAGCTCTGCAAGCCCTATGAAAACTGTTCCTCACAGCAGCRTGGCAGCTTGGTGCACTGTATTACCATGCTGTAGTAAAGCTTTGGCAGTAACAAAGAGTAGATGAGATAAGGATGATTTTTTTAAAAAGTGGCCTCAAAGCAAGGTTTTTGAGTTTTCTTGCAAGAACTGTGCTTTTCTCTCTTAAAAGATGGTTTATTGTTAAATACATACTCTATTACTGGTTTTTTTTATTATTATTATTAGTGCCTTTTATCAAAGCATATACCAAAATACTARTTCAGACACTTGTTTTACATAATGCAAACTTAGCACATCGAGGGGAAAAAAGTCATAACCAGGTCACTGCATTCACCATGTACTGCAACTTTTTGCTGCCTGCATTTCCTGCAGTCTTAYAGCACCTTAAGGCCACCTTAGGACAAGAAATAGCTCCATTCTCAGGAATCATTTATGRGGAAACTGAAGATTCTCCATAGGGAGAAATGATGCTTAATTGGTAATCCCAGCAAAGTGTTTTTCTTAGACTCCCAAAAGAGTAGAAACTCTTCTGGCTATTCTATAGTGTGCCAGAGCAATCAATACTAAAGGAAGGGAGTAAGAAGTCCAATTAAATTCAAGTTATTCTAAATCTTCCAGCTTTTTTAGTTTCATTCAATAATTTTGAAGTTCTGTGGTAATTCCGTATTCCAAATATCTTGCATCTCTGGTTGATATTGTGATTTTCCCTGATGGGCTCTAGGCTTAAGGATGACCTCAGCCAAGTATGTTGATATTCCAGCTACAATACTAAACCTCGAAGGATACAGAGGAAGCAAAGGGGGCTAAACAGCTGGGGAATCCAGATGGTTTGTGCTGCTGTATGTTACCTCCTTGTCCTAAGATGCAAACGTTGAACTGAAATTTTATCAGAAAAATAGGGTAAATTATTGCACATCCTGGCTTGTCAGGGACATTCTTGCAGGTTATGCAATTAACCACAGGAGTGGGGAAAAAAAATTCAGACAGAAAAGTATTGAGTTCAGGCAATTGTTCAGCCTAGGTTGGTTTATTCAGCACTGACGCAAGTGATGATTCTAGAATCTGGGAAATGACTACTTAAAGTTGAGTTTTTGGATTGCATTCTTCACTTATTAAGCAACATCTGATGTTGTGGATTTATGAAGGCCATTGCGGTAGAAAGAACATGTTAGGTGTGTGTTTGGAGACAACTTTTAGAGTAGAGTCTTGTATGAAAATTACATATTTAAAATGTCATTAATGCATTTTGAGAGAATGACATGAATGTGGTACTTATTGCAGTACCACAGAGTTAAAGAATTTCTCAATTTTAAATGTACTTCAGCTTAAAYGATTTATTTACTAATCAAATTCAATATTTAATCATGAAGAATTATGTTACTGGAATTACACGACAATTATTTAAAGTGCTGATAACCATAAAAGAAACTCACCGTGTGTAAATGCAGTGTTTTTAGGAAATACTCTTACATTTTTTTTAAATTATAAGGGTAGCACTGAGGAAGCAGGAGGGTAAAATTAAAAGAAAGAAAAAAAGAACGTAGTAACGATTGCTTTGTTTTAAGGAGGATCTCAAGAAATGGCCTTTGGGGTGCCAGGGATTTGTGAGGCATTGGGTGAGGAAATTGTACTTTGTACAATGTGAGGCATTGGTACTTGGTTTTAAAAAAAAGTTTTAGCATAGTTCTGCTTACCAATCTTTTTCATTCTTTATCAACTGTTTTGGGTGGTTTGTTTTGTTTTGTTTTTGGTTTTTTTGATGTATGTGTTTTTCTCTTGTTTCTAGGTGTTTGGAAATGCTCCTCCAAGTACAATGACAGAAAAATTTTCTGACCTCCTGCAGTTTACTACCCAAGTGTCACGATTGATGGTGACGGAGATTCGTCGGAGAGCATCAAATAAGTCCACAGGTACCGAGCGGGCTCTGAGTCTTGGGGGGCTTTGTGAGGAGGGCAAGTTTGGGGTCACACAATAGGACTGACATCCACAGGCTCTGAAATCAAGTCTTCGCACCAGGGGTGTTATGTGCAGACACATAATATCTGCACATGAGATAAACCACATAAAAACCACTTGTTTCTGCACAGAGGGAAACAAGCGGTTTCCTCCTCAGGTTGTGTCATCACTCAGGTATGTGCTATTGTGGAACGTGAGCATTTTGTTTTTGTGCGGGCACAGGTACAAATAAGAAGATGCAAAAGTGCAAAAWAACTTACATTGGGGCCCAAACCCTAAACCTAGAACTAGTTACTGGACAGCTCTTCTGTTTATCAAATGTCAGGAAGAGATTGGTTCTTTATTGAGCCCTGAATGTGTCAAAACCTGCCCCCTTACTGAGAGGTGCATGATGGTGAGCTGAGAAAGCATTTTTTGTTAGACTTCTTCTCAGAGTATTGTTATATGGAAGGAGTAACGCTTTCAAATAATATCACATTTTTGTCTTGTGAATATTTTTCAGCTGCCAGTGATGTTCACATTTTGGATCTGGTGGTAAATAAGGAAATACTGAGCTGGAAAAGACAAATTGTTATGTATTAAGTCAGGAGTCACAAACTGTGCCAATTACGATTTCTTTCCATTTCCAGTAGAGTGAATAAGAGTAGAGCAGTCCAGATGGCTAATCAGAAAGAGCAGACAAAGCGTGTTCTCTGTGGGTAAAAAAGAGCAAAATAGCTTTTTCTCTGAGTATTTAGGGAAAGTAACGTCCACTTAGCAGCAGTGGCTGCAGGAGGTGTTCGTTTAAACTTCTTTTCCTGGGGAAAATCTATGCCTTGTGGCATCTTGTTTGCATGTTTACATATTTATTACTTCAACTGTATCTTTGCCTAATTGCTCCAAGGTAGTTCAGTGTTCATATGTCCAAGAGTTTTCCCCTAGTATTTCAAAAAAAATAAAGAGAAGAAAGAAAATAAAACTCACAAACTTCAGGTTCACTTAAATTTTTAATTCTGCCTTCTATTTTGGTGAAATTGCTAGGCWTTGTGGGTTATTGAATTCCARCATACACAGAATATTGGGAGTTTGRGARTTATGTATATTTRAGGGTTATACTGGGGTTTTGTGTCAGAATTTTAATTACTTTTAAACTTTATCGCATGCTTTTGCAGARATCRCTTCCATTTTAATGCCARTGTATGGAATTGCCTGTTTTCAGCCAACAGGCCTTAAACAAATTTTAAGAAGTAGATCAAGATTTAATATATAGTGTGGTGAATAACGATGATCACATCCATTGGACTCCCAAAAGCCAAGCGTGAGGTATCGGAGGGGAAACCTCCGCTCTCCAACTTCTTTACCTCCCATCACAACACAGATTATGTCTTATGTCACCTTCTGTGCGTTTATCAATGAACCGTTAATCTTTGCCTGTCACTAGTGTCAAGTAATTTGGCTTCCCAACTTATTCTTTTGTTTTTAACTTCAAAATACTGTGATTATTGGTGGATTGAAGTGCAGAMTGACTGAAAATGCATAATAGCTTTTCATTACTAGATGATTAATTATACTCAGTGGTAAAGCCTTTATCTCTATGGATTTGTTACAGAAAGTGCTTCTGTACAACAGGGAAATTGGATAATTACTTATTTTGTGTGTCTTCTGCTTCAAGATCTGGAGGGGTGGAGAYGTACTATTAATGAAAAGTCTGCCTGCAAGAACAGGACTAAAAGTTTATCAATTATCCAACTTAGACTATTTAAAAAAAAAAGAAAAAAGTGAAATACTTCTTGCATTTCAATGGTGTTTTTCAAAGGTTTTAAATTCATTCCATTTTCTCATTCAAAGCTGTGAAATGTGAGGTAAATTGATGCGCAGAGAACATCTTAAGGGAGYGAATAAACGAAGAAGAAATCTGATTTAACCAAATGTACTTTGGCAATTTGCATGTGCTCATGAAATTCGGCAATTTCTCCTTCCTCCTGATAAATRTTAATAATAACCTGCTTTGAGACCATGCTGGCTTAAAATACCACTTGGAAGATGCTGAGAAAAACTAAATGGTGGATTACTATGTAGTTTTCGCAGCTGTGTGTGAATTAATATAGTTCCTGTTTTCTTCTGATTCACAATGCCGTATGAAAACCTGAATTAACATGGAGCTGCTGGAAGAACCTCTGGCGCTCGTTCTAGCCAGAGAATGGGTTTGTTGTGTCTAATCCCCATTTATGCCCCTTGTCTAATTACCTCAACGTCATGCGAACCATGTTTTATTTTAATTCTTAGTATATGCTGAATGACTAAGTGTTGTGTCTTACAAGCCGTTGCCTTAGTTTGCTAAATAGAAAGGTGTTCACTGGGGAGACCCAGTGCTTACCTAAACCCAACCTCTCTATGTTAACTACTGTAGCATATACATTTCAATAGCATAGGAACCCTGCATGCTCTAGATTACAACATGAAAGACCAAATTACGGAAGAGAATCAGCTTGTCATATTGAGGAGGTCTGGGAAGCTCTTGTTACACGTTTGCTGCCTTCATACCATGAAATTTTATGGTACCTGTTATTAAATTTGTTGTGTTATTTCTGTTGTCGCGTTGGGGGGAAGAAGTGGTCTATAAAAGTGCTGTTGSATTTCAAAGAAGAGCTTCTGAGGTGGTTAATAATCATTTCAGTAGAGCTGAGGGAAAAAAAAACCCCACACATAGACACACAAAATCAYAATTTCTCATCCAAATGCTACAGGAAGTTTTGAGTCTCTAAACTTTTAGAGATGTAACATCGTATATATGGAATGAACTCTATTTTTTCTTAGATTGTATTCCTTTTATATACCGTGGAAAATGATGATTGCTGATTGCCTATTCCCATAGCCTGTTAACATGCAATCACGTCTCATATGTTTTTAAAAGTTTTAGAGAGAAGCTTTTCCTACAAATGTTATCAACAACCAACTYTAAGTAGTTGACATGGGGGGAAGGAAAAAACCCTGTGAGCATTTACCTTTTATCTGCAAAACCTTAAACCCGTTGGTGGTATTTTATGTTTGGGAATGTGATGGGATACATGTTAAATGAAGGGGTTTTGTTTTTTTTTTCTTTTCTGTCTTTTAATGGAGCACGGTGTGAGTTTTTTCACCAGGCTTTTGCATATTTGTGCCAGCAGCTATGACACATCTTAGTTATTCTTGGCAATCTGTAGTAGTTTTCTCAGAACAGTATTTCATGATTCAGGAATAATGGTGCCAGCCTCCTATCTTCAGTAGTCACTTAATATTGCACTTGTAGCTTTGTGCTCAACTCCTGTTTCGATGGAATTGTTTCTTTTATACAAATGTACTCTTAGACTTTCTTCATTTTCATTACTCAAAATTAATTTTTTTTTCTTTTAAGATTAAATATGCTTTAAAAACTAAGCCCCCTGATATGTAATTATATATGTGATAAGCACATGCACTGTTGATATCACAGTTTTAGGTACCTTTTAAATTCAGCTCTGTTTTGTTTCACCTTACTGATTTCAGGTAACATTTCATTCCGTATTTGTGACACTGTGCGAAATTGTCACAGTTTTCGCTACTTCAAGCTGAGTTTATTTATTTTACTGTACCCTCTAGACTGTTAAGCTCATCCTTTCTGCCCTCTAAAAATAACATTTCCAGTTATTGCTTCTACCATGTGATTTTTTTTTTTTTTTCTTTCCTTAATTTCAGTGAATTACTAAAACTGCTTCTTGCACTTTTCTTGAATGGATGTGCTGAAAGACTGTTGTTATCACAGTTTCAAACCACTTTGGGAGACCAAACTGATACCTATCTTCATCACATCTAACCACTGCAGAAAACCACATCAGTGCTTTTCATTTACATTTTGTACCTCACAGTGTCTCACTTTATCTTGTTTGTATTTTTCGTTTTCACTGCGGTTTGCCTCCGTCATGCATCAGCAGAGCCACTTTTATGCTGCTTTTAGACATGCGAGAGTCAAACATGGGTTTGTTTTCCTGTTCAAGCGTAACTTGCACTTTGGTTAATTGTGGGTAGCAGTTCAAGAAATGGTCTTAACCTCTCCTTAGTGGCTTTTCAGGCCACAGTTATGCCTTAATGAATTATGGGATAATGAAAAACTGGAGATATGACCCAAGTGGACCTAGGAGAGGGTTTCTATCTCTTTTGGCCTGTTAGGCAACTTGTCCTCTTGCTGATACCATTGATGAGCCCTTATCCAAGGCAAAGAGAGTGCAATATTTTAGCTCAATGCTGCTCTTGCCAAGAGATCCTAGAAAACCATTTCTTTTATCAGTGGTGTTAGTGAGGCTAAATGCAGGCCCAGCTGAGTGCCTTATCTATCTTTTGATTAATTTTTACCACGTTGTATCGTGCACAGACATCAGCTGCTTTGTCTCTCCCATCTGTGGTGACAGCACTGTGCCCTTTAGGATCCAGGGCCGAGGAAGACTTTCATCTCAATTTGAGTTGATATTTCCCTCTTACTAGCAAGGCAACTGAAACCATTCCTATCTTCTGACTCAGTTAGGTGGCTTCTTCTGCAGAGGTTAAAAAGATAAGGATGTCTGGGTGGGGTGCACCCGCCCCTGTGTTAAACCTGGAAGATTGCTTGAGCACAAGGCAAGAGCTGAAGGAATCAAGATAAGGCTGGTATTGATGATAGAGGTGAATTGTGAACTGTAGCACTCAAATTTGCTCAGAGCAGACGACAAGAGAATTTCTTTCTGCACTTACAATTCTGCCTGTGTTTTAGATAATCTTTAATTAAGACTGATAGTTTTGAAGCAATTATTTATAGTGTTCAACTGCTATGCCATTTGTGATGCCAGCAGCCCGATAACATTTTCAGAAGCACATACTTAACCTCTGAGGCTCACTTGAAAAAAAAAAATTACTTAAAAAACCCATGTTCCACAAGGGCTTCTTGAAAACAGGCCCGAGAGAGGCTCTCCATACCCTATTTGGCACCATTTTGCATGCTTAGAGTCAGGCACTAATTTGCTYGGTCTATGTTCAGTGGAAAAAGAAGGGGGTCTGCTAAGTGATGCCTAAAATGGGCTGGCTGGGCTCTGGACATGCTTGGAAAAGCARCTTTTACCATGAATTCTGGCGTTGTACATATAACTCTAAGATAAGGACCTTGGCTCTGGCATGTCCGTTTTGCTTTCTAAACATTCACTTTAGCTATGCTTTGCTTGCTTTTAAATCTTTTAAAAAACGTAGGGTGGTAATGTGATAATTGTTGGTCTTCCCCCTAATTTTTCTTTTTTTTTCTCCTGTTCCTGCCTCTTATTCCTTTTGTCTTTCTGCATGTCTTCTTCCAGAAATTGTTGTTTTCTCATTGAAACCAGTAAGCGTTGGTGGTTTCCTGCATCTGGAAAAGGGTGCATTGTGTCTGCTAGGRCTGGAATATTTAATAAAGGTTGCTGCATGTAATTGCAGTATGCCTGCTGGGTTAAAATATGACATATGACCTAAAAATGTATTTTTGGTGATCTCATTACACAAATTGCAAGTGCATGTGGAAGGGTATCGAAAAGTGCTTCTGGAGACTGTAGGCCTGAACCCAGCTGTGTTTTCAAGTATTGAGGCAGAGCKGAGTTTGTGCTCAGTTATTGGACTGCTGGGAACATGTGTATTTCTGCATACTGCAGTTTTTCAAACTTTTTATTGTTGTTATTGTTTKATTTTTTCTTTTTCCRTCTTACAGAGGCTGCAAGTCGTGCCATAGTCCAGTTTCTGGAGGTCAATCAAAGTGAGGAAGCGAGTAGAGGTTGGATGCTGCTCACCACAATTAATTTATTAGCTTCGTCAGGACAGGTTAGTTTTCATCGAGAGCTTAGGAAAAAAATCTGGGAGGAGACAACAGAACCAAGATAACAAACTGTGTGAACACACACAGAAGATGTTGTAAATCTTTTTTCGTCTCTGTGATTCCCCATCGGACAGCTGATATGTAGCAGTGTCCTGGACAGTTGCATGGTTTGTTTCTCCATTTCTCTCACTCTGATCTGCCTTTATATTTCAACATGTCATCTGTGTTTATGTCTACCTGGATTTGCTTTTTCTTCTCATTGATGTTTGTGTATTTTCTTCTACTTTGCTCTATGTCTTCTAGCATTTGAGCAAACTATTACCTGAGTGTGACTTTTTCAAAATATTAATATACTGAAAGTTTTTTTCCTTTATTTTTTTCTTTCCAGAAAACTGTGGACTGCATGACTACAATGTCAGTGCCTTCCACACTTGTAAAATGTCTATATCTGTTTTTTGACCTTCCACATGTGCCTGAGGTAGTTGGGGGAGCACAGAACGAGCTACCTCTCGCAGAGCGCCGAGCGCTACTCCAGAAAGTCTTTGTACAGGTAAGAAAGGTAAAATGGGTTATAAAATTTCAAAAGAGAATGCAAAGGCTTCATGAGAGAAATCTCCAGAAACTTTTTCTCTGGAGCATGTTTTACTCTTGTTTGGTTCTTCAAAAACTGCAGTCGTCTTCTGAGATGGATTAAGTTAAATTCCAATCTCCATTATTTTTTTCTCCTTCTTTAAGTAGGAAATCAACCAGCTTATCTTGTTGGTGCTATTACAATCCTACCCCCACCCTGAGTAATTTGCTTCAGTTAAAGAGCGATTGAAGGTGTTTCTGTGGGTGCAGATTTGCCAGGGAGACTAGAAGCTCCATCTGAGCTGCCTCCGCTTTCAGAGGTTTTCAGGAGAGCTCTTGTTACAAAGACTTTCCCACACGTGTTCTTGATCAACCTTGTTGGAAGGAGCTTGAAAGCTACTGTTGGAAAGGGGTAGATGCCCTTCAAATATCTAGGTTTGAAAGTAGAACATTTGTGAGGCATTTTGGTACCAGCTCTATAAAATGGAGGTGAAAGTCATTCCCTCAATTACTAGCTAGGATATCTGCCGAGAAAGTGTCAGCATATGAAAACGTCCCCATTTGCCAGTTGGCTGGTGTGTTTCTCTTCTAAATCTTAGTACTGTCAGCTCGCTCTCGTTMGTATGTAAGTACTAGTCAAGGGAGTGTTAATGTTAGATACTTAAGGTCTTATTCTTTCAGATCTTAGTAAAATTGTGCAGTTTTGTGTCTCCGGCGGAAGAACTGGCTCAAAAGGATGATCTCCAGCTTTTATTCAGTGCAATAACCTCCTGGTGCCCTCCCTATAATCTGCCTTGGAGGAAGAGTGCGGGGGAAGTACTAATGACCATATCGCGTCACGGCCTTAGCGTCAATGTAGTCAAATACATTCACGGTATGTGCATCTTCCTCAGATACTGTGTATTGATCATATCTGTGTTTGTTTTTTTCTTTTCATAGCTTTTTTTATTATTATTTATCTAATAGACATGAATATATCTAGGAAGGATTAACGGAGTCTTTGTTTAGATGCGTAGGTATTTCTATACTGGTAAAGTTTTAGAGTACTCATGGCATATGAGGGGTCTGTAGTGAGCCTCGTTCTTCCATATTTCAATTTACCGTCGTAGAACATGGTTTCCTGTAACATTTTGGCATGAAGCTTTTTCTAACCAAGAGGAAAAGTTTTCTACCTACTCCTTTCTTGGCAACATTAGGAAYTGCCTGGATTGAAAAGCACTCTTTGAAAAGGTGCATAAGATGTGGTTTTGGCTGAGAGCATGAATTCTTAAGGAGAATTTCTAATTTCCTGTCCTGCATTTGAGTTAGCAGCAGCAGCCCMTGCCAAGGGGCAAAGCACCTCTCTGCATCTCACTTCCAGCTGCTTGTTTAGGCACCACTGTGGTTGGCAACAAAAGTGTGGGGACATCTGTGGAAGCCACAGGGAAAGGAACCAGCTCCGCGTGTTCTGCTGACGCATTTGGAGCTATTAGAAGCTCATAAAAGCTGCTGCCCTGTAGTAAATACTGGTGCATTAAGCAAACCAGGGAGAGCTAATCCTGGTATGCTCAGAGAACGCTCTTTTCCCAGACGTTTTTCATTTTGAATGGAGAGATCAAGTCAGACTGATGCAGCCACCAGTGGTTTGCAGTTTGATATAAAATCACTTAGGTATTTAGGTTTTGAGATACAAATTTGGTGGAATCRGTTTCTAATGTTAAATTGAGGGCTGTCAAATTGTAGGATAGTCTAAAAGCAAAGGCAGTTTTAACATCAGTTTAAATGAGCTAGCTTCATTATTGCAATTTTTGGCAGTCCACAATGATTGAAAAAGGAAAAAAAAAAAACCAAAAACCTTATTTTATCACCATGTTTACTTTACTAATTTTTCCTATGCTCAATGACAGGAAAATCTTAAATTTCCTAATCACAATTTCTTTCAGAAAAAGAATGTTTGTCCACGTGTGTTCAGAACATGCAGCAGTCCGATGACCTTTCTCCCCTAGAAATAGTTGAAATGTTTGCTGGGCTTTCCTGTTTCCTCAAAGATTCCAGCGATGTATCGCAAACGCTACTGGATGACTTTAGAATATGGCAAGGATACAACTTCCTCTGTGACCTCTTACTCAGGTAGGCAAAAGGGCTTCAAAAAGTGCTAACAGATCACTGCTTGCTTTTACTGAACAGTTTACTTAATAAAGAAGAGGTGTACAGATTAGAAGTAAATGAGTAGTTAATAAATAAATGCCTGTGGATTACTATGAACAGAAGATGAGCTCAAAAAGTAAAATTATATCGTCTTCCCCATTTATGAAATGTTTTTTCCCTTCTTTAAGTGGTACTACTGTATCACTAGGTGCTTCTGCTAAGAAAACAAACACTTAAAGGCATTTGCTGTTAGAAGTTGAATAAGGTGGTACATCTACTGCTTTAAGTCTGTGCTCCATTTGTTTGGATTCTTCGGATTTGAAATTCTGAGGGAGTGTGTGCTGCTGTTCAAATACAGCGCTTTCCAAAACTAAGAGAAAAGTGGGGAAATAAACTCCATGACTGTAGAGCTTATCCAGTGTCTTAAAACTTGTCCACTGTTACAGCAATATAAAGTYCTAGGTTTTGGCACCCCAATATTTGGGCTAAATTTTCCATTCCAATTTTCTATTAYATAACYTKTTTCTGRGCATCCAGGGTTTTTKTTYGTTTGTTTGTTTTCTTTGGTTTCTTTGTTTGAAATGGAGATCAAGTATAGTCGTTGCATTTGAAATACTGAATTTTTTTAATAACTTTACCTGAGATTTTCTTTTGRCCTAAATTTGCTGAAATGTGTATTTTATTTTTGACCTTCAAACCGACCCATAGTTTGTTTCCGAGAAGCAGGTTTTTGGGCAAGCCCACATATTGATCAGTGACTACCAATAGTGATCTCTTCTCTCGGGATATATTTTGGCTGAAAATCATTGACCAAGACTGTTTTTCAGATATTTAGTACTTTTTTAAGGATTACTCATACCCGGTAAGGGTATGAATAGTGGACACTGGGAATAAAGTCGCAGAGAGACCTAGGAGCTGGTAATACAGAATGACAAGTGAAGAATCTGTATTTGAGTAATTAGTTTTGTCATTCTTTCTGATACCATTCTGCTAGGAACTTCCAGCATCAGATTTGTGCACTTCTTGATGTTACGTTGCTGCTATGATACCTTTTCATTAACACAGAGTATTAATCTTAAGCTGGCAGCTGTAATCTGGCAAGTGAATTATGGATTTATTTAATCACAGATGGTTGAGGCATTTTTCTATCAGATAGCTTCAGTTTTTAAGAGGAGTGTTAAAATGATTTTAGGATGTGTGCTGGTTTTGAGCAGTCTATTAAGTTCATGGCAAGATTTGTTAATTAAAGTTTAATGGCATATAAAATTATACACTACCTTAAATCAAACAGTATTTGACTGATTTAATGGTAGGAATGTGAATGGAGAACACCTAAAATACTTCAAGTTTAGCACACTCTGGTTCACTTAATATATATTGTGTAAATTAACAGAGCAAAGTGAATGTCTACTTAAAGCAATTTGAGTTGAAATTTGCTTATGCTAATATGCCCTGTGGTATTTTATTTAGGTTAGAACAGGCAAAAGAGGCTGAATCTAAGGATGCTCTGAAGGATTTGGTGAATTTGATAACTTCCTTGACCACATATGGCGTCAATGAATTGAAACCAGCTGGTGTTACCACGGGGGTCCCTTTTCTGCTCCCTGGCTTTGCAGTCCCCCAGCCTGCAGGCAAAGGTGAGTGCACTGTCTGCTTGRCCCCTCTGCATGGCTCTCCCTCCTCTTCCCCACGTCACAGACCATGTTCAGAGCTTTCATTCAGCGTTTCAGTGGCTCCTGGCTTTGCTTTTGTGTTGTTTCTCTTGCATGTCTCAGCTCTTTGAACCAGAGCTTCCTTTCCCTGGTATTTAGAGAGTTCAGAGTTTGTAGAAATTGTTTCTCTTTGCATTAAATAGGGACAGAGGGCGATGGTCATATCTAGAGTTTATTTTTGTCATGCTCTAGTAATAACGTGCTACATTTTTTCCCAAGCCCATTGGCTTTGCTGATAAAATAGCATGAGAAAACTTAGATTTGTTGGACTATCCCAAAGACAATTTAGATATAATTTTCTGGAACTGACCATGGCATCTCTGAGTTCATTTTACCTGTATTTCCATTCTATTGACAAGTCATCTTTTTAAAGAGAACATGTTACTATATTCTCATTGCTTTTACTTAAATCTTTCCTTCTGAACCCTGAAGAGCTGGTTAAGATTTGATTTCTCCGCGGGTCCTTATAAGAATCAAAGACAATTTATTAATCAGCCAGGTTGCCTGAAACAGCAGTTTATACATAATTAGAATGTAAATAGTTGTCTTTGTCACTGCCTCTGTTCTCTGTCATGTTTAATAAGCTCTAAATCTACTCCTCAACACACTTCATTTTAAGACAAGTGTGCAAAACAACTGAGCTTAGGAACAAGTTAATGTGACTTGCAATGTGGCACTGCTATGCTCTGAGTGTGTGAAATGTGTGTGTGTTATTTWCAAAGGCAGTTTCTTGGAAAAAAATGATGCAGTGGAAAGGAATGATGCCTAAAACTGAAATAATTGTAATTCACTTTTAAATCAGTTATCTCAGTTTGCGGAAATTGAAGCAAGTGTCATTCTCCAGAGTGTAGGCCATAAATCAGGATTCTTTGTTTGTGAAACATTTTAAAATTGGGTCATTCATTTGCTATTGGCTTCTTTGAAAACAAGACCTCCCTGTTCGAGCATCTAAGATATTTCTCTTATAGCATCTTAATAGATGTTCTCTCTTTTAAAAAGATTTTTATTGATTTTTTTTTTTTTCCACCGACCCTCTTGTTCTTGGATGTATATCTAGAAAAAGTGCACAGAGCTTTCCCCTTTGGGGGGCTTTTTGTCACAAAGCACAGAAGACTTTGATGTAATAGATTGCACTGTGTGGCAAGTACTGAAACACCTATAACCTTACCTAGCTGATGAACTTCTTGCTGCATTAATGTGGCACAAATGCTTTCTGGTCTTTCATAAGAGCAGTAGAGCAACATCTAGTCTAAAAGGATATTGGCAGAAAGAGTTCTGCAGGCCTTAGAGATATTCGGGGTGTACAACAAAAAGGATCTTCTTGCCTGAATGAGCAATGCCACATCATGTGCACTCCTTTTGAGACAGAGAATTGGAATGGTTTATGGGCTTGCTCTCCTTTTATATCCTGTCACCAGCTCCTGTGCTGAATTGAAAGCCCTTCAGCTTGAAACAGAACGGTCGTTAGGTCATGTGTATGAAAGCAACGTGCTCTTTCTGGCTCAGTTGAGCCCTGCAGGATTTCATTTCTCCCTTCCATAGATGACTTCCTAAGAGGAGAAGGAAGAGGATAATCCAGAGCCTAAGCATGTTGTTTACCTTTAACTCAGTTGATGAGGCTTTTTCACTGCTTATTGCTCTGTTAAATGAGGGGAACCAGAGGCATGTTCCTCTAAACACAATCTGTCTCCCCTATTAGGGAATACAGAGCACTCCACCATTGCTGTAATATGTTAGATAATGGACTAGCTAGATAGCACAGTCTCTGTATTGTTTTTCAACAGGGCTATAGCTTCTTGCGTGCTTTTAGAAAACAGATCAGCTGGATTCTGATGTTCCTTCTGCTATTTGCCAACTCTTAGGCTGCGCTAGAGAGAGCATCATCCTGCTGCTTCTCAAAGCACTTGTTTTCATAGATGAAAATATTGTATTAACAACACTGGGTCATAGAGCTTGCAGTATAATTGAGCATGCAAAGGCTTCTTTGAAAAGTCTGTTTTAATATGGTGTATATTATTGTAGGTGACATGCTGTTATTTTATTCATGCTTATGAAAATGCATGAATCATTATTCATGTGTGCACTCATTGTTTATGATTATTAATTTTTTTCCTCACATTTCTCTCTGTTTCCTGATTTAGGTCACAGTGTGAGGAATATTCAAGCATTCTCCGTCCTGCAGAATGCGTTTTTGAAAGCAAAAACTAACTATCTAGCACAAATCATCCTTGATGCCATCACAAATATTTATATGGCGGACAATGCCAACTACTTCATTTTGGAATCACAGCACACTTTGTCTCAGTTTGCGGAGAAAATTTCTAAACTTCCAGATGTGCAGACCAAATACTTCGAGATGCTGGAATTTGTTGTCTTCAGCTTAAATTACATACCTTGTAAAGAACTGATCAGCGTGAGCATCCTTTTAAAATCCAGTACCTCTTACCAGTGTAGCATCATTGCAACGAAGACACTTCTGAAATTTACTCGTCATGACTACATCTTTAAGGATGTCTTCAGGGAGGTGGGGCTTCTGGAGGTGATGGTAAATCTTCTTCACAAATATGCAGCCCTTTTGAAAGATCCCACTCAGGCTCTCAATGATCAAGGTACAGTGTCTCCTTCATTTTGCCTAATATATATATCTTTTTTGACTGGGAGTGGAGAGGCTGGTAAAGAAGAACAGAGGAGCTTGCCTAAAGGGCTGCGTTCTGCCAGGGTCGGCTGGGTGATCTTATATTTCCTGGGAATTCCTCTCTCCTTATGCCGCGTAAGAAGCCTGAGGCAAACTTTAATAAAAGGTGCAATGGGAATGTGAAATAGCTCATATTTTCCTTTAAAAATGATTGTTTTCATGTATTGTTTTAATATTGAAATGATAACAAGAGCAATATCATAACAAAAGAGAAAGTAAAGGAGTGATACTATAGCAATCCATATTGCTATAGATAAATGTATATCACAGAAGGTACTTAGATATTTCAGTGGCTTTAACCCCAGGCATGAGAATTGTCATTAAGTGTGTACTTATAATACGAACTTGTGCGTATTCACACACGCGCACCCCCTACCTATTTTTATATTCTTTATTCAAAATGTACTATAATTAGTGTATATCAATGATATTTATATTTTAATCCTAATCTTTGACCATTTCATTCAGATATGCCATCTGAGGTTTTGTTAATGAGTGGTAGCAGTTGATTAGAAGTAGAAAACTTCATTGCCTGCAAGTGCTGAAAAACCTATTAGTTTTCCAGTGCTTCTTGGACTGATCTGTCATCTGATTAGACTGCTACTTGCAGACACGTGTTCTTGTATTAGGGCCTCTTTCTAAAAGGGGAGGAAGAATTTTGGGAGAGACAACAGAAAATTCTGGTGCAAAATACCACTATCATCTTACAAARGAGAGATTTATACTGTGCCTTGGCCTTCTGAAATTCTTTTTCAGGGGATTCAAGAAACAGTTCATTTGAGGACCAAAAGCAGCTGGCGTTATTGGTTATGGAGACACTGACAGTACTACTGCAAGGATCAAACACAAATGCAGGTAGGTGAAGAGGCTGCTGTCAACACAGTTGTGAAATTGTAACTGTGAAGCACATGCCKGAAGGGAGAGTTGTCTGGATTAATKGCCTGAAGAGAGAGGTGAATATATCAAACACAATGAAGTGAGAACCCCCTATCACCACTTGCCAACAACTCTAATTTGTAGGAGAGCTGGTAACATTGGCTTTATTTTGGAAGATTTAAGTGCAAGCTTAGGAAAGTAATTTGTTAACATTGGCATGACTGTCTAAAKCTGATTTAAAATCCATGTGATGCTTACTGAAGACGTCTTTCAGTTTTTAAAGACAAATTCCCAGGCAGTGTGTTACAAATTGGGCTCAGTTGTGATGCTCGTTTTTCGAAATCAGGCAGATACATGTAATGCTACACACTGTTTTACTATCCAATGCATCTTGACAATGAAACAAACAATATGTGTATCTAACATAAGTAAAAACTGTCTCTAAGAACTTAAAACAACAGATGGAGAGTGAGTGATACAAGAGAAGCAGTTCTTGAGGAACCAGAAGGCTTATGGCCTTGAAGGCCGTGACACATCTCAGTTCCAGTACTTGTTTCCAAACTCCAAATCTGGCTATTTTTTTCTCCATTTTTTGTTTTGYTTTTATTTTACTAGGAGAAATTAGGATCTGTGACAAATGTTTAAGAAATCAGCCCTGAAAATTGTCCATCTGAAGTTGGCAACTAAAATATATTTTCTGGTCCCATTGATCAAAGCTTATATCTCTTTTTCTTTTTTTTTTTCTCCCTTTTGCTGGGCAAATTATTTCTTGTACTTTACCCTCTAGGTTTTGTTGTTGTTTAACTTTTCTCCCATGATGTTCTTGCTTATCGAGGAAGTTAACTTATACCTTATGCAGGTTTTATGAATGCAAACAGATTTGAAAGCATTTGCTAATGAAAAGAATYGGTCAGCTGATGAATAATTCTTGGAGTAAGGTGATATAAGATCTTGTCTTAAAAGAAAAGCCTCGAAAAAAAAAAAGTAAGAGAGGTTCAGTTGTGAGTCTGAAAATTGTCTTTCATATTTTGAGAGGTTGTTCACTTTGCCACTGTGAGCTTTCTGAGCCTTCCTGCCTTAGACAAGTGGTCTGGTTTTAGTGTCTGTAGCTCTGCTGTGTGCAGTGCAGAACTGGATCCAGTGCAGGCAGAGAAGGGGGATTCCTAGCCCTGCCATTGGCTCCCATTTGTTTCTTCTGAGCCTGACACCAGAGCTATTCATGTTCTTGATTCACAGTCTCAGGTGCTACCAGCAAGGCAATCAAAGAGCAAGAGATAAGGATTTAACAGGAGCACTAAAGCCTCCCTAACATTTTCTTCCATCTGCCATCCCACTTGTCTGTTATTTTCTATTTACAGCAACAGCATATGATGCTGCAGCAAAGTGACAAGAGTGCAGTTTCCATAACTCTGGTTTAGCTCTTGTGTTCAGATGAGTAGGTCACTGAGAAGGAGGGCACTTTGAGAAGAAAGTGATCAAAAGCAAGGTAGAAAGTATGATTTTCAGTGAAGTGTAATGAAGGGTGTCTGTCCATCATTGGTGTGAAAAGGGCTTAGGAGAAGAAAATCCTTGTGTCTGCTRGAGTATCAGTGGAATGGTGGCTAAGGGATTTCTGATGCTCACGGACTCCGCCAAAAATTACACGTGTGAATAGGGGCTAGAATTATTTAAAAATGTAGAATTAGCTACCGCTGTTGAGGAATGTCAGTATCATGGCCTTAGGAAGGATGTGATGCCCTGGAGTTTGTTTCCACATGCCAAGGCTGACTGTGAATGCCATCCTGTTATGCATCATGTATTCTTTGCTATAAGTTAAACTTGCATCATCTTGACATATATCCCATGCCAGTGGTTTTGCAGAACAACATCAGATCACTGTTATCCTTTAAGCAACCAAGTGTATATTAGAGAAGAGGATAAAAATCCTCCCTTTTGCATGTTGCCTGTGAGGATGCTATGGGTAATAAGCCAGAAGCTTTGCTGGAGTTGAAAGCTGTTGCTTCTTTCCTTTCTTCCACCATGCGATACATCCTGTCAAAAGAGAGGAAGAAGAACATTACTGTTGATTTAGTAGATGAAACTGTTCAATGACCAGTGAAAGAAGCAAGTCAATTATTCTGAAAAGAGAAGGCTTAGAGAGCAACTAGCATACATTTCAGTGAATTATATCGATCAATTATACATTTCCACGTTAATTCCTCTACTGTGTCAATAAATAGCAAAGATTTGGAAAAGAGTGACAAAAAGGTTTAAGACGGGCACTTTCATATAAGGAGAGTTTAAGAACACCTAAGGCTGCCTGAGAGGAGGTGGTGTAATGATGTGATAGCCCCAGCTCCCGGCCATGGAAACTGTCTTATGTTGACCCTATCTCTGCCCCTTGTGATGCACTAAACCAGTGTTGGTGGTGATTCGTGCCCTGTTTTCACATTCATTAATTAACTTAGGCTCTAATTGTTATGATACTCAATTTATTTTGCATATTTACATGTTCCATATAAGCACACTTAATAAAATGATTGAAACATTTCATACTTTATTGGTTATTATTTGTTGCTGATTGTGTTTCTCACATTCCTTATGTTCTTATCCTCTTCTTTGCCTTCTGCACAGGAATTTTCAGGGAGTTTGGTGGGGCGAGATGTGTGCACAACATAGTGAAGTACCCACAATGCCGGCAGCACGCACTGATGATCATCCAGCAGCTGGTGCTATCACCCAGTGGAGAGGATGATATGGGCACCTTGCTGGGCCTGATGCACTCAGCACCACCTACAGAACTGCAGCTGAAGACAGACATCCTTAGGGTAAATAAAACAGTGCTTAGTATCCTTGCTCCTGCAATATGCTATAAATAGGATTTGCTTGGATATATGGCTGCTGCAAATAGATGGCCCATAGAGCCAAAATGAGAAAATCAGGTGTTCCTTTCTTTCTTTCTCAGATGTGATCATCAGTAAGTTGATTGCTTTTAGCATCATAATATTGAAGATACACAGAAAAGCAAACACTTAACACACAAGTGTATTTTCAGTGTCTGGTTTGAATTTTCCACATTTTTTTCTTGAAATAGCTGATGATGTTTTTTAAAAGAATCTACCACTGTTCTTTTAGAGTAGAAGGGGAGCTGAAGCAAGCCATGATAAGTAAAAATGAATATTACTGAACAGAATGCAGGCATGTCTGGGTTCACCTCTACTCAACGGAGCTGTAATATTTCTCTTCTAGATGCATAGTCTTATGTCATTCAAAAAGAGGAAAAGAAAGCTAGTAAAACATGGTTCATTTCAAATACTTTGTCCATCGAGGTTATTAGTAATTTTTAGCATTCCCTGATAGTCTTAAGATACTATGTCTTTAAATGTTAAGCTGTTAAATGCTAAAGCTTTCTTGTTTCTAAAGGCAGTTGTTTGCACAGTTGGAATGTGAGTTGTTTATGAAGGAGGCTGGCAGAGCAGATTCCTCTCCAATCCCTGTGTTCTTTGCCTTATCACTAAGAGAACTGCTTGGGAGATTCTTTCTTATAAGTCTACTTCCACTGTAGACTTTGCCAAGATTTTCTTTTAGCGGATCATTTATCAACTTGCTTTCCTATTTCTTAACTACAGATATTACTTCTCCACCCGTTGTCTTTTCATTTAGTTAACTCTCGGGGATGTGGACTCTTATGGTCCTTGATATTTTGATCTTTGGAGACTTCAGTCATTACCAAATTCTGACAAATGTGAATAATAATTTTACTAGCCTATCAAAGTTCCTGTCTTTCCAAGGTAGTAGTAATGCTGCTGGATTTTTTTCTTTTCTTTTTTCGTTATTTTTTTGTCCATAGGCCCTACTCTCAGTGCTAAGAGAAAGCCACCGCACCAGAACTGTTTTTAGAAAAGTTGGTGGATTTGTGTATGTCACATCTTTACTTGTTGCCATGGAAAGATCCTTGTGCTCACCACCGAAGAATGGCTGGGAGAAAGTAAACCAGAATCAAGTGTTTGAACTGCTTCACACTGTGTTCTGCACACTGACTGCAGCGATGCGCTATGAGCCAGCCAACTCTCACTTCTTCAAAACAGAGATCCAGTATGAAAAGCTGGCAGATGCCGTTCGATTGCTTGGCTGCTTCTCAGACTCTAGAAAAATAAGTCCCTTGAATGTCTTCCCTTCAAATACACAGCTATTTCAAAGACTATTGGAGGATGACCTAATATCCTTGGATTCAGTGTCACCCACACTGCGACACTGCAGCAAACTTTTTATTTACCTCTACAAAGTAGCAACAGATTCTTTTGACAGGTATGGACCTTTTTTTTTTCTTAATGTTCCTCAAAATATTTTCCTTGAAATGTATTCATTGCAAGCTGTAGTATTTCTGCCTTAATCTCTTTCTTTGTTCCTTTATTTCACTCACGACTAAGATGTGCACATGTGACCAAATACTGTCTTGGTATAGAGGTGCTTTCAGAGATATGCAATTTTCTTTCTGTTCAGTGTTTTCAGCATAATATCAATTCAGGCAGAGATGACCATTTATGATTGTATTTGATATGTTTAAGCAAAAGGTTGCTTGAGAGTTGACCTGTTTGCTTGCTTTATCTTATAGAACTAGGAGGTCTTTGTGCATCTTCTTAAGCCAACTGAGAAACATTCAGCATCTTCCCATCATTTCTGTTTTCCTTCAATGTGGAATTTTAAGACAGATCATTAGATAATGTCCAAGTAAATTAATTTCTTGTTTGTTATGTTTTTAGGTGAATAGGCCTGTTCTTTAAAGTCCCATTTCACTTATAAAAAGCAAGTCTTCTGTTTTGTTAAATATTACAGCTAAGCATATTGGAGTATGGGCTTATGTCTTGCTTGTCTGAAAGTAGTTCTCAGCTCACACTCGCAGCAAATTGATTTCCTTAATCCCATTTAAAAATATCATTTGCATTCAATTTGAGAGAAGTAAAAAGGTATTAAGAATATGTTGCACATACTATAAAATTAAAACCATAGCAGTATGTAACAGTAGACTATGAGGAAGCAAGAATGGGGTAAGTAAATGTCCTAGAGCTGCTRTGTAAGCAACCTCATTCATTGTCTGTCTTTGCTGTAATCTTTAGTGACTGTGTTTTCCCCTCTTAAGTCATCCATATTCGGTGAAGTTAACATTGATTTTATTTCTAACCTGTATGGGTCAAGTTAATTTGCTCAGGCTTTAATTTCTCATCTTGATTTCTGCCATTTAACACTGAAGTAGTGATGCTGTTTGGCTCTCGGGATCCTTAACGCCAGCCCTCTGCTCAAACCCTGCGCCTGCTTTGTGTGTCTCCGTGTTGCTCAGTAGTGCTCCTCATCACCTGCCTTATTTCTGAAGCAGGGATCCTCTAAAAGATTTACTGGTGGTGTTTTGTTGTAAAACTAACAAGCTTCTCACCTCTGGTTTCTTCTCTAACCTCTCTGTCCCACCCCTGTCTGTTTTGTCTGTAGTCGTGCAGAACAGATTCCTCCTTGCCTGACAAATGAGACTTCTCTCCCCTCTCCTTGGGGAACGCCAGCTTTGTCCAGGAAAAGGTACCGACCCTTTTAAGAGAAGCTCATCTTGCTTCTGGTTTCTCTCTCGGTTGTGTTTCTTCATTCTTATTTTCTTCTCTCAAGTTGGCGTTTTGTTTTTCTTTTTAAGGTGTGCATGTTGACCTGTGTAGTTATTGTGTAAATCAAATGCAAAGGGGTATTTTCATTTAGTCTGAAGGTTAGTGGCTTGTGAAGGTGCTCATTTCTTAGTACTTGCACAGAATGCAAAAGTAAGGATGAACCTGTCTGTACTTGACTAGCAAATAGCACAGGGACATGCTAAATTAAAAGGTTTGGTGAGTAACCCCAATTGAGACGACTGAGAAATCACAGTGCACGTGCAATCACTTGTATTTGCCCAAGTCTTGTCTTTTGTACCTCAGGATCTGGTGCCTTACTTGAGTGTTGTTCCAGTCGCAAATCTCAGGTGTGAAACACAAAATATTTTACAAAGGGGAAGCCACTAAAGCTTCATTTGGAAGTAACCGGGAAAGGAAACGCATGGACTAAAGCAGCTCACCAAAGAAAGCTCTCTATGCTGCTGAGCAGGGATACACAGGTTGTGCGTGGCCATTCTGCACGCCCTGGCTTTGGAAGGGCCACTTTTCTAACAATTCAGCTCCACTCAGGCTGTTACTACTTTTCTAGCACTGAGGCATTTGGGAACAGACCTCAGTGTTACCTTTCAAAGAGTGAAAACCCCAAACCTTAGCTGCCAAGCACCTCTTCTCCCATTTCCACTGAGCAGATGGGAAAGAAAGCAGTCCTTCCTATGAAAGTTTTCTACAGATTTGGCAAAAATAATAACAGCCAGCATTATGACTAACCCTGTGCAGACTCCCTGCACTCTCCAAATGCAGAGATCTGCAAAAATTTACTGGCAGCAGAACACATTTAATGTCTGCCAAACATAAGCTGGTACAGGACCATCATGAGTGACAGAGTATCAGCTTGGTACATAGCCTATTAATTTAATGTACGTTTACATAAATATATGTGGATGTGTATGTGTGTGTAAATGCATTAGGTTTCCTTTTTTGGACTGTTCTAATAGTGAAATGCAGCTTTGCTTTTAAAAAATGTGTCATAGCAGGCTGTGTACTTGTGTACTTTAAAAAGAAATCATTAAGACACCTAGGGTGCTATCCACATTTAGTGTTTTTGTTTGTTTGCTTTCCTGATTTCTAGCCTCATAAAAATGGCTGTTCGGGCAGCAGCTTTCCCTCCTCTCTGTATGTTTTCYACCTCCTTCCCTTTCCTGTCTCTGCATCTCCCTAGTTGCCTCTTCTGACTCAGAAGACAGATCCCTAGGGGGAAGGCTCGTGTCATTTGCCTAAAACCACAAGCCGACATGTGCACACACACATTATTTTTATAAACAAAAATGATTTGGTTCTGGTTTTCATACGTGCGGTTTAGAATAGCTCTGAGTGAGTAGAGACACTGAGATTTTTCTCACTATCTACTGCTATCTGAACTTGTATATTGCCAAGGAGTATTGTGCAGTTAATGTGTAAATAAAAGGAGTAAGTGTGACTTCTCTAGCACGTGTGGTGCTAGATCACGCAGGGCTTTTTCCCAGTGTTACACGGGATGTAATGTTCTTTCACCTCCCTATGTCATGTAAGAGCTGTAGCTCTGCCATTCTTGGACTGCTGTTAATTCTAGAAGAAAATCTGCCTTGGCAGAGCATCCTCATCTTTTGTTTTTTGACCTCAAGAGGAGGCTTTGGGCCTGACAAGCTAAAAGGGAGACTAGAACATAGCTGTCACTTGGTGAAAATAAAAGCTAAAACATTTTAAAGTTTGGGTGATGATCACTCTTGGAGAACGATACTCTTGGGCTATTTACAGCGATTCTTATTTATTTCTCCTAGATAAAACTAGTGTCATTTTTCACGTCACCCCTCAGGCATGATTATGCAATCTGGACTTGAAAGGTTTTCAGTTTTGTTTTTCTTTAAATTGGAATGATATATGGGTTGCCCCTGACATGTGACCTTTTTCCATTGTCTGCTACTTCCTTTCCTCTCCGCTAGAGAATGTAAAAATAGAACATAAAATATGTAAGCACGTAAATGAAATTTATGCAAGTTCTTCACTGCAGTACAAACCTATAACACATGATGAATGTTTTGGCAGGACTTTATAAGATCCAGGTTCTGGGAAAGCTAGTTCCCAGACTAGCAAATATTTTTGAACCAGTTGTTTTTGTGGCTTTGGCTCAAGGGCCTCCTATTTTATAAAGAAATAAATAGGGAAGTTGGGATATCTTGAAGGGACGTGAGAATCCAAATGGCGATGCTTGCTCGTGGGACATAGCTTTTCTGTAACGATAGCAGGAAAAAGGAACAAATTGCTTAATCTTGAGTATATTCCCCAGGCAGCTCTCTGTGTGTGATGCTGAAGTGCAGGCAGTGCAAGGCCAGGATCACGTGCTTGCGGGTGAATCATACGGAGAAGTGGGTTTCATGAGACTCTCTCTGCATAATTATGTTACCACGTCAGAGTTTACTTGAGARAGTGAATTTGATACCCCGGATTAGGACACGTAGACATACAATTTGCATTTAAAAGTTGGTGGAAGTCTGTTCTTTAACAATTTCTTAGAGAAAAGATGGAAAAGTTTGGAAGATTGATGTTGTAGAGAGTGTCCTGTGGTTTTTTTTTTTTTCCTGATCAGAGCGCTTAATGGTTAAAGCACAGAGACTCCTTGACTGTTTGTGCTCTTGAAGGGGAGTCTTGGTGACTGAGCATGAGAAAGGAAAAGCCTTGTTAGGCTGATCTGAAGAATCCCCTTTTAAAGAGGATTCATTTTTTGTAAAATAGTGCCAATATTTGACCTTCAGGGAGGTTGTTACATGTAATTCTTGTTTTCATTCTTAAAGCCAAGCGTGTATGGGAAATTATATATATAATATATATTTTTTTGTGATGAGCATGAACTTTTGAGGTCCCTGTGAGGTAAATTTGCTCCGAAACTACCATTATGAAAACTTACACTCATGCTTACATTCAGCTTAACGTGTTGAATCTGTAGCTGAAAGACTTTTTTGATCCAGCTGATGCTGCTGGGACTTTTGTTGACATGAGAAGCACTTTGAGGGCTGTTGGTGCAAGTGGCATCTTCCATGTGAATGCATCAAAGCCTCTTTTCCCCATCTCGGACTGAGGAAACTTAATGTAAATTTAACTTGCTGGAAGAGTCGATAAAAGCCTGAGAGCACATGGACTGCTGGCATGAGTTCACACTGAGACAAGCTTGGTACTCTCAAAGATTGCCTATGGATTTGCAATATGTAGTGAAGACCAAATACAGAGAAACATATTTGAAGTAGAGTATGTCCCATATAACAGGAATGGTGCTAGGTTGTGCTTCTGTCACTATGTGTGTTACTACATTAATGAGAAGGAAGAAGAGGAAGGGCATAAGGGAGAATTTTAAGCGTTTTACACTGAGGATGTTTTTGCACTAAACATGTAAGGAACAGTGCTGCAGAGATGGAACACAGGCCTGAGTTGCAGGTCCTTTCAGATTGTCATAGGGGAAAGATATCCAAGAACAGATTTGAGAAGAGGGAAGAATGTTGTGCCTTTAAGGAAAGGAGAGGGGAATAATGTTGGTTCAACTTGCCGCAGCCATTTGAAAAGTGCAAAGCTAATACTGGATGAGCTTTGTAACTTGTTGATTTTTTTTGTTTGTCTGTTTTGTTATCCTTTTCTTCTTGCAGGCACGCATATCACTCTGTCTCAACACCTCCTGTTTACCCTCAGAAAAACATTACTGATGTGAAACTCCAGACAGGATCTACGTGCCTGCCGAGCTCTGAGGCGGTTATTATCCACCCTGGTGCTGTGCTTGCAATGCTGGACCTTCTTGCCTCCGTTGGATCAACCACACAGCCAGAAGTAGGCAAAAAACTCCTCTGTCTTAAACTTGGAGAGTAACTCGGGAAAAGAACTGCTAGAAAGACACGCTGCACATTGATTTTGTAATGACCAGCTAATATGTTTCACAGAACAGAGTAATCAAGCTGAATAATTGGTTGTGTAGAAAAACWCCTGATATAAACGCTTTATTTCACAGGCTTTTGGATTTTTTTTTTCTGACTTGCTGGCAGTAATGTGTAAATTCAAAGAAATGCCTGAAGTGGCTGTCAGAAGTGTTTGCCAAGTGTTGTGCTGCATTCTGGTGTTTCTTCATGGATCAGATCTTGCCCACAGTACGAGGAGGACGTTAAATTGGATAGTATAGCTTGTTGTATACGCACTGTTTGAAATAACTGCAATAGGTCAAACTGCCCTGCCTGCTGCATAGCATTCTGGGAGCAAAACCACTGTGAGTTATTTATACATAAAGGATTTGTTGGACGTTTTCTTCCCCATGC
Source organism: Eudromia elegans (assembly GCA_003342815.1). Lineage (NCBI taxonomy): Eukaryota > Metazoa > Chordata > Aves > Tinamiformes > Tinamidae > Eudromia > Eudromia elegans. Next base: position 5,572,451 of record PTEX01000036.1, on the reverse strand, counting down.
CAAACTCTCACATTTAAGTATGGGATAACTGTGTATTTATTGCTAATGGTAACTCACTTTGTTACCTTGTTTAAGGCTGATTTTGTTGACTYGCTGGTTTGCGTCGCCTCGAGTGACTGCTTTTTCTTAACTTCACGTGTTTTTCAGCACGCGCTGGATCTCCAGCTTGCCGTGGCCAACATCTTGCAGTCGCTAGTGCACACGGAAMGAAACCAGCAGGTCATGTGCGAGGCCGGGCTCCACGCGCGGCTCCTGCAGCGCTGCAGCGCGGCCCTGGCCGACGAGGACCACTCGCTGCACCCGCCGCTCCAGCGCATGTTTGAAAGGCTGGCGTCGCAGGCCCTGCAGCCCATGGTGCTGAGGTCAGGAACCTTGCAGCCGAACCCTGTCGCGCTCCGGACCCTCGTGCCCGCGCTGGTGCTGGCTGGCTGTAAATAGCTTTGATTGTTAGAGAGCATAAATGACCTTGTGTGTGAGCGCTTGCCCAGAATCCCACTTTATTTCTCCTAAAATAGTCTTGCTTCTGCTTCTGTTGGCCTGTAACCTTGGAGATGTTGGGAATTTGAGGAGAGGGGGGTGAGCGGCTGTTGTTTTGTTTTGCAGAGGATTTACTGAGGCTGGATGCTCCCTTCCTTCCTGCAGGTCTTGCGAGGCTATTAGAAGGGCAGCTTCTAAGTTAGGAAGAGCAAAAGTGACTGCTTTAAACATTGTCATAGAAGACAATAGATTCCTAGATGTTTCTGTGCAACAATAAATAGCTCTGATTAGGAAAAGGTCAGGCCACCTGTTTTATCTAGCAGCATAATTATGTGAAGGAAATGGAAAAATGATAGAAAGAATGTCTAAAAATTCAAGCTTTTAGGGAGGGATATTGGGTTGACTACCCTCCTCTTACACTTTGATAGTACTGTCTAACCTAGTTAAAAGCAAGTTTTCTTGTAATTTTTCTGAAATAGTTTTAAATTTTTTGTGGATTTTTGACAGGCTGATTTGCAGCCTTAGTGCTGGAGAGGACAGTTTGTCAGTTCACGTCAGTACCAGAAATAATTCTGCAACTAGCAGATAATCTCAACACTTCCTTAAGCGTAGCCATTAGTGGGGCAGGTGTCTCTAGATATAGATATTGACAGCCTTGAAACCATCTCTCTATTAAAGCTGGGCATTGATAAAACAATGTCAAGGTCTCTTCCTCACTTTGGCCCATGTCCTGCCTTTCCAGGTGAGCTTAACTTGACGTGCATGAACTGGCAAGCTTTTCTAGGTGTTTTTCCTACAGAAAGTAACAGTCTCACTGCACAGCATTACAGCCATGATAACTCCTAATGGAAATTGTGTATTTAGTAGTTAAAAAGTCAAATTTCTGTCATGTGTCTTTAAAATAGTTCTAAATTAATCAAATGTTTCTTTACAGACATTGCTGTCCCTTTTTTAAAAATGGTGTTACTTTTCATGTCATTCTAGCAATGCAAATAGGTAATTTGATGTGTAGTTTTTTTTTTTTTTTAATTCTCTTATGTAGGGAATTTTTACGCCTGGGAAATCCTTTGAATTGTGGAGCTTGGGATAAAAAGCTACTGAAACAGTATCGGGTGCACAAACCCAGCTCACTGAGTTTTGAACCAGAAATGAGAAGTAAGTGCTAAAATCCCATTAAAAAAGTTTCACTGCCCACAGTTGCATATTTCATAAAGTCGTGTAGATAAGCATCCCGAAAGACCTAAATTCTGCTCCCAACTTTATGTATGTGTGAAATAATCAGAACAGCTTGGGTTAGAAAAAAGTCTAAATGCAGAGGGCACATAGTACCTCTATTTAAGAGTACACATCCAGTGAGATAGTTTGAATTGCTGATTTTAGGAAGTGTAGCAATTAAATACGATAATTAAGTATACTAATAGGTTTGAGTCTTTAATAGAATATACAACTAGTTATTTAGAAAGAATATTACTTTCAGACACTTTTGTGTGCATATCAGATGGCACTGGATCTATTCAGGTTTAATTCACAGATTCTTTCATAGATAAAGTGCCAGGTAAAATAACCCAGATTCCTACAATTTAGCATAATTCTGTGTATTTTCACTAGTGTAAGAATCCATGCAGTTGTTAACATTCCTACTAATGAAAATGAAATAAAAAAAAATACTGATGAGGAAAACTCACAAAAATTGAGAAAATATCTCAGTCTGATAATTTACTTACCCAAAAAGAGGTAAAATTTGAAGTTGGAAGCCCCACTTTGTATGCTGAAGTTCAGGAATTTACTCTTCATTTGTTAATTTGTCATGAGAACTGTTTACAGTAAATCTTTAATACAGTGTGGTAAGCCTAGATTTAACTATGATCACACAGTAACTTGAAAATTTTGAAGAAAAAGGACAGGGTTACACCCTTAAAAAAATAAATTCATCTCTGCTGTATATAAGCTTTAGTTTTGATTGTGTAATTAACGCTGCCAGAAGGCTTTTACAGTCTGTTTCAACAGAATATTCACTATCTAAATTAGAGATATATGTAGAGTGTGAAAATTTCTGTTGCCTCTTTGCATGGTATCCTCTCATGCAAGTTCATCCATGGATGAGTACTACATCCCCATGTACATACCTCATACTGCAATTGCTCATCRGCTAGAATTATCACCCTAGAAGAGGTGTCTGTTTTYTGGGTATTTAATGAATCAAYCTGATAAATTGGACCAAACGTCTGTAAGGGGATTGTTCTTGAGTTTAATATAAGTACCTTCCTCCAGTCAGTGTTTTCCATACTCGTTACTCATTTTTTTTCCTGTTATTATCATCCCTAAACTGTAGAGCTTGAAAAGCTGTTCATGTAGTGTAGAAATGTAAATTATAACACAACTACTAAGTTTCCATATCTACAAACAAYATTTGAAGATATAAACTCCTTGTCATCTGTCTAGTTGTAGCACACTGTTAAAAACATCTTAATTGAAACATTTGAAGTATTKGAAAGTTTTTTAGAAGGTATCTTGGATGAGGTTAAATTACAAGCATCAAATCCATTCACTCTAGTCTCAGTCTATCAGCTCTCGTAGGCAATCCTGTATCTCTGTGGAAAGAACTGAATTTGTGTTTTGTCACCAGATTCAATTTGCAATTTAGCATAGTGAATTTACTAAGCTAAGCTTACTGAGCCTTTCAGCTTGCTGTCAGAGTTTTAGTTTAGATTTAATACCTCTGAAAAACATCAATCAGAGTTTTCTCCTGTTTAATAGGTCACACAACAGGAATGCRCCCAAACAAGGGTTAGGCAGAAAGGTGCCTTTTCCATGTGTTAGGCAATGGGATGGATTTTTGACTCAATTTTTGTCTTTACCACAGCCTTTCTGTGAAATTTTGCCCAAGAYGTTAATCTCCCATGCTTAGCTGAACGTTTTTATAATGAGAACAATATTTCCCACCTCATCATCTCCCTGAGAGGCTTAACTTGTTGATGACCATTGAACTCTCCCCTATGGCCCTTAAAAATCAAAATATATGGCCTRCAAGTTTCTCCCTATTGCAATGCTGCTGTTTTTTCTTGGTTCCTACCGTAGATGTCATGATGACCTCCATGGAAGGCCTGGGTTCTGACAATGTGTTTAGCTTGCATGAAGACAACCACTATCGGATAAGCAGGAGCCTGCTAAAACCAGCAGAAGGGAGCACAGTACCCCTGACGAGAGTGAAGTGTTTGGTCTCTATGACTACCCCACATGATATCAGACTTCATGGATYGTCGGTCACTCCTGCATTTATTGAATTTGACACTTCTCTCGAAGGGTTCGGGTAAGGTCCTGCGGTACTCTCAGATAGCACAGTACACGTGTATTGCTTCATTCCTTTCTTATTTCAAATAAGTGCTTGTAACTTATAATGAGAAGCTTTCAAACTGAAAATAAATTAKTTGGTTTAAAGAGCGGAATACTTGATGCTACATGAATTTCCATTCATTGTACTTAGGGACTTGAAACCACAGGTGGCTTGTTAGATGTGAAATATAAGTGCTTATATGTGCAAATGTTTTGCCCTCTTAGATCTGGGTTTCATGTGMATGCTTAAGGCTGTTTTAAAATTAGGTGGACACTAATCTTGCAGAAAAGTATCAGTTACTGGAGTTCAYGTTCAGCATTTCAATAGCACAAATGCACTGAAATCTGCTTAAAAGTGGAGATCTTGCTAATGAGGAAGGGGRCAAAGCAGAAATAAGKTTAAAKAARAAGTGAAAGCAGAACTTCTCTGGAGGTGACTCCATCCTCCTTRGGGTGATCACTGAAATCRTCTGTGCCTTTTGTRTCAMCTGATACCTGGTACTCCTTGCATYCTTTTTTGGGAGGTCAAAACCACCAATGGCTCTTGTAAGGACTTACAGCATCACTGTGAGAATATACATACTTCCTATAAAACCATTGTATCAAATCTTTTGAGTATTTAACTCATCCATTCTTCAGGATACTTCAGAATATTTCATAGGCTTTGACAAATGAYGGTGGCCCAAAAGAGAACTTTTTTATGCTATGGAACCAAAGAGATCTGCTGCCAATGCTATTTGCACTGGAGATAATTTAACCCCATCAGGACAATTCTTGAGAATACATTTCCACTTTTCATTAACACTTACAGTCAGGGAGAGTGGTGGCTTGTATACGGTGTATTCTTCAAGGCTATCTTTTGTTTGCATCAAACTCGAGCTGTGTCAACTTTCATGAACTCTAATGTGTTCCTGCTGGTTTATTTAACAGCTGTCTGTTCTTGCCAAGTCTGGCTCCCCACAACGCGCCTACAAATAATGCAGTCACAACAGGCCTTGTTGATGGAGCAGTTGTCAGTGGAATTGGAACTGGTAAGTGCTCAAGTGTTGTTGTTACCAGCATTTCTCTCATATTTCTTTGTTAATTCAGAAGTGATAGTATGGCATTGAATGCTCTTAACTGAGAASCTTTTGAATCTTTGAGCAACCTGGGCTATCAGATGTATTTAGRTGCGTGTGGGAGAGAGACCTCCTTCAGCAGAGGCTAGGAGATTCTCTCCTTGCTCGTTATTATTATGAAATACTTCAGTGATCCTCATGGGGACKCAAATTGAGTTACACCCATGGACAAAGACAGCTTGTCAGGATATTAACTGTTTCCACATCCACTTCTTCGGTTTTGTTCCAAGAATCGAAACTGAGGTATTCTGAAAAACTACATCTTGAGGGTTAAATTTTGTTTTTAATATAGGAGGGAATAGCATGCAATTTTTACTTTACTAGATTTGGAAAGAAAACACTGTGAGCTAGCTTTATGTGATTTTATTTTAAATCCAAGGTTCATCCAGAGGTGAAGGAGTGAAAGTTGAAGCCCAAGCTGATGAGAACACATGGGTATGCCCAGTGACAGCTGCTGCAGCTAAAATGGGTTTTAATTTTGGTTTTTAGGTGAAAGATTTTTCCCGCCACCSTCTGGCTTAAGCTACTCCACCTGGTTTTGCATCGAACGCTTCAGTGCACCTCCCAATAGCCACCCGGTCAGACTGCTCACTGTCGTGCGCCGTGCAAACTCCTCTGAGCAGCATTACGTCTGCCTGGCCATCGTTCTCTCAGCAAAAGACCGGTCGCTAATCGTATCCACTAAAGAAGAGCTGCTTCAGAACTACGGTGAGGAATGTGCAGCATCGTCAGTTATTCCTGGCAGCGTTACGGGGCCATAACAGCRAGTGTATTTTAAACTTGTGCTGCAAAATGGTCATGCCTTCTGATGTGAAATCTAAGAAGGGCTTTTAGAGAAATTTTTAAAATCTTGCATTGAGAACTGAAGTATGTTTAAGTCTTCAAAAGATGGGAAYTGAGCACCTGATGGTAAAGAAAGACATGAAAACCACATGAGAAGATAGAATATGGGTGCAATATTGGGTAAATGGGGACTGATTTCCATCTAGTTTGCAACCCTTGGGGCTGCTATTTCTAACTTCACTGATATTTCTACAGAAAAGCCTAGGGTGCCTGCCTGGTCTAAAGATGCTGAATGCTAGAAAAAATAATTTTGCCCAACAGATTGGGCAAATATTTTTAATCACTAAGCRATTCCTTTAGTAGCAACACTTCACAAACTGAATTTTCCTTAAGATATCCCTTGCAAGAAGGGAAGAAGGAAAGCCAGTGTGCCAAGGTTTGAATTCTGGCTAGCCTGTACTCAATGTGTTTCTCTCTAGCTAATTATCTTATTTGAAGCTTTTATTAAGGAAAAAAAACCTAAGGCTTTTAACCCAGCTCTAATTCACTTAATGCTACTATGTAATTTAGCATGATGATTCTTACGAAGTGTTACTTGTGTTTTATKGTTTTGTGTGTGTCACCTAATTACTTAAGGAAGATAATTGCAAGCTACACATGAAAACAGTGTTTAGCAAGTATTTGATAAATGTGACCTACAGAATTACAATCCTTTTGAGAATTTACAGGTTAGGGCAGAGCTGTTCAACAGAAGATCCTCATTTCACTGATTTTTTTTTCTTTTCTTTTTTTGAGTTATATTAACTTAAATTTAACATGGTGACTTCCTTGCTCAGTTCATAGCTGTAAAAATAGCATTGCAGTTGATTTTTTATAAAATCTTACTGTGCATTTATGTCAATGTGTACTTGGTAATTAGCCCGCTTCCTATTAAATTTATGATGGTAATTTCCTTTAAAAAATAGTGACATTAATCAAGAGGGAGTTTCAGATCTGTTGCACTGACTGTGTTTCCAAATATCAGTGAGTCAGTGCTGAACCTGGTGATTGAAGTGCATATAGAGCTGGGCCAGGTGTTCAGGTATCAAGTGATTTTTTTCATCGTCTGATTTAATGTGGGTACAAAAATGTTAGTCTGTACAGTGGAATTTCCTACTGCTGGCTGCATATTTCTACCGTATGAGAAAGATGAAAAATAGCTTTGTAGTTGTAAGGGGACAGATGCTATCTCTTGCTGACTAATAGGTTGAATTTCTTTCAAAAACAACAAGCAATATATTTTGACATACACGATGACACTTGGAAATGAGGAAAAAGCTTCACTAAGCTACTTAATATCATTTTAAAAGTACAGTTAAAATTTCAGTAAGAAGGTAGAAATGAAATGTAATTGTCAAAACTTTGAAAGTATCCTGGGAATTTTATGGGAGAAGAATTAAGGTAAAACAAGGCCAGGCCCATGGCTGGTGTTAATAAAACTGTACTAGCTTGTTTATATGCRAGTAGGTGAGGTCATCTGTGATAATAGACTTAGAATACACTTAMAAAAGAAACAACTCTGATTTCATTCTTTCATTTTTTGCATTTGAAAATTTTAAGGAAAAAAATTAAAAGTATCTCTTTTCTTCTGTTTTTTGATTGGTCACATTATTCACGTGCTTAGTAAAATTTTGGCTTTAATGTATCTCTTTAGAGAGATCTCAAATCTAAAGAAATAAGAATCTTAGGACAGGCTAATAACATCTTTACTTGTTCCCGCTAAGTGTTCCTTTCCTTTCAGTTGATGACTTCAGTGAAGAATCATCATTTTATGAAATTCTTCCTTGTTGTGCCCGTTTTCGCTGCGGTGACCTTATAGTGGAAGGCCAGTGGCATCACCTAGTTCTGGTCATGAGTAAAGGCATGCTGAAGAACAGTACAGCTGCACTGTACCTTGATGGGCAGCTCGTTAACACTGTCAAGGTAAAACAAAGATCTAAACCCTCACTTTCACTGTGGGAGCAATTGCTTACTGTGTGCACATGCTCACACATGTTTATGTACATATGTGAGTATATGTATTTGTAAACATGTTTAAAAACATAGATAAATATATATAATAGAGTAACAAATGCATGAATAGAAGATGTATAAAATAAAATGTATAGAACTTTATGATGTTTTCTTCTTTACAGCTTCACTATATTCACAGTAGCCCCAGTGGGTCTGGGTCTGCCAATCCGCCCGTGGTCAGCACAGTTTATTCCTATATCGGCACCCCACCAGCACAGCGCCAGCTCTCTTCCTTGGTGTGGCGTTTGGGGCCTACACATTTCTTGGAGGAAGTTCTGCCTGCTGCAAGCATTAGCACCATTTATGACCTGGGACCAAATTACGTTGGAAGCTTTCAGGCAGTAAACATACCATGTGAGTAAAATTCAGATCACAGCAAGCAATGGGGCGCAGGTGCAGTTGGATCTTTGGTGTATCTACTTGCAGAAGAACTGAGAAACATGACGATGCCATCAAGGAGAGGAAAACCTGTTTAGGCAAAGCTGACTTTATGTAGCGGAAGTGGAAAGGATAATATAAATCAGAGTTACCATTTAAATAAATTTTTGGTAGTTCTTGACAGATAATATTCGTTATTTTAACTGGCAAACAGAGGGCTTTCAAGCAAGAAATCAATTTTAAAAGAAAAAAAGGGTCGGAAAATACCGAGTCTGCATGTCCTTGTGTGGATTTTCTTGTGAGGACTGTAACGTTTTCCAGCTATTCCTGGGAAAAATTGTCACCTTCTGAATAAAGGAGGCAGTGAGTGAAGASAGAAACAAATGTGTGTGCAAGGAGTGAACAGAATCTTGCCTTTCATGTTAGAGGCTTTTCCTAGAGCTGAGACAGAAGAAAACACAAACACAGATGTTGAATGCTATAAAAGATCAAAGTATCATGAAAAGTTAGTTCTCCTTGAATGTCTTTAAGCAATTGAGGCTGTTTTTTTGTACAGATCTCTGTCACATACTTGCTTGTCTGACAGTTAGGCAAACAAACTAGTTAGTAGTAATTTCTGGCTCTGCACAGAGATTTTTTTTACAACATTCAGCCAAAGCAARTTCTGTGAATGGATTTGTTAATTCATTTCTGAGAAGTGAAGATCTTCCTGCCCTTACGCTAAGGCCATGCTCACCAGGAAGCCCATGATAAGAGTTCTTCCCTTAAGATGTTGAGCTTTCCCAGTGTGGCAGCGTATATATATACAAGGAGCCTTTTTTTTAATCTTTTGTTGCATCTCAGGAATAGTCTACTACAGAGAAGARGGATATGTTTTTATTTGAGGCTAAGCTTCTGTTCACATAACATGCACCACACCAAACCTTAAGGAGTTAGATAGAGGATATTGTATTAGGTTCCTTGTCTTTGCCTTTTGTCTTAGCCTCTCTACCCAAAAGATTTGAAATATACTTCAACATAATGATAATTTAGGGGATTCTGGAGAGAAGAGCATTTTTTTAAGATAATTTTACTAGTTTTTACTAGCAAGCCTTTATATAATGTCTAACATATATGTTAACATAGACCAAGACACAAATGGGCAAATTACTCTTATATTTGTAAGCTTGTCTGTTTGCCCTGAAGAGGGAAGGGAACAGCCTGTAGGCTAGCCATAAATTGATTTTTTATTCTTGCAAAAATTCAGATGAGGAAAAATCATGTCTTATACTGCATGGCCAAGCCATAGGCTGCTAGTTGCACCTGGGGGCGAATATAGTAAATTTTTTTAAAGAACATTTGCCATATACTAGTTAAAAATGCAAAGGCAGCATATTTGTTGTATAAGCTGCGTGCCACCATGTTGTGTGTGGGTAAGGTGAGCAAATACACAAAGGCAACATTAAATCTCAGCTATCTGTAAAAGCTTTCTTCCATCACTGCCTGCAATATAATTTACATAATAGRTTAAAAGTGAGCACAAAACCAGTACTCCTTTTGAAATGAGCTTTTTTTCATGTCCTTAAGGCAAGGATGCTAAGTCGGAAGGAATCAACCCGTCTCCAATATCTCTGGTACCAGAGGAAAAGGTCTCTTTTGGTCTGTATGCRCTCTCCATTTCTTCGTTCACAGTGGCAAAAATAAGAAAGGTTTACAACAAGCTGGATAGTAAAGCCATTGCGAAACAGGTGTGTTTCAAAATAAGTTTATTCATGTGCAATACTCGTTAGTATGAAATCAATTGTTTAAACTATTTCTTCCGTTCCTTCTAAGTAGTTTCAAGGGATTTTGCTCAAAGGAATCTTGTGTTATAATAAGAATAAAGGGCTTGTAAAAAAACCTTGCCAATAATTATTTTCCTATTTTTAAATGTTTATTTGAGGGAGATTGTTATGCTTATTTGATGGAAATTTTACTCCTATTTTTAAAATTAGCAAGAGCTAATATATTTCATCATACTTATTTTTAGAAGTATTTTGGCTATTTAACATAGATAACATTTCTTTATAGGGTAAATAAAGGTCATATTGGTGAGCAATATCACTTATGCTGTTGCAGATGAACAAAGCTGATCATTTAGTCCTCTTTTTGGTTTGAAAACCCGAATATTAATTCTTTTAAGATAGTTTGATTAATCGGTTTTTAACTTTGGAGACTGAAGATTCCTCTTTTCTCTAGAGGATGTCCTAATGTAATTCTACCGTCATTTTTCTTCTCTTTCTTATTCTTTATCACTGGAAAACTAGGCAGGTTGTTATGTTCAAGCTTATAACAAAAAATAAATTCTTCCTATCAGCCTCCTTTTTCCTTGCTTTGTTCAGCTTGCAGTTTCTTCTCATGAAAATGCCACCCCTGTGAAGCTGCTACATAACTCAGCAGGGCACCTGAATGGACCAGCTCGCACTATTGGTGCAGCTTTGATAGGATATCTGGGTGAGTGTTTGATAATCAATATGTTTAAGCATTGCTAATCAGCCATATATTAAAACCAAGAGMTTAAAGATCAATTTAACTGTGCCACGCACAAAACAATCATTTACGTAAAGTATTTTGTTTATTGTCATACATTTTCTGTCTTTTTCTTGATACCAGATACTTGTTTTGGTTAAATAAGGACTATTATAAAAATACACTTACGTGACTTGGAGTTAACTCATGAACTATTTTATAATGTAATGGTTCCTTCTCCTGAGGTTGTCATAATTCATCTTGTGATATTCTCTTAATAAACAAAGCAATGCTGGAATGTGGGTTACTTTCRGTTTAATCCTAATGATTTTTTTGCAAGAAAGAGAATTGGTTTTAATTACTTTATTTTCACTACCTATGCCCAGGAGTAAGAACATTTGTCCCCAAGCCTGTTGCCACTACACTGCAGTAYATAGGTGGAGCTGCTGCTATTTTGGGGCTTGTAGCCATGGCATCAGATGTTGAAGGACTGTATGCAGCTGTGAAGGCCTTGGTCTGTGTGGTAAAGAGCAATCCACTAGCCAGCAAAGAAATGGAAAGAATCAGGGGCTATCAGGTATGTAAAAAATGTCTTAAACATGACCTACTAGATTTGAATTTCACTGTCTATCCTTGTAACTACCATGAGAATTTTTTTTTGGTGTCGTGACAACCCAAATSCCTATTCTAGGTTTAATGTGCTCTTGACTAAATAGTATAAACACAGTGTTTAGCATGGCCTTTAAAAGTGAGAATGGAAAGTTTTTCTGTTTGTTTGCACTCGTTTAGCTGCCCTGTCACTTTGTTAATAACAAGAAAGAAYACCGATACAACACACAGATGGATTCTTTTCCCATTAATGTTACTCCTGCAAGCCCAGGAGTTCCTGTCTTGCTTGTTTGCCGGCAATAGAGGAGGACATGGACCCATGAAGGAAAGCAAACAAGTGGACTACTAGAACTATTATTTTTAGGAGTCTGGTCCTCATAGTTAGTGATGCTGTTCACTTTCAAGCTTAAGTCTTTGTAATTCTTCTTTGAATGTGGGGAAAGCATAATGAGCTATGCAAAAGATCAGCTGGCCAAACTGAGAAGATCCTTCTGTGACCAGTGAATTTTACATTCCCACGAATACAGCATTGCTGAAATGGAAAACTCAGCTTGTGGTGTGGGCAACATATTTACAAACCATTTTATGCTGTCTGCTAATATATTTTTGTAAAATCCTTTTATCCTATGCAGCCTATTCCAGAGACAGACATATTTTGGCTAAGATAGATCTAGACGGTGTATTCTGTGCTCTACTGACTGCTTAGGCAGCGGGTCTTTGCATGTCTTATTTTCTACCTCAGCATACCTGGTTTGGGAGAGATTCCCCAAATCTGCATTTCTTTAATAGTGTTACAGAGCAATTCTAGGAGAAGACAAGAAAGAGCAATTGTAAATCTGCCAGTTCATTCTCTCCGAACCCAAGTTAAAAGAAGTTAGGGCAGAAATGAGGACAAAGAATAACATCCATGGTCATGGATGCTTCCAGCTCAGTGTGTGGTATTTTCCTTCCTTTTTCTATTCACCCTAATGCTGTTTTCATCAAAAGTATCAAGTTTCAGAGGCACTTGATGGGTCTTCTCAAAAACCATCTGATACTTTAAAGGAAGGCAGATATTTAATCCATGATTTATTTTCCATAGATAACCTTGGTTGCATTTTCATAGGTTGCTAATTTCTTATCTGTTTACTTGTTCAAGTTACTGGCAATGCTGTTAAAGAAGAAACGTTCCCTTCTGAACAGTCACATCCTTCATCTGACCTTTTCCTTGGTGGGAACTGTTGACAGCGGGCATGAGACCTCCATTATCCCAAATTCTACTGCCTTCCAGGACCTGCTCTGTGATTTTGAAGTATGTAAAGCTGCACAAAAAGCTGATGTTACTGGCTAGTGAATGATWCAGTTGCACTAACAACATGCCTTAAATATTGAACGACAACAGCTTAGGTTGTTACCTGCGAACGTAGAATTTTTATATAAGGCACATTAAAGTAGCTTGGCACAAAGATTGTTGGTAAGTTTTCCTGCTACAATGGCTTTTATCACTGTAGAAATACTTAATAGGTATCAAAGATGCACCTAATTCTTTAGAAGATACCTTTTGTAGTTTTTTGTTCCACTGTTTCTTCTAACCCATGTGTTGCAATAAATATATKGAGTCATGAAAGATGTGCTCAGAATGACAGTAGGAGAACTTTTCATCACCTATCTCTTGAAAAGTTAGCAATATGACAGTTAAAATTCTGCTTGCACAAGCTACAAAACAGTTGAGTATTGTCCCTGTAAACTGAGTAAGTAGAAAAATTCAGTATCATTTGCTAATATACAGTCTGAAAAGTAGTGTTATATAGTGACTAGAACTGAGTGTGTACTGTTTGTCCTTTTTGTATTATCMGTGTCTGACACAGACTGAATAAAACTATTCTGATCCTCCTGTGCTTTTTAGAAAAAAAAAAAAATAAAAAGCCTGCATAAGCCCATCTTGTTCAAATCATTTAAAGATAGGGAATTTACCTRTTATCTAGTTTTCCATGTCCATTCAAGGTATTTAAAAGCCTGGAGACTGTRTTTAATTGTTCTGTATATGAAAAGACTGCTGCCACTTAATATGACTCTCCTTTAAACAAAATCACACAACTTGTTAACTTTCTCTTTAGAGGGCTTAAAGGTCCTTAAAGCTTTCTCACAGAGAGCAAAATCTTCACCAAGTCATGAATACTTTGTTGGAGATTGGCTTCTTTTTCCCTTTAAGGAGCTATCTGACAAATTTCATCAAAGTTAGGTATTCAGTCAGACAGCTATTACCATATGAAAGATCCAATTTGAAATTCTTTAGTTCACAGCTGAAGAGTGAATAAACTCAAGATACCAAAAATAAATGAAACTAACACGCTTGTGAGTCATTAAGGAAAAGGGGGAAAAAAAAAAAGCCTAAGAAAGTCACTTTTTCTGTTTTGTTATTTTTTTTTAATAGTATCTTTTTGGAAATCAATGACCCAAGCATTTCTTCTACATTAGATAGCATAGATGTGCTTATTCTTATGCTAAGCAGAGAAAATGAAAGATGTTTTTCTTTAGATTGAAGTAGAAGGAAGAAAACTTTTGTTTAAGCCAGCTTTGTATCCCAGAGCTCAGCTATTCATTATGCTTTTTTCAGTAACAAGTCAATTTTAAGATTTGCAACTATACCTTTGAAAACTCTGGCTTTTTTATGTTTTATTGCTTCCATTGATTGAAACAGCTGATTTATTGTAGGAGATCTGACTCACTTAAAGCTCTGCGCAGGAAATGCTGGGTAAAGATAAAAACAATTATCATTGCAGACCTTGGGTTTAATGTTGGCAGAGGACATTAAGTTAATTTTACAAAATGAAAACTTTCACKTCAGCCAAATATGCTTGATTCAGCATCTCATTTCAACCCTGTAAATCCCAAGTAACTCCTTTGGAGTCWCTGGTATTTAACCACCTATCTTTATATTAAAAAGAAAAAAAAAAAAGAAGTCCAGATAATGCAGGGGTTTTTTTCAATTGCTCTGAGTTATCCTCMTCATATGCTTGCAGAGAATCTCTTTGGTACCACTATGCTTTGTGAGTCTTTTCATGAATGTTTAATATTAATCTGAGACTGAAGAACAATTGAGAACCTTGAAAGGAGCTTTGGACGCTGATGAATTATAATGATGTAGATGAACAGTTCCAGTCTCTTCAAGTCTTTAGTAACCAGTTTTTCATCTGCAAGTGTAATTGTGTATAAAGCATACCATTGCTTGTTCTGTATTTCAGGTCTGGCTTCATGCACCCTATGAGCTTCATCTTTCACTGTTTGAGCACTTCATTGAACTTCTCACAGAGTCCAGGTACTAGTTGATGTGAAACCTAGTAATGACACTTATAGGTAATATGTAAAGGATGTTCCATGCTTAAATTGTCTCCTCTGTTTATTTTTTCTTTCAGTGAAGCAGCAAAGAATGCTAAATTAATGAGGGAATTCCAGCTCATCCCAAGACTGCTCTTGACTCTTCGAGATATGTCTCTGTCCCAGCCCACGATTGCTGCAATTAGTAATGTGTTGAGCTTTTTGCTTCAAGGCTTCCCCAGCAGCTATGACTTGCTCAGGTAGCCCACACTTATGTTAGTTTGAGCTTTTGTGGTTTTAGTGTGTTGGTGATATTGCATAAAAATGCTTAGGGTAATCCTGTTGCGAGTAGATAACCTGAGGCATCCATTTACTGAATTCCTTCCTATAATAAAGTAGTGCACTAGATATAGTCGATTTTATTAATGGCTGGATTGACATATTAAGTTCAATTTATGTCTGAACAGGTATGACTGATTAGTCATATTATCATTAGTAAACTAGCTTTTCCTGGCAAAAAAATGTGGGGCAGTATTCTCCCTTCACTGCTAATGAGAAACACTAAACACTACTGAAATACTGCTGAACAGTCTGCTTAATATTTGGGAAGTGCCTTTGTTTTAATTATGCTGAACAGAAACTATTTAAGAAAAAGTACTATAGATTTTTGTCCTTAATTTATTATGGGGGAAAAAAAACCCCAAATAAACTGTATCCAGATGCTCCAAGGTACCTTTTTATTCTTGTACCCTTGTTCTTCTTGGAAACACAAATGAAAAATAGTGCATGACTTTGGTAAAGATAGACAAGCTAGGGACCTTTCAGGTTAGTTCCAGAGGAATGGGCAATATATTTCATCTCCTTTCTCTGAGCAGCACATCCTTTTTCTGTTTTGGAAAACCGTGGTGTTGTTGCTGTAGCATCTTAAGCTATAGGCATAAAGTTTATATCACATTTGAGTAATCCTGTGAATGGTTTTTTTTTTTTTTTATAATATTTGTTCAGGTGTGATGGATTGGGAATATTTTTATGTTTAGTGTTGTATAATTATTTAATTTATGTATAATATTTTTGTACTTGACATTGGTGACACATACGCTTGGTGTTAAATCCTTGTTAAATCCTAGCATGTTAAGGATCCCTTACTTGCAGGCTTCTCTGTTAATAGGCTAGTTTGAAGTTAGCTTGAAGTAACTTTATTGAAGGCCATTTCCCTCAACCTTCAGGTTTTAGAAAGTTGACATTTGAGAGTACCTGCCTCTCCTTAGTCATGTATTAGAAGTGATTTATTGATAGATGAGAGTGCATCTGTCACATCAATATATGATGTTTTTTCTGTATCCTTCAAGGTTTGGACAGTTCATCTCTTCCACTTTACCTACATTTGCAGTCTGTGAGAAGTTTGTAGTCATGGAAATAAAAAACGAAGAAAAACTTGACAGTGGTAAGTGGTGGCATGACTTGGGATCAGGAGAGGTGAAATAATTTGTGATACCTTCTGTGCTCAAATGCCTAACATGCAGAAGCACTGTTGTTAACAATATCGTAATTTTGTTGTAACCTGGCTGCGGATTAAGTATGGTACTTCAGTTTTCAATATTGTGTGCTAACCAGTGCAAAACTAACCACCTCTTGTTTTCCTTCACTTAACACTGCATGTTTGTTCCATTTCCTCCRCTGGCTCCTTCAAATCAGGTGTGCACCTCTGCTTTATGGGGAGGAAAAAAAAAAGAAAAAAGATAAAAAGATGGATGGTGAGGTACATCTGCCCTCTAGGCATAGAGGAACTGAAGGAATTAACTTATCTGGGCTGCTGGTTTTCAGAAAAAAAAAATTTCTTTGCTGTCCTTCAGGAATACTTAAATTCGTATTTAGGGAACATTCTTACCCTTGTTTCCTACAGAAAGATTTACACAATTGTGTTCTCTATTCATCAGTCTCCCCAGTAATAAATYTTTAGCCCTCTAGTGGACTTCAACCAAATAACTGGGATTGGGTACCAAAATACACTATGTTTCTACAGGTCTTGTGAATATACTGGCTCCCTGAGACAGGAATAAAAAGGAAAAAGCTGTGAATGAGCTACGGTTAGCGCTTTTAGTCTGGCATTAAAAAAAGCAAGGATTAGGTACTACATTCATCATCCCCAGTGCCTCTCCTGGTGCTTCTGAAACACTTTAGCTAATTGCAGCCTCAAAGATGATTTAAATTCCAGCTCGCTTGGTGCAGAACTGTGAGTAAAAATGGGAGAGAGATCCAGATTGGTGTTCCCACTGAGGACAAGGCAAAACTCGGTCACAGCATCCTCCCTTTTGGCAGCAGCTTCAAGTTGTTTGTGTGTTTCTCCAGCCCAACCACAGCCTGCTCTGCTTTTTTGCCTGCGTAGGCCATAGAGGAACATGAGGGGAAATTCAGGCTGTGGTGGGAATGAAGAAGGGAAGCTTGGGACAAAGGACCCAGGAGTTTTACCTTACATGGTTCCTGACTTTCACTGCATTTAGCAGAAATTTAGCARTTTAACGTGGCTTTCTACTGACTCAAGTGGGAGCAGTGTGTTTTCTTGTGTGTGGAATTTATGCATAGTCTTTCAAATTTCAAAATCCTAAGAGACTAATTTTGCCTTTTTTTCTCTCCTTTTTTTTTTTCTCCTCTCCATGCTTTATTTAGGAACAGAGGATGATTTTGGAGGACTTGTTTCTGCTAATCTTATTCTACTGCGGAACAGGTTATTGGATATCCTTCTGAAACTTCTGTATACGTCTAAAGAAAAGACAACTGTTAATTTGCAGTAAGTGAAAAGAAAAAAGAATTCAGACATAGGAAGACCATATGATTTTTAATTTGAAGGGGGGTGACTTACAGTGGCCCAGCTGTTTTTGCTACCTATGTTATATAATGCTATAGGAACTCTTGCATTTATTTACTCAGGTATTGCTGAATTAGCTTAGGGTATGCCAGTAGAAATCAAGTGCATGATAGCTCAAATGTACAATCCCAGTTGTTTTAGTGAAAAGAACAATACCCGAGAGATGCAGGTGTAAGTAATACCTATTTTTAATCTAGTACATTAAATGATTTTGTTTCAAATTGTTCAAAGGCAGCTGGTCAAGTTTAACAGCATGATGACAGAATTAACAGAAACTCACATTTCAAGTTAGAAACAACACATGCAAATAACAACATATGATTTACAAGAGGGGAATATATATTTTATTCTTGGGAGATTACTGTCTTGATGTCAGTTTTGACAACTTTGAGAGACAGAAGACCATGAATAAGAAGGATACAATGAGAAATATAGGTGTCTGGCTGCTTTGGTTTTTATTTTTTTTCCATCTTGAGAGGTAGATTGGAATGCTGTGCTCTTCTCCCGTATGTCTGTGATCCTGTGAACTTTTATTATAATTTCACATATAGCTGCAGAGAAAATACTTTGTCAAAAAAAGGAAATTTTTGCTTCWAGACAAGTGGGGTAGTAGGATGATTTCATTTCAGTTAAGATAATCAAGTCGTTTCAGTGCTGTGAAAACTCCCTACTTGTGTGTGGCCCTACCAAAAGTATTTGGAAAATACAATTTATTGACAAACTCTTCTAGATCAGCATGCCASATTTCTTATCAAGAGCAGTAACTGGACTAATCTCATGCCAGTTCAAACAGTCTCAATAGCTCATCCATTTCCACTAAACAAATACTGACATCAGAGTTTGGATTCTCTTTAGAAGGAATTGTTAAACAGTGTTTCCTGTTCCGATGTATCCAGATGCTCCCAGGTACTTAGGTCTCAGCCAAGAATTTGATTTTCCTTTTGATTGACCTGAATATTTTATGATCCTCTTTAAGTTGGCTCTGTAGCGGCACACACAAACTTTTGCAATCAGGTAAGAGAAAAAATGCTGAAATAATATGTGACTCTTCTTTTTTGATTAGGGCATGTGAAGAACTAGTGAAGACACTGGGTTTTGATTGGATCATGATGTTTATGGAAGAACATCTCCATTCTACCACCGTCACGGCTGCCATGAGGATTCTTGTGGTCCTGTTGAGTAACCAGCCCATCCTGATGAAATTYAAGGAAGGACTCAGTGGTGGAGGCTGGCTTGAGCAGACGGACTCTGTCTTGACCAATAAGATTGGCACTGTGCTAGGTAGGACATCTCAATGCTCATGACTGCAGAATGTATGAGATATGGTGGGAGTTACTTAAAAAAAACAACAAAAAAAAAGTGGTTCCTGCATCCTTTCTGTGCTAGTGTTGTCTGTGCTCTGATCAACCTCAAAATCAGATCCAAACACCTCTGCATTTTTGGTTTCCTTAGAATAAAGGATTAGTTTCTGTAAGCACAAAGGAGTGGTTTTGTGAACCTGCCCTTTAGCTGGCATTATGCAGATTTCATTGTCTTTCAGCCTTACCTCTTCATTTGTGTGAGGCTTGTATACCAAAGTATGATTAGGTGTCTGTGTCCTGTGTGGCGAGGTTAAGTGCATCCTATGGGCAAGCACCTCTGAGCTAGATGAACGTGCAGTGTAGGTGATGCTACACGTAAGCTAATGAATATTCAGGAAAATTCATTAGATTATTTACTGCTATTAGCTACAGCATCATGTGATACTGGACCTGAGGTTCTTCATATTGAGTTAGATCTGGGTCAGTTAGTTTTACCAGTTTGGATTTATGCTACCCCAGGATTTTGTCTGTGGTATCGGTCTTTTTTCTCCCTTGCTTGATATTTTGCTTGCTCTCTGCTGCTCTTTCTCATTGAAGATATTTTGTGAGTTCTTAAAGCCTGATTTATCCCAATTATTAGCCCTTTCTATTACCCTGCATAATGCAGAATTGACCCTGTTAGGATTTAGTGCTACAGGACACGCTTTGAACATCTCCAAGCTRACTGAAATGGGGGAACATCAGTTCTGTGCAGACTGGGATAATGTAGCATAGGAGATGATTTCATCTTGCCCTTCCAGTTCTCGGAGTGCTAATGTGTAGTTTGTAACCTGTAGCTCATGCTGACACTACAAGCAAAAATCTGGAGATAAACAGTGCTTGGATGTGTGTATGACACCAGAGAAGAGGGCTCCTGAGGTGCATGGACAGGAGAACACGGGGCTGCTTAAGTTAAGGACATTGTGTTGGGCAAAACATCATCTGATAGAAGCATCTGGAGAGGAGGTGTGGAAGGAGAGACATGGAGATACATCACAGGAGGCAAAAGCTGCTGAGGGACGTGGCTGGAGAGGCCTCCTGGAAAGCAGTGCCCATGTGCCGGAGAGTTGCACCCCTTGAGTTCCCTTTAGCAACTGACACAGCCGTTTGTGACAGAACAAGCAGGGCATTAAAATTAGTTTTATTTGAGGCTGGCAAATTTTAAGGACATGTTAAACTAGTTAAATAGAAGCAAGAACCTCTCCCTTCTCATTACCACCGGCCTCCAGCAGTTTCCTTCGGTCATGGAACCTTTCTAGATTAAATTTTGATTTACAGTGAGAGAATCTGCAGAATCTCTTCAGTGAGAGTGTCTTTTTTTTTTTTCTTTCTTCCTATTTTAGTGGCACTTTAATTGACACCAAGTTAGATGAAGACCACAGAGATATTTTAAAATTTGTTTTTCATCAAATATTAATGACCTATCCAATGATCTTACCTGATTTTCATACTCTCTCCATATTTTTTTGATAAATTAAGAAACTGACACCAAGTTTCCTAGTGAAAATAGATAGCAGCATTTTTTTTGTACGAGGTTACTGATGGGTTTCATGTAACTCTGCAGCAAGGATTTCATTAGCCTGATCCCTAACAGTTATTTGCTGTCTGTTCCACTTTCTGGTGGAAATAATGTCTATATCTTAGCCTCAGAAAACCTCAGAAAGCCTCAGCCTCAGAAAAACAGCATGACTGACCTGGCTTCTTCCAGGGTCAGAAAAATCTCTTACTATCTGTGTAGATAGATTGAACTATCTTTCCTCACTCAAAAATTGGTGCTTCTGCAACCCTAATGTGTTTTTTGAATAGGAAGATGAAATGACTTGGTGGAATAGGGTCATAAAAGGTGAGTTTTGGTTTCTGGCAGTCCTTAATTGAAAAATGTCTGCTTTTGCTTTCCATTTGCAATTTAGAAATGAAGATAAAGTAGGAACATTTAATATTTGATACCAGTGTATTAATCGGTAGCAGAACAGTTAAAACAAGAGTCCTGAGAAACATATTTGAAGCCATTTAGCAGCCCGTCAACTCAAACGGGCAAATGGGATTGCTGCTTGATAATATAAATCRGCTCCTCAGTAGCTGAGATCACGGTGAGGCCTCCCTCTTGGCGCTGGCCTGTGATTTTTCAGACCCTATTCTTTGKGGTTTTAAACTTATGGGTTACTCATCACTGCAGGAAGGTAAGAGCAGCATTTGTATGAAGCAATCTTTTTTTTTCTTTTTTTTTTTTTTCAGTGACTTAGAGATTCAGATATTTGTGATGAATTGCATAATGTGAGTGTGGTAATCTGCCTAATCTATGCTAAGAAAGAGCTTTACATGCATTTCCCTAGTGACCCGTGTTGCCTTTTTGTCTTCCTCGTAGGGTTCAATGTTGGCAGGAGTGCTGGTGGCAGATCAACGGTCAGGGAGATTAACCGGGACGCTTGCCACTTCCCCGGCTTCCCCCTTCTGCAGTCCCTTCTCCCCAAGCACACTAACGTGCCTGCCCTCTATTTCCTCCTCATGGCCCTTTTCCTGCAGCAACCAGTCACTGAACTGCCCGAAACCCTGCAGGTCAGTGCGCCTGTCGTCAGCAGCCGATGTAATCAGGGTTGCCAGGTAGGGATTATCTAGTAAGATATCAATGTCGTTGTGTCTGTCTTCAAAGAGCGCGGTGGATTAACCACTCACTTCCCTGACTCTCAAGTCAGGATGTYGTGTTTTGTGTTTAGCTTGGCTGGCTGAGGAGGGTGGGTAAGGTGTGTTGGGAATGTGAGGAAGCCAGCCTGGTGTTTGTCGTGGGAATGTTGAWTCTTGCTGGACAGTATGGGGTTGAATGAAAACCACATTCCTGGTTTGAGCCAGCATGGTAAAGGCATTGAATTAATCAGTGTTTGTGCATGTTGATGTGTGTGTGTGTTCATGGGGATGTGGCAAAACAGGGCAGTTTTCATTTTAAGAGGGCCTCACAGATCTTGGTGGAAAAGGTTGATAGCATTTATGTGCCGTCAAGTGAGTGCATCATGGGTATAACACACATACACATAACATTGTACTGGAGAAAAGGGTTATTTTGTATTTTTTTCCCTCTCTCATCTGTGATAGTTTGATTTAGACTCTATTTGGACATACATATTTGGAGTTCCTGCCTCCTGTGGCACTGTTACCTCTTCAGTACACAATGTTTGCACAGAAGCTGCCTTCTTGTTATTGGGAATGCTGAGGAGCATGCTGAATTCTGTAAGTATAACATTTTTGGATGTTTGAATATGCAGAATTTCTTGAGTTTGCCCTTGTTTCAAAAGGCAAATTGGAAAGTCTGGGGTTTTGTTGGTGTGATATGACAAACCAAGCTGAGAGTTAGGCTCACAATACCTGTGTAATAACCATTATTCTCTTTGATTTATTTAWTTTTTTGTGTAGAAATACTAGTGGCCACAAAACTATTGCTGCCTTTTCACAAAAGGGCTGAGCTTTGCATTTTGTTGCAATTAAAAGAAAACACAAAAGCAGAGTGATTAAGTGCCCTTGGCAGAGAGTCCTGAATTTCTTTCCTGATTAACATCATGGGGGAATGATTTAGACTACATATCCCATCTGCTCAGGCTGTATGAGTTACGGATTTTGCACTTGAAAACCTTCCATGTGCAGAGAAGTCCACTGGCTGTTAATAGCCTTATGCTGGAGGAAAGACATGGGCTAACAGAAAAATGTGTGTTCTTCTCTTCTTTGAATCTCAACTCATCAAGAGTAGGTGAAGTTTGCCTTTCAGGGAGATAATTCTGTATTTCTTTGGAGGCAGAGTATTCATGTACAGAAAACAAGCTCCTGAAGTGTTTGAAAGGCAGCATGCATTTGGCTATCATGTGTTTGGTGGTCATGCTTTCAGTAGAGCATGTCTCATGTGTGAGTGATGTATTCAGACACGTCTTCCAGGTATGGTCATGTGTTTATGCTGTTCAGGTCATGCGTGGACATACGTGTGGTATGCCATCACATGTATTTGAATTTGTTGTCRCATGCCAAGTCCCTTTTACCAACCCCTTTTTAGGGATTGTCAGGGCCTGTGTCAGGTCCTGTGTTTGTGCTTGATTGTCTGCTGTGGCACATCTTTGTTTTTTGTCATGGTGTGTTCTTTTTATGTTTGTCATATGTTCAGTGATATTTGGTTATATGCCTTATCACAGACTTGCGAGTTGTTTGAACCCATGTGCTCTCTTCAGGTCCTGCTGTCACATTTGTTGCATTCAGTTATGTGTTTCTCCTGCAGTAAACACAGAGACCTGTTGTCAAGTGTTCGAGTGCATGGTTTGGACATGTTTTAGGTGTTTGTCACAAGTTAGCAATGTGTTCAGTCATTATATGTTCCAGAGATGTGCACAGCCATATGTCTGGTCACATAGTCACAGGTCTGCATGCTGGTGACATGCTCACACATGTGCTCCGTGAAATGCTCGGCCATTGCACATTCTCTTATGTTTCATGTGCTCGGATGTGCTCTAAAATGTGTTGTCACATGTTTAGGACACTATTTTCCTTGCAAATGTGTTGTCCAAATATGTTGTCACATGTTTAGGACATCTTTTTTCTTGCAGTTTTCTCACGTGTGTGTGCTCCAACATTGGGGTTCATGTCTCGATATGTTCAATTCAGTTGGCTGCAATGTAGTATTGGTGTGTTCAATCACATTTGATCCTGCAGCTCGGCGGCTGCTCCTTTCTGAAACRAGCACTGTTCATTTAGGGCCATCTGTATTAACATCCTGCTTGTAACTGTTTTCCAACCTAGCCTTGGCAGTCGGAGGAAGAAGGCTCTTGGCTTCGCGAATACCCCGTCACCTTGATGCAGTTCTTCCGGTATTTGTATCACAACGTGCCGGACCTCGTTTCATTGTGGATGAGCCCAGAGTTCCTGTGTGCCCTGGCAGCAACTGTGTTTCCTTTCAACATCCGACCTTACTCTGAGATGGTAGGCAGTGAACAAGCTCGATTTTGAGTTCTGCTTTTAGTACTGGGGGTTTTTTGTTTGTTTTTTGAGAGTTTATTAGTTGGCAAATGTACCAAGAAATAGCCTAACTTAGCCTGCAGATGTTGGTGGTTATGAAGGGCTGGGCTGGAGTTTTTGGGTTCTGAAACTGAGAGAGAAATGRCATGAAGACCAGTGGCTGTACAATGAAACTCCGTTTAGGGAGGAATGTAGACATTGTAGGCAGGAGAGTAAACAGTTGTTGTTGAGGAGTCCTTAATAAAGATTAATTCTTGGCTTCAGCATTACACTTGCTCTTGAAGATGCAAATGAACTTTCCAGAAAGAACTGTGCTCCTGAACTACAAACTATGCCATTTGTAAACTTATAGTGTTCATGTGACTWCCACCTGTAGAGACTTTAAAGGATCCTTGGATCTCTGAGCAGCACTGAGCTCTAAGGAGAAAATACCTTGACACCTTGTGTAGCTGCTTGGCAACTTGAGCTGCTCGGGTTTTGAGAGGTCTCTTGACTCCATATCTGGTTGTTCCATATGTGTTTTTTCCTCCAAATGTCGATCCCATTTGAAATAGATAAAGAGCCACCATGCTGTTCCTGCAACAAAACGCTATAGTCTAAATTCAGYCTTGAGAGAAAACTCTCCACTGAGTTTTTAACCCATCTGAGATTGCCATTAGAAAGAGAAGGCCTACGCGTTCCTGCTGCTTTTCATTTCTTGGAAATACTCTCCTACTGGGAGAGATCAAATGTTCGTAACCTGTGGTTACTTCATTTTTAAGTTAACAATATGATAAGCTTGTCCAGAGAAGTGCTATTATATAAGGAGAAGATTATATAAGGACTCTTAGTTTATTTCTTTTTGTTTTGACAGCTTTCATTGCTGTTTGCAGTTTTCTTGCAGTGCTTGAGAGCTACCCGCTCAAAGGTTCTTATTCTCCAGAAATAAGAACCCTCTAGAGGTTGCATTTTTAAAGGATGAAAATACTAATTCTTGTAAAATATCTGAAAATTTCCTAAGAAGCTCTTGTTGTTAGGTGGCTTCCATATGAAATGTGGAAATAACTCAAGTAATCCATGTCAGATTTACTGATGGCTTTTTTTTTGCTTGGAAAGCAAAAAACAGAATTTGGGTGTTTCTCCTGTTTTGTGTTAGGGAGCTGAAGCCTGACCTTAATAATTTTGCAAAAAGTCTTTTTTGAACACAAAATATTAAGTGACTAGGCTCAGAAAAAGTGAAGTTACAGAGTAGTGAAAGATTTTTGTCGTTCTCTAGAGCTTTAACATATTACTTTTCATAGGTCACTGATCTTGATGATGAAGTTGGGTCCCCAGCAGAAGAGTTCAAAGCCTTTGCAGCTGACTCTGGCATGAACAGGAGCCAGTCAGAATACTGCAACGTGGGCACCAAGACTTACCTAACCAACCATCCAGCCAAGAAGTTTGTGTTCGACTTCATGCGTGTGCTGATAATTGATAATTTATGCCTGACACCAGCCAGCAAGCAGACTCCACTAGTAGATCTTCTGTTAGAGGTAGAGTTCACATCTTTTAGTTTCAGCTTACTGTGGCACTTTTCTTGTTAAATGTTTTTCTCTRGCTAATTCTTGATTTTAGAGGATAGATTGGCTGGGATCCAGTGGAATCATTGAAARTGTCATTAAGTATGAAATCAAAAAGAGTACCAGAATCTTGTAACTGACTTTGTGCAATCTAACTCTTTTCGGCTTGCAATAGTAGGTGCTCAACAGTGTAGTAGTAGAAGTTGTAGCTTTCCCTAAATGTTACTCCTTCAAAGAACAGTTTATCTGTTACTTGTTCATTAGGCAGTGACAGCTGTTCTTCATTTTGTACAAGATCACTGAAGCACAGGAGGATTGGGGTTGGAAGGAACCTTTGGAGATTGTCCAGTCCCAAACATCCAGCACAAGCAGGGTTACCTAGAGCAGTTGCACACAGACACATGCAGGCAGGTTTTGAATAGGGCTATCCCAGAGCTGGTGTAGTAATACACAAAATGACAGACAAGTGCTGGTGAATTAATATGTTCAAGGTGTTTCATTTACTTTCTACTTAATGAAGGATGTGATTGTGTGAGCTAATGAGGTAAGAGTTACTTGTTCATCACAAATGTGTGTACCTGTTAGGAATGTGGGATGTTTTTTGGTTTGTTCTTGTTTTCCAGGTCCTATTACAGATGAAGGACATTAGCAGGAGATAAATTTGCTCGATTGGAGTAGCACCTACTCAGTAAAACAGTATACAAGGCAATGCATACTCAAAGCACTTAAGCTTATACATGGAGCAAGGACTATTTGCTTAAGACTACTTATTAATGAAAAAAGAATAGATACTTCAGGAGATACAAAATAAGGATGGGGCTAGGTGAGCTTCTCTTTCTGCTTATTCAATGTACTAATTATGTCCTTTTTTCCTTTTAATCAGGCTTCCCCTGAAAGATCAACACGAACACAACAGAAGGAGTTTCAGACTTATGTTTTGGATAGTGTGATGGACCACTTACTTGCAGCTGATGTTTTATTGGGTAATGTAACAATGTTTAATCCTCAACCTTCCTAATTTGAGGGAAATTTTTTTAATTGCAGTTTTCTATTCTAATATCTTCATTGTCTATACCGTGATTGTTTTTATCTCCTCTTTCTACCCCTTTCTCTACTTTTGAAGTATAAATGGTAATTCTATGCTTACACATTCCATTGAAACCTCCCCTGTGCCAAAGCTGTGAAACAGAAGTCCTCAAAAAAAGTATGTGGGAAGAAAGTATAGGATATGTAAGCCCAACAAACTGAAATAGGAACAAAAGTAAAGAAAATGGCTTTTGCTCCCTCTGCATCATCAATCCTATCCGTCTTGTCATGGCAGAGGATATGTCAGTTTTGTCAGTTTATCATGAGAGCGATTTTGGTTCATAACAACTGGCTTTGTTTCCTTTTCCTGCTGTTACAGTTTTATTATGAATGAAGCACCCCAGAGAAAGCCTTTGGGATTAATGTAATAGTGACCAAATACCTGGCCAGGAAGAGACTGAAAAGCTTCTAATCTGAGATGCAGTAGAATGTAGGATGGATATAAACCCCACTAGAGCATGGATACAGATAGTTATGAGGTGACTGGTGGGAATAGCATACTCAGGTGCCCAGTTTGATTTTGCAATGCCTTGCTGGACTTTGCAGGAGCTCTCTGTCTGCTCTGTTTCAGTCTGCTTTCCCTGAGGATTCTATTTTCAAGGTTATCCCAATTGTTTCCACGTGTGGTGGTGGTGTTTTCTCTATGTGCAGAAGTGTGTAAATGCAGGTGAAGTGCATAAGTGCAGCAAAATGACTAACCATGAATGATGTTGTTTAAGGAAACACTGACACTTTTCAGGTATCTCATAGTACAAATGGACAGGCAGATGTGCACATACAGAAACATGCATCTGGCTTAAAATTTCTTTCTACATCCATTTGGAGAAACATGGTACCCTGCCTGGAGCATCTTGTCCTTTCCATGGCACTGCTTGACTGCATACTTGGTCCAAATGAAATTAGGGAAGTGGTACTCTCATAAGCACCATTATGTTGGTACATAGGAAGAAACTGGAATCAACAGAATTTAATATCAACTTCTGAGTGCATGTGACACAGGAATTTGGGGTATTTATTTAGACTTAGACCCATTTATATCAGAATGTGGGTTTGTTTAACTTTTAAAGAGGGTCTTTTAAGCATGGTCTCTATTTTACAGAGCTGTTTCTAGTAAGTAGCATATTCCTGCCAAAATCTTGAGCCTTTTGGATGTATTTCTAATTCCTCTCTGAATTACGTTCCTGTTCCGAAACTGTGTCAGCAGATTGTGGATACATGTCCTGCTGAGATCATTAATTCACCTTAGGCTGTTGGTGGTAGCAAGCTATGATGAGGAATTTCTATTCCTGTCCTAGAAAAAGAACCTAACATAAGCATTTATTTCTGACATTTGGACACTCTGGATGTTCTTTAATAAGGACTGGAGTTTTGATGTGAAATAAGCGTGGCAGCCAAATTCACATTCCATTAGTCCCTCAACTGTGAATTAAGCTCTGCCTCTTTGGTTACAAAGTGGTATTTGAGATTCACTTGCTTGCTGAAATGCAAYAGGAAGTTCAGGGTCCATTGGATCATTTACTCTGTGACAGAAACTTTGGGATACGACAGTGTGGAGTTTGTTTCCATCTTCTGTGAAAGCAGTAACCTAAGTGGTTATCCTCAAATGAAGTATTGAGAACAGACTGTCTTCAGCAGAACCTCGGCCTATTTATTGGTCTAGTRTAAGACATTAATCCAGGAGGGGAACACTGCGAGTGTTACCAGTCAACTAGGTAAGGGCCACCAACAGTATCCACATGGATTTTCATATTTCAGCCTGATTTTTCACACAAAATCATCAGTTGGACTGTAATTCTGTGGCAGTTTCCTTTTAAATAGTTGGAGAAGTATTTCTGTATGTACATTTTTTTTCAACAAATGAAGAAAAATCGTTTTACTGTTTTCTAGGTGAAGATGCATCTCTGCCTATGACAAGTGGAGGAAACTATCAAGTGCTGGTGAACAATGTGTTTTATTTTACACAGCGCGTGGTAGATAAGCTTTGGCAGGGCATGTTCAACAAAGAATCCAAACTTCTTGTGGACTTCATAATCCAGCTCATTGCACAGGTAACAAGGTTCTGCTGTTAATCTGATTGCAAAAAAAAGTCATGAAAAGCCACAGAGTAATGTCACTAAAGAAGCTGTGTAGTATTTGGGTGAGGCATTGCAATTCCCTTTTCCATGATAATTGTACACACTGGGGGTCAGCTAGACATTTTAACWTCTAAAATGCTAGGGGCCCAACTTAGGTCTGCATAGAAGCACACTGTTTCGCCTCAGGCTGTTCCTCTTGCTTTTTTTACTGAACTTTCCCAGCATGGCTTTTTTGCACRGTGTATCTTTAATATGGGACAGATGTGTTAAAATTGCTTTCAGATTAAATTAGTTYTTAGAAAACCTCAGAAATAAACAACCAAATTTACATCACRAGACTTTTGGGGATGTTTGCTCATCCTCTTTTTCTGGAGGCTGTTGAATACTTYTGCTATTAGAAATAATGRAAATATTAATAGGCTGACCTCCACAGAAGCTGCAATTTTAAGTGTATGATATCACATATTAATGACATTTCTGCCCTCAAAATTGATAGAATTTTCACAGTTCAGGTAAAATAAAAATGRGGAAAAATCAGCATGGGTCAGTTCATGGGGAGAATATCTGCCATTAAAATGATCTTCTGCTTTTATCTGATCATGTTTTGTACTTTCCATCAGTCAAAAAGAAGATCTCAGGGATTATCGCTGGATGCCATTTATCACTGCCTGAACAGGACCATCTTGTATCAGTTCTCAAGGGCACATAAAACTGTTGCTCAGCAAGTTGCTCTCCTTGATTCCCTAAGGGTCCTTACTATGAACAGAAACTTAATTTTGGGCCCTGGGAATCATGATCAAGAGTTCATCAGCTGCCTAGCTCACTGCTTGATTAATCTGCACGTGGGAAGGTAAGTATCTCAGAAGTTCGTTCCAGAAGAAGTAAATTACTAAAATCACCTGTTCCCTCTCAAATCTCATTCTTGCCTTGCAAATGGGTCAGCAAATTCTGGGTAACTGTGTGTGTTTTTCAATCCAGTAAGCTAAAAGTAAGCTGAGGTGGTTCATTTTGAAACAACTACAGGTTTGAAGAATATATCCCTAGAGAGAAGGTATTAGAGGAGTATAGAACTATTATAATACTGGCATATGAAGACTTATTAATCAGTTTTGATATTAAGCTTTAACAATGTAAAACMTTCTCAAAGTAGAAGGCAACATCAATGCTAGATCAATAATATTGAAAGGGGCCTGTCACTAGCAAAAAAACTGGATTTACTGTCTATTGAATCATTTGCTTTATAGGGACAGTATTAGGGTTTTGTTTTTCTTCAACGTTATTGGCCTCCTTCAGCAACACCGGTGTCCATGGCATGTCTTTTTTTGTACTCATTGAGTTCAGTTTGTGTCCACAGATATCCAGAACTCAAGCAGACAGAAATGCAGATGTGTTGCTGTAGCAGCATGCATTTATCTTCATGACATTGTCCCGGAAGGTGAAATTAGTTTATATTTGTTCCTGGTTGCTGTTAAAGCATTGTGTGTTTGTAGCAACATAGATGGCTTTGGATTGGAAGCAGAAGCCAGGATGACAACGTGGCACATAATGATCCCCTCTGATATAGAACCAGATGGAGTTTACAATCAAGACGTCAGTGAAGGTAATGTCATCCATTGTCACCACTGCTTTTAACGCAGTTATTCTTTGAGCTGGGATAGAGCAGTGTAGAAGAAAAGCTGTTGAGAGTGTGTGTATGTGTATGTATATATATACACATATGTGTGTGTATATATATATATATATATGTATAAACAGGAAAAAGACTCTTCTTAGAAATACCAGAAAAGAACTATCCAGGATGAATTACTGTACATTAAAAGTAATAAGAGCTCTGAATTCTTTCTGAGATACATACCAGAATTAGAAATATAAATTTACATGTACAGATTTTAATGCAATATATGTGGATCGAGTGCACCATGCTTCTGTGTCAGATGGGTCTTGCAYGAGCATAGGTAAAAGATAATTTCCTTAAAATATAAAATTATTTTTAAGTGAAAACATCAAGATCTTTCAGGAAAAAATATCAGTCTGAATATAAAAAATATCAGAAGAAACTTACTTTGCACCTCTTTACATATACGCTTAATGTTTGTGTATGTAGGTGTTTATGCACACACATATATAAAAATATCCCTGTATAATTTATAGAAGAGAATGGTATGGTTGTGTATAGATGTCTACACCATAAACTTTTTTAGATTTTCACTTTCATATGTACATTATTGTAGAAGAAAAATCATAGCTGCTGAGAGCTAGAGCTTCAGATTCATAAAGAAAATTTACTAGAATTAACTGMTAGATGCTTTCTAGTGGTGCATAAATAGTGAAAAGGATCAGCAAAGGCATTTCAAAAGTCACACAAAAAAAAGTGTGGAAAATGTAATTGTGTAAATTTTACAATTCACTACTGTAAAAATATAAAATTCTATAAGCACCATAGAGGACTTCCTGCTTCTGACCTCTTTGCCTTTGCAGGYCGCCAGCTTCTTTTAAAAGCCATAAACAGAGTGTGGACAGAGCTGATTCACAGTAAAAAACAAGTTTTAGAAGAGGTTTTCAAAGTGACTCTACCTGTCAACGATCGTGGCCAAGTGGATATAGCTGTTGCAAGACCTTTTATTGAAGAAGCAAGTTTAAAGTGTTGGCAAAATCATTTGGGTAGGTATAACTGAGAATTTATCTACCAGAAAGGGGGATTTCTCTGAATCAAACCCCATGCACTGGATATTTTAATAAGAGTTTCCCTTTTTTGTTGTTCCTGATGTATTTATTTTTTTCACTTCTACAAGAATGTGTAGTGGGCCCAGTCAAACTCAAAATAGAGCATTTTTGCCTCAAGACTGGTAGTGGGGTTTTGTTGCAATACTGTCCTTTGGGGATGGAAGAGGAAGAATCAGCTGAATCTCTTTTTTCTTAGTGCACATTACTTAGAGTGCAAATAAAATAAGTTCGGTTATCTCTCTTTTGAAGGGAAAAAAAAAATATATGTATTTTTTGAGGCGCTATCTCCCTTCTTTGAAATACTTACTTTTTCTAAAGAGATATGATCCAGTAAAATTAAACATTGTTACACTTCCAGCATATCTATTTAGCATCTGTTCAGCTGAGGAAAGARTTCACAGTTCGTGGATCTTGTTTTTGATAACAAATCATGTTTCATGTCAAAACGTGTGAAATTCCCACATTTCATCTGTGAATCGTTCCTCACACAACACAGGCATGGATGTTGACATGAATGTGAATGCTGTTGRGTGCTCTTAAAATTTGTAGAGGCACAGAGAAGATTATTTAAAAAGCAATGCCAGAATGACAAACCCCATGACTTCTGCTGTTTGGTTTTCAGCCCATGAGAAGAAATGCATCAGTAGAGGAGAGGCTTTGGTTCCAACCACCCAGTCCAAACTGTCACGAGTTAGCAGTGGGTTTGGCCTCTCTAAACTCACCGGCTCCAGGAGAAACCGAAAGGAGAGTGGGCTCAACAAACACAATCTGTCTACACAGGTAATTTCTATCAATTAGTAAAACATAATCAAATAACAGTAAATGTTTGGAGTTATGGTAAATGAATGTCCAGTGTAAAAAAATATAAGACTATGGTATCTTTTTCCTGATTTTTCTCCTATATAAACACCTTTTTGTTTCTTATGTGCTTTGCTAGATTAGGTCTTACTTTGTATTTGCACCACTCTAAAAAGGGATCTACAAGAAAGGTGCTTGTACCTTTTCTATGTGTCTTAAGGGCACATCCCTTGAGCATCACCCACAAACTATTATTTAAAAGGAGATGGGGAAAAGTAATAATATTTGCTGTTTGGGATGTTCAGAAYTGTTAGTAATATGCTTGAAGTGTTTTCCAGGTATTTGATGGTCTCTTACAGCATATTCCTAGTTTTATTACAATAAAAAAAAAAATTAATACTATTGCATGGAATTCGTTGTTTTGGTTTTTTGTCTTGTTTCTTTTAAGAAACTATTCTATGTAAGAAGGTTACCTGTGTGGTTTCTTTGTAAGTTCTTTGTAGTTTATTTTCAAACAAACTGTACAATTATAAAGTGGCATTCCATTTGTCCTCTTTTGTTTGTATTAGGAAATCTCCCAGTGGATGTTTACTCACATTGCAGTGGTTCGAGACCTCGTAGATATGCAGTATAAGGAATATCAGGAGGTAGGCTTCAGTGACTTACCTAGAACTAATATTTTGAAATGGGTATTTTGACTGTTAGATTGTATATATCCTGCATGTATGTGTGTGGGGTGTGTGTGTGTGTGTGTATATATATATATATATATATACACATCTTTATTTAGGAAAGAAGCAACAGTGGAGCTGCCATTTTTTTTTCTTTAGAAAATTACAATATGAACCCATCTTTTATTGTAGTGGAGACTAGAAATCCAATTGAAGGATACCAGAAAATGCTACCAGAATTTCAAATTATAACAGCTTTTTGTAGTGTAGTGAAAATCACTTTGTTTCCATCAGACATAGGCTTAAAATATCATTCTTGACCCCACCACCCCCAATGTCTTTGTGTTTAGCGTCAGCAGAATGCGTTAAAATACGTGACAGAAGAGTGGTCTCAAATTGAATACGAGTTACTGAGAGAGCGGGGCCTGTGGGGCCCTCCCATCGGCTCCCACCTTGACAAGTGGATGTTGGAGATGACTGAGGGTCCCTGTAGAATGAGGAAGAAGATGGTGCGGAATGACATGTTTTATACCCAGTATCCGTACATGCCTGAAGCTGAGCAAGAGACGAATTTGCTGGTAAGTGTTCACAGTTTTCTGATGAGTAATTTTATGCTCTGTTCTAAAATTTGTACTGCCTTTTTTGGTTTTTTTTCAATTTAAATATTATTTACTCTGTAGATATTATTTGTTGGCAAGTCTTACAAGATTAGCAAGTTCCAGTCGTTTTCCRTAGTGTATTTACAGGAAGGACTAAACTCTGACAGCTCATAGCTCAGTGAGCTTGGAAACACTAGCAATCTTGATGCATAACCGTAAGCTAAAAAATGCCATAATCTTGGGAAGTTTCAGTCTGAGTTCTTGGCCTTAGGCTAGATAACACTTCAAGCAGTGATCTGAAAGAAAACTAAAACCAAACAAATCCTGGTTTTAGTCAAGATAAACTCGTAAATAATGAGCAGTTTTATGTAATGACATGAATAGTTTAAAAACCTGGTTGTACTCCAAAAGAAGAAAAGAAATAAAGCTAAATATTGACTCACTCACCCAATATTCAAATGTGCAGTCCATATTTAGACARTAAGAGACTTTATCCTGGAAGAAAGATAGCAGACTGCTTGTGGAAAATATTTAAAGGAAAATTGGTCAAATAGACAATTAGCTGAGTGTGTGTTGGCACTATGCAGTGTCAAGAGATTGAGTCGATTTGGGGCATGAATGTGSAGGGAACTGTCCAACAGTGGTGCTGGTACAGCTGCTAGCATCCTGGAGCCAATTCAAAAGAAACGTTCCTGTGTTGGTATGRGTTCAGTGAAGTCAAAAATAACATGAAGCCTGGAAAACAAGCTTAAAAATGAGACTCAAAAATGTGATTTTTAGCTTGTCAGAGAAGTAATGTAATCACAGGCATATTTGTACATGCACATGAGCAGATATACAAGACCTCATGGCTGAAACTCTTAAATGGGCAAAATCCACTTTGCTGAGAGTTATTCCCAAAGCATTACTCTGTGCAGTGGTCCCTGAAACAAGCTCTCAAGGCCTCTAGTAGATTCTACATGGGCAGGAATTTTTTAACCCAGGATTGAGTGTCTCACCCCAGCACTAACTTTGTATAGCGCTATGTTTTTGAAGCAGAATGTAAAAATTTAGCCAATAGTGTTGTCATTAGCCTTAATTTGCTGGGAGATTGGGAGCATGAAAATGAAGCAAAACGAATATCCCGGTCTTTTAATGTCAGAACCATGCTTCCAGGTTTATACCATTAAGCATGTTTTTGTGCTTGCAATCTGATCCACGTTAGTTTTAAYGACARTTAAATTCACACAAAGTGGAGAACRKGCCATATGTTCTTCTCAAAAATGTTCATTTTCTGATGTTTATACTTAATGCCCTGTTTTCAGTCTGACTTCCCAAGTAAACTTCCCGAGACACCTGATGATACCATTCCTCAAAAGGTAAAGAAACCAATACACTGACTGAAAGAATGTAAACCGGATAAACCGTGTTATTTTATTCYCCTCCTGCATGTTAGGCAATCTTAACAACAAGGCTTCTACAACTGGCTTTCAACTTGCTCTTTCAGTAAATATTTCCAAGACTAAAGATTTTTTTTTTTTTTTTCAGTATTCACACTAGAAGATTTCACTGTGTCCTCTTCAGTCTTCACCTAATAAACCTTTCTGCAGCTCTTACCCTCTTTGCTGCACACTAACAGGCTGTGTTGGGCTGTGCTGTCACTGTACTCACTCTGCAAAGCGTATTGGCCTGGGATCTGAACTAATGGTCTGCGAAACATGTTTAGTAATGGGCAACATGATCCTTGGGAGCACTTATTAGGAGAATAAGTGTTTATTTCTAACAGAACATCTGGAGAGCAGTTGGGGTTTTTTCTTTTTATACGGGCTATAATGGGCTGCAACAGGCCTGTTTTTATTAGACACAAGATAAATTTTCTTTCCTCGTTTTCATTATTAAGAAACAGAGAGGGCAAATGTCGTAAACGTGTTTCCAAATGTGCCTCCCACCTTGCAAGCTGCAAAATCCTTTTCCCAGCTGGCTGTGCCTCAGGCCCTTGAGCATTAATTTATTTCTGTATTAAATTACATTCAGTCTTGCCCATCACTAAGTGCAGTGTGCGGTGTGCGCTCACTCATTTTGTATTATGAATGATGGCAAAATAATATATAAAAATGAAAGTGTGTGAAATACCAAGGGTAATGATAACAGATTTTCTTTAGTTGTGTTARCAGTGCTAGCTTGGATTCTTTTTTGTTGGTCAGGTGTTTCTACAAATGCATTAAATAGTATTTACATAGCATTTGTGTGTTATTTAAGTAGCATTTGCTGAGGGATGAAGACCCAGAATGGAATCTAAATCAGAAATCCAGATATGTTCATCTCATGGCTTTAGTCCCTGAGGCAGCTAATTTGGCCTGAAATAATAAATCTACATGTTACTAATATTAACCTCTTGATCTTCCAGTACTTCCATTCGTAACAAAGCTGATATGCTTCTGTTGGTCATTTAGTTTCCCAGTTCATAAAGATTAACCAAAAAAAGACATGTTTGGATATTTTCAGTAATTACTATGAAAGTGCRTAAGAGAATCTTAATTAAAATGGCAGATGATAGTCTGCAGTTCAGCCTATTGCACAGGATTGGAAAAGATTTATAATTTCATGATTTTCCCAATCTAATTGCAAATTGGGAAATAGTGTTACAAAATAATTTTGAGAGGGCTGAACACAAAACAACCTGAGCTTTCTAGAGCGTTGAAGATGGGGTTAAGCAGAAGGCAGTTTCTTCCTTATCTTTATCTTCAGGTAGTATCCTGATATATTTATTGCCCTCATTTAATTGTTACTTTTTTTTGCTTCAAATGTTGCCTCCATAGTCAAGTGAAGAAGATAAGGATTAACCTGCTAAACCCATAATGAACTGTATCATAATCCGTTGCAAGTCCTCAAAGGTACAAATGATGCTCAGGGAATTACTTTGGTCAAATGGACCCACTTGTGTTGTTCTGCCGCAAGCAAATGTATTTAGAGTTTTCACTAAAGAAACAAAATACTGAATTTAGAATTTCTGGGACTTAAAGATAGGTCCCAGGCTCCTATTTGGTTTCAGTTCATATCAGCTTTCATGTAACTTTATCTGTCCTAGAGGCAACATTTTATTTAAACTATTTCCCAGCAAAATAATTCAGCTGGCTAATGAATGTGCTGCGTATGCTGAAGGGAGTGATGAAAGCTGGTAAARCGGCCATCAATCGTAAGCCCTGGCCCTTTTGTGGCAATTCCTAAGACGCTGGCCACATTTATTTCCTATTTCGCAGGTTCATCTGCAGGCCTTGCCCCCGCCCAGTCGTTACCTYGGGGGCTATATAGCTCCCTTGCAAATTAGATTATATACGGAGCCTTCTACTGAAGAGTCACTGCTTGTGTCTGTCTGTTTTGGCACACAACTGAGCACACGGAGCACACAGGGCAGGCATGCACTTTGCTACACACAGCAGCCTTGAAACACCTTGAGAGAAGGAAGTAAGGAGTTACCTGGGGCTAATCACCGTGTTCACTTATTCCCAAGAAACCTGCTCGCTACCGAAGGGCCATAAGTTACGACAGCAAGGAGTACTACATGCGCCTGGCTTCGGGRAACGCCGCCGTCTTCCAGGACGCGATAGAAGAGAACACAGTGGGTGAAGCGGCCCAGCAGGAGCCTGAGCATGGGGAGGACACTATTGCGAGAGTCAAAGGTTAGACACTGTCCTGTCTCAGACTGCTGTGTTTAAATTTGTACGTGTTGACAGCTCACGTGTTTGCCATTAGTGTTAAGGGGAACGTAAAGCTCCTGTRGGAGTCTGTTTTCCTTTGTTAGCACTGGATCAGTAACTTTGAAGTATAAAGGGGTTTGCAAGCTGAATTTTTATTTTTTAGTTTTTTTTAATGTGATGTCTTCTTTTTTTATTTGCTTTATGTCTCTCCTCTTCTTTTTCAGGCCTAGTAAAGCCGCCTCTGAAAAGATCTCGCTCTGCTCCTGATGGAGGAGATGAGGAGAACCAGGAACAGCTGCARGATCAAATTGTTGAGGGGAGCTCAATTGATGAGGAAGAGAAAACTGACAATACAACTTTGCTTCGACTCCTTGAAGAAGGAGAGAAGGTAATGTGTACTTCAGATGCACTGAACACTCRTTGTATTGGCATTTCTATACAAAATATAGCAAGCACAAGTACAGATCCTAAAGACCTTCCCTGTGTTACAGCTGAATCTGTTTAATGTTCCATCGACTTCTCCCTGCAGCATCCTCAAAACGAAATATGTACTCTCATTCAAAGAGGTTCCGTGCTAAAAACCCTGTGCTGAAAGCACTTTTGTTTCTTCCTTTTGTCTGCCAGAAAAAGAAAAAATCTGTCCTGGAACCAAAGTTGTCTCATGAGTGAATTATTATACTGTCAGCAGAAAATACGTAATTGAAAAATAGGTAACGAGTTTGACAGGTGTCATAAAAGCTGAGTGGACTAAATATGCTCAAAGAGGGGGAGCACTGTTCACTTTAGCAAAGATACATACATACCAAAAGAAAAAAACATTTTAGTGTAAGAGGGAGTGTTTTTATATTGATGTTATGTGATTTTTTCATGTCGTAGTTAGTTCATATAATATGAAAATTTAAAAAATTATTGTGCTTGCAAGACAGAAAATTKGGGATATTTGGAATTTTCTGGCTTTGTTATTAAATAGGTTGTYAGTATGCTTGTAAGTTGAGTGAACTTTTGCAGTTGACAAATCAGTTTTAATAATGCAATAAAAATATATTCAGACTGACCTCTCTAATATTAGATTTTCTTCCACTTGGATTATATTCTCTTGTGCTTGAGCCCAGCCTGCAGGAGAAATGCAGAGTAAGGGACTGTACTTGCAGTTTCTGACTGTCATTACTTTTAACCAGTTTGGACACCAGACCTAGAGGGCTCATATACGTCTGTGTAAATATGGTGTAAATCAGCGTTTGGAGGGACACGTAAACCACTGTCCTGTTGAAGGAAGGGTGAACACGTGAGTTTGGCTGTTGTCAGGACTGTACGACATATGTCATGGACAATCAACAAGTCTTCATTTTATAATGCAGAGAGTTGTGTTACAAACTGAGTGTCAGAGGTTTGCTAGAGAGTTGAGCATTTTTCTGTAATATAAACTATAAATATAAACTATCTTTTTTAAAGCCAGGCAACATAAGTTAGCCAAGAGACCTCTGTGTGATTTCAGCATTTCTSCTCCTCAGAGTTCAGCTTTAAAGTGGGAAGGACACACACAAAATGTTTAGGGCTTGTGTGTAACATGCTGCTGTTGTGTTAGAACACCTTTCAGCTGGAGACCATGGCACAGCATTATGTATTTTTTTGATGAGAGAGAAAATATTACATACATGCTGTGCCTACAAGAAGCTGAGGAGACCTTCCAAAGAAGCAATAGTCTGTGCTTGTTAAGCTGCTGTTAACGAGCATGTTAATGTGCCTGCTTTTCTTTCAGATTCAGCATATGTACCGCTGTGCTCGCGTTCAGGGCCTTGACACTAGCGAAGGGCTGCTGCTCTTTGGGAAAGAGCACTTCTACGTGATTGATGGGTTTACAATGACAGCCACCAGGGAAATACGGGACATCGAGACATTGCCTCCAAAGTGAGTGGAACAGCAAACAGGTTTGTTGGGCTTTGGCAGTTGGGCAAGGAGTGTTTAGCAAGAAGTTTGAAGGATAAACTTCAAAATATCGCCGTATTCARAAAGATCTCAGGCACAGTTTCTGCTGTAGTGTACTGCAGTATACTGTGAAAATAAGCTTTTTCTGTGGCTGCAGTCTCATCCAGATGAAAAAGAAGATATATATGGTATGTCCTTTAGTAATCACTTTTCTCTTTCCTGTCTGTACTCATTTGCAGGATGCATGAGCCAATCATACCCAGGGGAGCAAGGCAAGGTCCAAGTCAACTCAAAAGAACSTGTAGCATTTTTGCTTATGAGGATATCAAGGAAGTACATAAAAGGAGATACCTGTTGCAGGTAACAGATCGCTGTTTGGATTAAGGGGCCACCTTTGGGATTTGTTGATAAGGCCCTCATTTATGAAAAATTAAGTGGATCTGTTGACTGTGGTGCTTCAGACAGATACCTGTGTTTAAACATTTGGCTTACCRTGGTTCATTGTATTGGGTGAATTAGTGAATTTTCTTCTTCTGAAGCTAGAACAGCTGGCAGCRCTAAGGAGAGGCTGCTTCACAGTGATTTGGTGTTGTACACCACCAAGTATGACTAAATTGGCCTCATTCTGATCATCCRAGGTGGCAAACAAATGTACTAATATTGAAATCTGTTTGTCTTCTTCATTTTCAGCCAATTGCAATTGAAGTATTCTCAGGAGATGGACGGAACTATCTTCTAGCTTTCCAAAAGGGGGTTAGAAATAAAGTTTATCAAAGGTATTGTAAAATAAGTCAAACTTGAAAAACGTAATCTGAGCATTTGTTAACATTAATATTGAACCATGGTGTTCTGACCCTATGGTGTTCTGACAGCAGCAAGCAGTTWGAGAGTGTGATTGGTGCTGGATAGTGGATAACCTGATAGGAACATTTTGCTGCATGAAAGAAATACTAGGGAATGCTGCTGCATTCACACAAAACCTGCTATATGCACTCAGTATGAGACACAACAATCTGAGCATGGGTTTAGTGAGAAGGGGTCATTGCAATTTTTGTGGAGGATTTTACATATCTGCTCAAGAAAAGTCTTTAATTGCACTAAATATAGCATATTTCTTCCAARCAGAAGACATGCCTAGGACAGAAACACTAATCTTACTCTCCTTTTAACTGCTGACACAGGTTTTTGGCTGTAGTACCATCTTTAACTGACAGTTCAGAATCAGTGTCTGGACAGAGACCAAACACYAGTGTAGAGCAAGGGTAAGTGATTCAGTTCCTCACAATCTCTAGAGCTCATCGATTTCAATTAGGTATATTTGTATTGACTTCCAGATTCACTGGGAAACACTGCACCTTTGTTTCAAATATATTAATTTTTACTCTCTAAAGCAAAAACTGCTCAAGCCACCAAGAAACCAATCTATGGTATTATAATTCTTATAATTTATAAGTTTTAATCTWAAACTTTGAATTGTGTTGAAAAGATGCAGCCCAGATCTTATCAGGAAGTCAAAAACTGCTCTTTCTTCCTCCTCCTAGGTCTGGCTTGCTTAGCACTTTAGTTGGAGAAAAATCTGTTACTCAGAGATGGGAAGTAAGTATGAAGATTTTTTTTAAAATTAAATTTTTCATATTATAATGATACATAATTAATGCATGATAGTTACGTCCTCTTAGTCAAGAAGGTGGAGTATGTTACTGTAGAAAAGTCTATCTTTTTTTTTATAGTTTGTAATATTACCTGTTACCGTAATTTCATGAGAAATAGAAAATTGTTCTGCCATTAAAAATGCAAGAGGTGAGATTGCAGAAGGAAGGAGAGAGAGAGAGCATTTGAAGTGAGCGTTTTGCATTTAGGAAGGGCTGAACTGCTTGGAATGCTTGAGTGCCCTAAAGTGAACACAAACACTGTTATCTGTTTTCCTTAAGAGAGGAGAAATCAGTAATTTCCAGTACCTGATGCACTTGAACACCCTGGCGGGCAGATCCTATAAYGATCTCATGCAGTATCCTGTCTTTCCCTGGATTCTTGCAGATTATGATTCGGAGGTAAATAAAATATCTCGTCACCCTAATTGTAATATTTTATGTGTTTAAGATTTGCTGATGTTAGACCTGGCTTATACTGCCGTGGTAGAGACATATTTTTTTGTTTTGGTTTGGTTTTTTKGCCAGTTGTTTGATATAGTCTGTTTTGTAATGTTTGGTCCACCCTCCCACTGTGTAGGGT
Organism: Eudromia elegans; assembly: GCA_003342815.1. Taxonomy (NCBI): domain Eukaryota; kingdom Metazoa; phylum Chordata; class Aves; order Tinamiformes; family Tinamidae; genus Eudromia; species Eudromia elegans. The sequence continues at coordinate 5,531,396 of PTEX01000036.1, read as the reverse complement.
ATTAGAGGGTCTTGGCAGGGTCTTTGCAGGCAGTCTTTTCTGTGCTGATTTTACTGGTGTTATTTGACTCTGCACAGAGAAGGGCTTGCGCACACAGTGCGCCCTAAGGCAGCTTCCCCTCCTCTCTATAGTGACGTGGCAGGCTGCAGCACTTTGTATAAGGGTTTGCATTAGCTTTCTGCAATCTAACCTGAAGGGCATTATGCACAGTTGTCTCTGTAGGAAAGGTTCTGCAAGGGGCTGCCAGAAAACCTGGCTCCAAAAGCGGATTTGGCTTTAAGAAAGGTAATGGATATGCCATACCATAAAATAAAACATTGTTAGGCTACCCAAGGASTATTCAAGGTCAGAATTAGGGAAGTGGGAAACAAGGTGAAGGGAGCAGAGCAAAAATTATCCAGATCCCAGATATGGTTTAAAATAAAAAACATGACTCTTAGATCAGACAGAAGGATTTTTTTTTAAAAGCATATCCAAGAGGATCTATGTGATTTTACCTGCTGGSAACATAGAAACCAAAGATAACAGTCTTAGGCTGTACATGGTRTTTAATAGTGATGAGCAATGTTGAATTTATTTTAAAAGGAATTGGATCTTACGAATCCCAAGACATTCAGGAACCTGGCCAAACCCATGGGTGCTCAAACAGAAGACAGGCTAGCCCAGTACAAGAAACGATACAAAGACTGGGAAGATCCCAATGGTAAGTAATGATATCCCCTATAGGAAAAGGAGGCAGAGAGGAATGTCACCATCACACGAGACACACGTGGGTTTTGGTAATCTGAGTCAAAAGGGTCAGCTGTGCAGAATGTGATTCTGCAATGATTCTCCAACAAATACTAAAGTAAAGCAGCAAGTGTTTGGCGGGGAGTGTTTTTGCTTTTGTTTTCTAAATCCAGACAACAGCATTTGTTTACATTTGAAAGCAAAAGGGAAGACTTGTTAAATACTCACAAGAGTTTCATGTTGTCTAAAGGCTAGAGCAGGCAGGTGCGTGAAACACATGGCCAGGTGTCTCTGACTAATGCCATGTGAGTGCCACTTGACAGRAAATAAGTGGAATGAAGGAGTGGAAACACTTCTGGATTAGCAGTCGACTTTCATTTCTTACCTTAATGCATATTTTTTGCTAACTAATGMGCATGTCTGACACACCCACCACAAAAAAGGAGCCCTAATAGGTACTTCCAAAGTATGTAACACCTCAAAATGAGATGCAGTCAAATTATTGCATCTTGGTTTTAGAGTTTCTTTAAATAACAAAAATAAAATATGTGTTTGTCAAGGCTGTTGTCATGTGGGATTCCTTTCTTATCTRCTTTTATAGAAGAAAAGCCTAAATATCTGCTGTGATGGTGTTCTGCATCCAAAACGAACAGGGAGCAAAGACTCTCACTTCTAAAAACAAAGCAATATATTCTACATGCATTTATGCATGCTTTCTGCCAGGAAATTAAGAAAGTAAAAGCCATACAAAATCTGTAGCCAACAGTCCTGAGATGCATTTGTGCTCAGGTTCTTAAGTCCACAATAGCAGAGACTGAAAGTRAAAACGCCCCTTCAGCAGAAATAGGCTGTATTGGAACATATCAATTATTTAAACTATAAAATGACTAACCATGCAGTATTGCTGGGCAGAAGCCTGTTGAATTACAGCTGCTGGATGGAAGCCAAAATTTAAGTGTTAGCTGTGATGAAACAAAAGATTCGCAGACATTCACTTCCCAAGAAGAAAAACTAAATTTTAAATGTGTTCAGGGTCAGAAAGTAATTGCAATGAAGCACTACTAATTTTTTTTTYCACGTAGTTATTTTTTTCATTTGGTGCTGATTTTGTCATTGAACTGCTTTGTTTCCTCTCTATGATTTTTAACCTTTTGTAGGGGAAACTCCAGCTTATCATTATGGGACACACTACTCATCTGCCATGATAGTGGCTTCCTACCTGGTGCGGATGGAACCTTTTACTCAAATATTCTTGCGGCTGCAGGTAAAAAGTGTGAGATTTCCCTTGTTTCCTTCCTGCTCTCWATTTGAAACCTGTTCAAGTAATTTCATCAGCCTGCTTGCTCTCTTCTGATACGAGAAGCTGAGTGGTTGTTGCCATGGGGTATCTGATGTTTCTTTGGAAAGCTGAGTACATACGCCCAAAGAGCCAGTGCAATACTGAGTGCTAGGTTAAGCAAATGTGTACAACCCATAAGCTTTAGGCAGCTTGAAAATCGGTTGGATTTCTAACATTAGGTTTTAAATATTTTCCTAATCGAAAGCCAGTAGACAACATTACTTAGTCTCATCAGTGGGATTGCTGTTCCAAAGGAAAAAAAAAGTAGGACAAGACGCATATCTCTTAAAAGCCTGTAGATTTGCACTGTGATGCTTTTTGYTTACTATTATTGCATGTTAAAAGTATATATACGGGATAGCTTAAATGCTTCTTGCTAGAGGAAGATGGCTCAGGGCCAAACCTGCTGTGCCGAGAGATACTCTGCTGCTGATGCCTCTTCCTTCGTGCCGCAGGGTGGGCACTTTGACCTGGCCGACCGAATGTTCCACAGCGTGCGAGAGGCTTGGTACTCGGCGTCAAAGCACAACATGGCAGACGTCAAGGAGCTCATCCCGGAATTCTTCTACCTCCCCGAGTTCCTGCTCAATTCCAACAACTTCGACCTAGGTGGGCGGAAAGGGCTGAGCGCTCTGCTGCGGCTGCGAGAGCAGCGCCGGGCGGGCTGGCGTGAGCGAAGGRTGTCGAAACACACGGGGAAAAGCGAGCCCTTGAACTGCGGGAGAGGGTGATGGGTGGCTCGAACATTCCCACGTGAAAGGATAATAAGGAGTACCCACATTAAAGGATAATAAGGACTACTGCTAGCATTTCCTGATGCACCGTATTCAGGGTTTTATTGGAAAGCCTGAATTGATCAGAGCTCGTTGTTTCACTGTCTACAGTCCAGTCAGAATTCTGTTGCAACTGGGGTACTTCGTATTTTCTTTTCATTTAGATTTGTCAGATTGAAGAGATTTTCTAACAATGAGTGTTCACTTTAAGTGGTGAAGGAAAAGTTTGCTCTCAGAATTATTAACCTGTACATTTAAACTGGTTTTAAACCTTCAAATCTTCATGTTTTATTTGGGAGTTTCCCTGAATTGTGTTTTCCTGAAGGTAACATTTAATTCCATCATGGCATTCACAATCTTGATCATGCTTTATTTTTTTAGGCTGGCAGAGACTGTCTGCACTTCCCTACTTTCCTCTTAAAATATTTCTAAAGGTTTTGTTAAAAAGTGGCAGTTATTTTTTGCTCTAGTAACTGTTTGAAAGCYGTAAAAATTACTCACACGTGTTAGTCTTAGGAGATAAAGATGCATTATTATGTATATCACTATTTTTAGAATCTCCTGAGCTTTGTGCTGTAAATCAAATTTTAATAATAAGGCTTAATCAGGTCATAAACTTTAACAGTCTAAGCTCTTTATTTTAAATATATTATAAGAAGTTAAAACCATGACCTTACAAAAAATAAAATAAGTGTGAGATTATTACCATAAAAATATTGCAATCCATCTAGTTCCATATTAGATAACTGTGGGTTGCRATCATCAGACCAAGTCCTACAAATCCTTTGCTGACCTTTTGGAACAACAGTAGGAAAAATTTCTTCTGATTCTTCACACACACAAAGATGAGAAAATATTCACAGTCTGGTTATGCAAAAAATGTTTCTCTTGGAGCAAAGTGCTGCGCCTACACTCCTGTGAACTCGGAGATTTGGTGGTGCTCAGGATTAATAAGAGGTATAGAAGTGCCTCTCAGCACTCTCAGGAATGTACCCAGGGTATCTTTAAAAAAAGCGTATTTTTAGTAACTGAAATATGCCCCCATTTAATGGTCACAGTGGGCGCTGTTTGATGTTACACCCTTACGTGCCARGGTTTATTTTCCTTCCAAACACACRCRRTTGACAGTCCCCAGCTATGTGCACGCTGAAGAGATAAGTCCAGTGCAGAAATTACAGCRTCTTTCCAGTTAGAGCAGCCGTGTTTATTCACGTTTGCCTTGTGGAAGAGCAACTTGAAATGAAAGTCCAAAAGAGAGCAGGGGATGAGCCTCACTGCGGTGATTCCTCTGCCTGCAAAGYGGGCAGCCTYTCCAGCAGCAGCTCTTGCTAGCAGRGCTGCCTGCTTCTCTGCAAGCTAAGTAGGTACATTGAGATTCCAGTCTTGCAGGAGCTGCAAAAGGCTGTTCTACCTCCCACTTCCTTCATGTGCTGCAGCAGGAAGGGAGGGAAAAGCGTAAGTGTATTGAATTAGACATATTAAGACACAAATCCGTGTTCCAAGGAGCATATATTAGGGAAGGAAAGGACCTGGAGCTCAGACTGTGTGCCGTGAAACTCTTAAACAAAAAAGTAATATTAATCTAAGTAACTTCCCTAGCTAGAAGAAAATAGTTTTTTTGATACTTTGAAATATTATCATTGTCTTCAAAAGTCTTAACAAAGAATAATTTAATTCTTTTTGGCTTTTTTCACGGTTGCAAGCAAGCCTACATAACAACTATGTATGAGGCAGAATTTTCCAGCTTTATCACTTGACATTTAAAAATTGCACTAGATCTTAAAGAAAAKAAAAGCAAATTATTGCTCCATAAAAGAAAGGCATTATGATTTGARTCTTTGTTGTGCTTTTTTCCACTGCTCTTGTGACAGGATGGTTTCAATCCTTGTATTCCATTTGTTTGGCTTTTTTATAGGCTGCAAACAAAACGGCACTAAGCTCGGAGATGTAATACTCCCYCCGTGGGCAAAGGGAGATCCTCGTGAATTCATCAGAGTTCATCGGGAGGTAACACCCRTTCTGATAATGCCAATAGAACACGTTGTGTGGAGGTGGTCAGTTTTAATGCCGGTGCTTGGAATTTCAGGCCCTGGAATGTGACTTTGTGAGCGCACATCTGCACGAGTGGATCGACTTGATCTTTGGCTACAAGCAGCAAGGTCCCGCTGCGGTCGAAGCTGTAAACGTCTTTCACCACCTCTTCTATGAGGGGCAAGTGGACATATATAACATCAATGAYCCATTAAAGGAGACTGCTACCATAGGATTCATTAATAACTTTGGGCAGATACCGAAGCAGGTACACTGGTCTTAATTCTTATTTGCCTGGTGGCATGCTGGTTGAACTGTGTAATGCATTAATAAGGAAGAGGAAAGTATTTGAGAAATGAAATATACTGGATGAGAGAGTTTGTTCATAAATATATTTCCACTGATGTGAAATTATTTATATTTCACTTGTAAAAGTGATAAAGATAAACTGGGTRTTTTGCTCATGAAGTTGGAAATGTCTTTTGAATCTTAAGGTGTCTGTTAAGGACAAACATATGATAGAAACTTGCTGCAGAGCACATGATGCTTTATTAGAGCAAACAGCAGACTGCAGTAAATGGAGGAGCACTTCGGGGTTTTGTTATGTCACTGGAACTGTTCTGGGCTCTTATCCATTAGAAATCTGAGAGTTCAAAAAATATATATCATATGGTATGTTTTGGGGTCCAAAAAGGGTGCGTTGAATGCCCTTAATTCAGCTGTTCCCTTTCTGCGGGGAGATCATTCCAGCCTGTTTCTGCTCCCTGCTAAAATGTCATATCCCAGGAAAGGGCTGCTAGAGCTTTGCTTCCTAGATCTGCAGTGATGGGCAGGGTTCGTGGTGCTCGTGACCATGCAAGCCACGACACAAAGATGATGTCAGCTCCAGTGCCACCACAGGTCACCASTTTCTCTCAGGGTTGACTTCAATCCACCTGCCCATGGGGAACCCCAGTRACTAGAGAGAAATCTGGCCCTGGCTGGCAGTGCTGCAGAGAGAAGCAGCATCGCTGATGGGATGGCCAGGAGCCTGAGCATCTTGAGAGATGTCCCCTCTCCTTCAGCCACTTTTGGCGGCAAGGGCTGTAGAACACATTGTTCATGTGGCCTTAGAGCTTTGTTATTGCCCTCTGTGATTTTCCACAGCAAAATCTACAGCAAGATAATGACTTGGGTGCTAGGACCACATCCCCCTCATCATACGTCTTCCCTTCAGTAATGTCCATGGTAGTYTAACTTCCTATTTTAAGGCCAGGACGCACAATTTTCAAGAGCTGGTGCTACATTTGGAAGTGTGGCTKCACAGGCCTTGGCAATGTTGGAGATCCCAGTTTCTGGTGAAACCAAGGGGAGTAACTAAGGGGAACTGCAACTCAGAGGAGAAAGGAGTTGTTTTTCTTGCTGAAACCGGAGTTCTTTGAGATTAGTCAAGATGTCRAGAATTGGCACCACAGCAGTAAAAGGGAGATTCACTGGCTCACTATCACGAGAGAGGCAGAAACAACTGCAAGTTAAAACATGTTTCTTGGCCAGAATTGTTATACGTGGTCCAGTGTGTTGACCACACAGACAGTTATTCTGTTCTTTGGTTGTTTCACATTCTCCAAGTGTGTGGGCAGCTCTTTGTGGGACACAGTTTCTGTCAAAGCTGAAAATGAGCTTTTGTGTCACATGGGTTAGAGCTGTTCACCAAGCTGTGTGTCACGCTTGGGGGTTCTGCTCGCTTTCCTTCAACTATTTTTGCAACTGGGTGTAGTTTGAAAAATGTTTTTGCTCACTATACCCTAGTTGGATTTTGTGTTACTCATGGAAGTGCTCTTAAAATGGTTAGGTGTCATAAATAAGTGAATASTGAARCCATGAAYACTGAWAWGCATTTGAGTAGCTTTTGCTGATGYGTGTGTTTTTGGAAGCTAAATCAGTCACCATTGATGTTTTTCAAGCTTACAGTCTTGCAAAGCTGTGATATTTTCAAATTGTTTCTTGATTTCTTGATCATCTTTTCAGCTCTTTAAAAAACCGCACCCGCCAAAACGAGTTAGGAGCCGAGTGAATGGAGAGCCTGTGGGAACCTCTGTACCCCCTGGTTCTACAAGTGACAAGATTTTTTTCCATCATTTAGACAATCTGCGGCCATCCCTTGCACCAGTGAAAGGTAAAACTTAAAAACAGCCTATTTACTCCTGTTTCTTACCCAGAGCATTTATAGTTCCAGCCAAACAAAGTCACTTTTCATATTTTACTTTGTTTTCTCTCCTGCTATTTCTAAAATTTATGCTTTTGTATAACAAAGACGGTTAAAATACCCCAATGTCATAGTACTGTGTTCATGCTTATCCTAAAACGTGCTTGGAATACACAACATTTGTACTTGCTCAACATAGCTTTTAAAATTAAAAAGGATAAAATTTGGTCCATRTATATCCTTAAAGTGTTAAGTAGAACAGATTGTGTCTGAAGCAAGTTCCAGAGGTATCTAGACAATATTCGGGGCACTTGGCTTCTGGGCCTCAAATGGGCTCAGTTTTTGTGCTTTGCTGTAGCGGAAGAATTCCTTCTCAACAGTGCCAGGAAGTGCTTGGACTGCTGGCAGGACAGCAGTCACACTGGCACCAAAAAGGGTGGTTTTTTGGTTAGACAAAAATCAACAGCACTGCTGCTATCTAAGATGAGAAATGTGGATGTGTTAATCTTTATTTGCGGAGCTTGACAGAAATAAGTAGGARACCACAGGCTGTAGTTAGAAATGTAGCTGGTTGGAAGTTTTGGCCAAGATGTTGTAATCAGTACCAAAATATACCTATTTTTAACTGCACCCGAAATGGCACGATTGCCTTTAGTGGGCGCAAGCATCAGGGAGATTACTTGTGGGTCACCTTGGGCTTTGAAGGGCAGCTCGTGCAGTGCCTCGGGTGGGAACAGAGCTCCAAGCTGTCGTCTCCATTAGCTCTTTTCCCGTTAGGAATCCTGCATGAAGTGCCATCTCTGCAGCTGTAACTCACATCGGTGCCACACAAACCACACGAATCCTGCTCCCATGCAGTGTTGGGGGCCTTTAAATGGAGTTGGAAGGGCCTGCTGGAAATCCACACTCAGACTTGTCCATGCACCCACTGATAACCCTGTCCTCTCTTGCAGAGCTGAAGGAGCCCGTGGGACAGATTGTGTGCACTGACAAAGGCATYCTGGCAGTAGAGCAAAATAAGGTTCTCATCCCGCCTGCATGGAACAAGACTTTTGCCTGGGGCTACGCGGACCTCAGCTGTAGGCTGGGTACCTACGAGTCGGACAAGGTTTGTCACCTGAAACTCGGTTTAGCGCTGAACGGAGCCAAGGAAAGTGGTTTCCTGTAGGGATAGTCCACACGTGAATCAAGCAGCCTTTGCTTGTTGTACACTTGTTTTATTGCTCGCTACCCAGTGGTTGCCATCAGAATGGTAGAAGACTTACATTAACTGGTATATAAGAGCATTTTTAAAAATATTGCCAGTTTTGTGAATTAAATCCACACAATAAAAGCTCATCTCTGATGCTCTGTCAGGACCCATCTTGTGGCAGAGATTGGAATTGGTTCTCTTTGAGGAAAACGTACATCTGGGCTTACCATGCCTTAACTTCGTAAGGGGCCAGCATGCAGGGTGGCCCTTAGGTTTTTATTTTTAGCCTGCACAAATAAACAATCCACCACTGTCAACAGCTGTGATATGGATGTTAAACAGAACCAGGCCTAGCTGCTGTTTTGAGAAGACCAAGCACAGGTTTGGCAAGTCRCGTCTTCCTTTCCCTCATTTTTAGGCCGTGATCGTTTATGAGTGTTTGTCGGAGTGGGGGCAGATCCTGTGTGCCATTTGCCCCAACCCCAAGCTGGTWATCACGGGAGGAACGAGCACGGTGGTGTGTGTGTGGGAAATGGGCATCTCCAAGGAAAAGGCGAAAGCCCTGACGCTGAAACAGGTAAAACGCGACGGGGAAGCGCTTCATGTCTGAATTCTGCTCTGATGGGAAAGGGGGTTTTGTTGTGGCGYTGCCCATAAAATGTGCCTGTAAACTCTGCATTGGGGAGGACAAGGGTGACTATCTTAACTGCGCAAGTTCATATAGCATATTGATCCTATAGGTGAGCTAGTAATGCGGCTCGAGGAAGCAGGAGGGGTCAGATTTTCTTTTTTTTTTTTTTTTAATTTTTTGATTACCCCACCCATGTCATCCAACCCTGTTAAGATGACTTGGACTGCTAAGATTACTTGTTAAATAGAGGAAGAAGAAAAGACCCCTACCAAAAATTTGATTATAATTCTTGTTATTTGAATACTTTAATTATCAGTCCATATGAACCTTTTGATGGGATCATTCGTGTCTATGTATTATCTGCATCCCTTTAAGTGAAGGGATTTCATGTAATACTTTTTGTGCCCTCCCCTGACCGCCATATATCGTTCCCAATTCTTGTTTTGCAGGCACTTCTYGGCCACACTGACACTGTCACATGTTTAACAGCATCACTAGCCTATCACATAATTGTGAGCGGGTCCCGGGATCGCACCTGTATCATCTGGGATTTGAATAAACTTTCATTCCTAACACAGCTTCGAGGTCACAGGGCTCCCGTTTCAGCTCTCTGTATAAATGAATTAACGGTAAGAACCAAACGCTGCTCACAGAGACCCTGAGATTGATGAAGCAAAATAAAAACAACTAGCCTCTTCTGTAGGTTTGGGAAAACTTGTTTAAGTCCCCTTAAAACGGTATAAAATGCTTTAAGGAGTAATTGAGCCTTTCATCCAGAGAAGGAAGGATGTCGTATGTAACCTTGGTTGACTTCTGCTCTCTTACACTTAATTTCAAGCAGAAGGTGTGTTAGATAAAGCTGCACCTCGGGGTGCTGCTGTAAGTTCCAAGGCACCGKGCACATCGAAGCATTTACCCAAACTGAGATTTAATTTAGCTCAGCCCCACAGGGCTGTCATTTGTGGCCGGAGTGGTGCTTGTGGTTTAACTCTGGGTCCAACTCAGAATGGGGCTACAGTGTGATGAGGCAAGAGGYGCAGTTTATTAGCTGCCAATCCAGTGGCTCGAGTGTCAGTATTTTATAGGCTGCTTCCTGCTCCCCCCCTGTGCTAAGAAAAGGACAGAACATCCTTTGGTCTTTTCCCATAARGAAACCAATGAAATTTTAGGCAATAGATAATTGTGAAAAGGAGCAGAGGTAAAATTAACTGGATTATTTTAAAACGGTTAAGCAAAAGCACTGAAAATACTCTGTTGATTTTTCCCTCTGTAAAAGGTGAAGTTAGTTGACTCTCTGTATGCCATAAATACATCATGTGTTGTTACTAAGTTGATTTTTTTAGGAATAATTTTTTTTTTTAGGAATAATTTTTAAAATGCAGGTGATCCTATCTCCTTAGGTAGTTAAACCCAGCTTGTATAGAACTTCTGAAACCCAAATCTGTTTGGACTGAACTATGCCAATAAATTTAGCCTGCGTCTTATTTGTGGTGAAGAGGTAAAGACTGCCCTTGTCCTTTCAGGGGGACATTGTGTCGTGTGCTGGCACTTACATCCACGTGTGGAGCATTAACGGCAACCCTACCGCGAGCGTCAACACCTTCACGGGCCGAAGCCAGCAAATCATGTGCTGCTTTGTGTCGGAGATGAACGAGTGGGACACCCAGAACGTCATCGTGACGGGCCATTCGGATGGCGTTGTCCGGGCAAGTACCTTAGCGGCAGCGGGGCGCCCTGGCGGCACCCGGGGCAGCCCTGCTGTGCTGGGGTGCCCCTCTCAAACCAACGAGCCTCGGCGAAGAGGGAGCTCCAGATTAGACAGGCAGCACGGGTTGCTTTTGGTGCTGGAACCCAGCTGTGCCGTTCGTCCAGTGGCTTCTTTTGGTCACCAGCTCTTCTGCCTGGAGATGGAAGCTTTTGTTGGCCAATTTTATTCTGCACACTTTGGAGAATTAATGTGCTTTTGAATAAATCAGGAACTTTAGCAGTGTGCAACCTGATTTTCAACWCTTTATGTGCAGTCCTGGGTCTACCTTAAGCAGGGTCTAGTGGTCAGATTGCAGTATGGAGCAGATTTTTGCTTTGAACAGCCTAAGATCTTAAATAACATCCTATACCTTGTTCACCTGAGATTCCTATTATAGTATCTACAGACCAAAAACCCCAAAATACTCAGAATGGAGATGTGCACTTTCATGCTCTCMGTGCAGATTTACAGTTCTGATAAGCCACCTAGACTCTAGAAAGAGCTAGGAGGAAAGCTAAGAGTTCAATATGTGGTTTCCCCCTGTTCCTCCAGTTTTGGCGGATGGAGTTTTTGCAAGTACCAGAAACGCCAGCTCCAGAGCCTGTGGAAATGCTAGAAATGCAAGAGGATTGTCAGGAAGCACAAATAGGTATGTTTCTGACATGTGCTGTCTGTTTGCCTTTTACCCCACATTTTCTATCCAGTGCGGTGCAGAAGGGATGTTACAGATTCCCTCTTGACATAGARTAGACATCCCACATGCAAATAAAACCAAAATAGGAATCTTCATTCGTTACCTTCCTTATGCTGGTTTTATACAGCTACAAATAGAAAGAAATCACATCCATGCCACCCTTTCTGTGTTTAGAATAAACTTTTCTTTGTGTGACTGCTTCTGTTGCAAATAAACCCAGAGAATGCCACCATTGTCAAAAAGCTAAATATTTCTCTATATTTAGCTCTTATATATTTTATAGAATGATATCAGACATAAAACCTAGTAATGGAATTGTGTGTTTTTAGGCAGGCAATATTGGCTATGTGATTTTCCTTTTCTGGAAGAACTTGCACCATCCTTAGTGGGCRTTTGTTTACCTGATTTAGCTTTCTSCCTTCATGTTGTAGCTATGATCTGGATTTGGATCTGAAACTTAGGACACTAATGTCGAAATACATCTGCTTTTTTCAGYAGGAAAGTAAACATTTGGCAGTTGCTACTTTTATATTAATAAACCCCTTTATTAACAAATCTGTATCGGGTTTCTCAGCCTGGTTTTCCCCGTTGCTTCGCGTTTAGTTGTTTGAGCTTTGCAGAAGGGCAGCGTGACTGCTGAAAAGGAAGAGAGCCCAGGCACTGAAGGAGTCTTGCTAGCATCATCCTCTCCCCTTGCGTCCTCCAGGGCAGGAAGCCCAGGAAGAGGAGAGCAGTGATTCCGAGGCGGACGATCCGTGCATGAGCCAGGATGCGAAACCACAAGAGAGTCAGAGCCAGCCAAGCAGCACCAGCCACCGGCCGAGGTCGTCGTCGAGCCGAGCGGCAGCGACGTGGTCGGCAGACAGCGGCTCCGACGACTCCAGGCGTTGGTCGGACCAGCTCAGCCTGGATGAGAAGGATGGCTTCATCTTTGTGAATTACTCGGAGGGACAAGCGAAAGTGCATCCCCATGCTCAGGTCAACCACCCGCACGCCAGCTGTGCTGAAGCACGGCACTACAGCAAGCTTAAACCAGGTAACCTGGGGACGCTGCCTCTGATGGGAGCCCTAAGGTTTCCCTCTCTGTCCCTGCTGCTCGGAGCTCTGCTGTATTTTAGAAAACAGATGTCTTTAAATGGTGCTTTTTTCCCTAGTCACATGAGCTTCGTGTGTGGCTGATAAATGGTGAAACAGTGAAGGGAACAAGTTGTCTGCAGAGGTTGTAYATTGCTCAGGCTTTTCCTGAGAAGCTCCAGTTCCCCGTAGTTTTGAAATCAGCATCTGACTTCTAAGAAAGCAAGCAATCCTCCTTAGTCCTGTTGTGCTTTGAAACAAGGTTCACCTTTGTGTTTTATCATCCCCTGCAACTCTCAGCTGCACTTGAGCAAACGGAAGTCTCTTTGTCTTGTATTCCATCCTCTCCCTTCTTATGTGGGAGCAGTTGAAAATGTATTATCAGAAAGTGAAGYGGGAGTTGTAGAGAGCTGCCTGCCTTTGGGGAGATGATGAGTCTTCCTTTKTATGAAATTATGCATGCGTGCGTATGAGAAATAGCAAAAACGAGACCAAGTAACCTTGCTTTCTCTCCTCCTACTTCCTTTCCAGGATACAGGTGGGAGCGTCAGTTAGTGTTTAGGAGCAAACTAACTATGCACACAGCGTTTGATCGCAAAGACAACGCACATCCAGCAGAAATCACTGCGCTTGGCATCTCCAAGTGAGTACCTCAAAACTGGTTGCCTGGAGCATCTCCTCGGCACCGATGGTGGATGCAGTGCAAAGCAGCAGTTATCCTCTCTGCAGCGCCCTTTTCTGCTGCATCTGCCGAGAACAACTTTGTTCAGGGACGGAGAGGATAAAATATTAAAATAATTAGATTTATTTCCGCTACCGTGTTTCTCTGTCCAACCAGGCAGGCTTCCATGTGAGTTACTGCCCCAAGAGTTTAACCCCAGTAAAGTCCGACCTGTAAAATCTGTCRTTGGCCCGTGTACGTCGCCGTGCCCAACCCGCGGCGGCGGCGGCTCCGCATTTTGCGTTTCCTTGCAGGGATCACAGCCGCATCCTGGTTGGGGACGGCCGGGGCCGCGTGTTCAGCTGGTCCGTGAGCGATCAGCCCGGGCGCTCCGCCGCCGATCACTGGGTGAAGGACGAGGGCGGGGACAGCTGCTCGGGCTGCGCCGTGCGCTTCTCCCTCACCGAGCGGCGGCACCACTGCCGCAACTGCGGACAGCTCTTCTGCCAGAGGTAAGGCGCCCGCCGCTTGCCTCGGGGCTCCGCCACGCGGAACCGGGGGCTAGGAGAAGCTGTGGGATGGCACCGGGGCACCGGGCTGAGGTTATTCCGCTTCCTTACCAAAACTGAGCTGGTAAAGAAAACGTCGTGAAAACTTCCAGGGAAAAATGGGAGAGGCAGACCAGGCCCTTTATTAAAGCGGTTAAGCAACAGCTATCAACAGAGAATTAAATCTGCTTGCATTGTGGAAACCTCCCTGTTGACCGTTTGAGGGAGCAAAGTCTCTATAGACAACTTTGAGGGGGGGAAAAAAAAAAAAGAGATTACTTGTTTTTCAGCAAGTTGTTTTTCTTGTCTCTCCTTAAGCAGCACAGTTGTGCTCTACACTGCGTGCGTGGCTAAGGGTGCTGACTTAGGGGGCAGGAGCACACACCCTCAGATCCCAAACTGTGTGACACGCAGGATGAGCATGAGCTGCCCTTRGTCAGGAGCCGAAGGGGAGACTCCTCTCGTGTCCGTTGACCTGGGGGCCTGTGCCCTGCTTGTCCATCGAGATGTGTCGGAGCAGATTTCTGGTGTTTAAGTCACAGTTTTGACACACGTTTTTGCCCCAGGCCAAAGAAACGGCCAGCGTGGCAGAGGGCCTCWGCTCACAGCGTTGTTTTCCTCTACAGGTGCAGCCGCTTTCAGTCCGAAATCAAGCGCCTGAAGATTTCCTCACCAGTCAGGGTCTGCCAGAACTGTTACTACAACCTGCAGCACGAGCGGGGAGCGGAGGAAGGGCCCAGGAATTGAGGGGGCAGCGGCCGCCGGCGAGCRGAGCCCCGGGGGACCCTGTCCAGGGGACCCTGTCCCGCTGCYCCGGGAGCGGATCGCCGGATCGTGAAGAGATCGGAAGGGATTCGGATGTTGCCTGTTTACACTTCRGCTTGTACTGCGTTTTAAGCACTGAAAGCAAAAGGGATCACTGAATTGATTTGCGCTGATTGAAGGTATATGAGACTAACAATATTTAAATGAAGAACAAGGCCCAGGAAGACATGAGTGATGACTACGAATCGAGTGAAACTGTCAACCTCTAAGCTCGCTGTTGACGTGGCTGTCGAGCAAACCCTCCCTTATCCTAACCACCAGTTCTTGTCTTGTTTTTGTAGAGCTAGTCATCTTTACTGGGGGGCGGGGGGAAGGGGAAGGCTTTTTAGAAGATAGTTGTAAATCTGCCTTCTTCGCAAGCAACTGTGTATATTGTAAATAGGTATAATGGCCTTTTTATCTAATTATGAACTTAACTGCCTGTTACATGGGACTTCAGAGTAACCACTATACTTCGTGTGTCATCTTTATCTCATCTATCAACTTAAATATGAATGTTTAAAAAAACAAACAAACAAACAGGAACTCGGAGGCATTACGTGTATTTTTGTTAGAGACCCGGTCTGTGCATGGTTGCTCTTTCAGTTGCCCCCAGTATCTTGATTTAAAGAAGGCTCTTCGTAGAATTACATGGATTTTTCCAAAGGAGAACTTTTTTTTTTGAGACTAGGACTTGGAGTATTTTATTCTAACTGTAAGATAGCCAGGAACTGAATTGTACACTTTTGTTGCATTTTATACCAAACTATTGACCACCCCAGTGTTGCTCATATTGAATGAGGCCTCTTTTGTACATATGCCCGAGCTGCAGTTTTGTTAATTRCCTAATGCTTGCTGGCAGCTGATTCATGCAGAGCAAGAACCAGCTTTCACCCTCCATAGGCACTGGCAATCGCCTTGCGGAAAGCTAYGGAATTAACTTCCCGGGAATAAAATTTGCCGCTCTTGTCCTGGAGCTTGTTTACAAAAAGAAACGTATAGGGAACAGCACCAGTGTTGCTCTATAACTGGGTAGTATTAATAACGTCACAGATGCTTCTAAAGCCGCCGTCCTCACGCGTCGGAACGTGGCGTCGAGTCCCAGCTTCAGGACAGCAGTCGATTCCCCTTAAAACATTTTTACGTTTTAACGAATGAAATTTAATAGCGTTTTTTAGTTTTAACTGCTTGGTCACGCTGTTGCACTAAGTGTGGGATGAAGTAGAGAGACGCTGACATCCGCCCAGCCTGGGACGCAGGCCTGAGGCCCGTGGGCGTGTTCTTCTGAATGAGGTCCTGACGGTGTTTTTTTCTGTTCCTTTTCTGATTGTACGTGTRTATATTTTGTAAATGGGTGACAACCCGATATAGGTTGAGGTATATTCACAACGGATTCTCTCAGATAACGGTAAGGATACGACCCAAACCAGYAGAGGACAGGGCACGGCTCGGCGTCGCTCTACTGGCCTTTCTGTGGGTTTTGCCACCCCGAGCAACGAGATTTATCCCTCTCCGGTCTCCTRTGAGCAGGGTCTGGTCCAGTTTTAGCTTAGAGCAGCTAAAACTGACGCTCTCCTTCCAATGGCACCGTCAGAAGCCCCAGACGCCCCCGCGATGCTGTGAGCTGCCCCCGGAGGGTCCTTGGCCCTGCCTGGGCACGTCCGTCCCCTCTTGGTTTGAGTGAGTAATTCRTTAATCCTGACCACTTACTCTTCACCTGGTATCACATGTTTCTGCACTGAAGGTTAAATACGTGTTTGGGTACACGTTGGTTTCTTATGTGTGTGCTGACCTGYACGATTAGGTAAGTCCCAGTTTCGGTGTGTGTTCTAGGTCCCCAAGTGAACAGAAGGGCTTCTCCAGCGCCCTTGCACCCTGCTGAGCAAACGCAGGTGTGTTTAGAGGTAGCGGGCCCAAACCGATCCCCTTGGAAGCCCAAAACGYGAGAACTGAAGCGTAACCGTTACGGTGGCGCCGTTAAAACCCGGGGTGAGACCGGAGGGCCCCGGCGGCGCCGCTCATGCGACGCACACACCGAGACCCAAGAGTGCCGCCCTGGGAGACCCAAGAGTGCCGCGCTGCCCCACYGCTGCCCCACRTCCCCTCTGCCCCGGCGGGAAGGAGATCCCTCCTGCTGGGCTTTCCTCCCGCCGCCTGCTTCCCTTGGGAGCCSTTCGGCTTGCTTTTTTTTTGTTTTCCTTTCCGTTTCTCCTCTTTGAAGCTTCTAATGCAAATCCTTGCTTTGTTTTTCCATGGAAAAAGAAAACATGTTGGGCAAAAACAAAAAAACCCAAACCCACCCTATACTCACGTACGCCGCCATTAGTAGCCTGCATTCCCTGCGAGTACCTCACGTGTCTTCTCCCGCCTTGTTCTTCGTGGTGTAGTTACCCCCGCGCTCTAACCTGGTGTGGTGCGTGCACCCGTCCCACGCAGGGGCCCCCGCTCACCCGCCCCACGGCAGAACACTCTAGATAAGTTATTTTGCACTTTCTTATGTACAAAATGGGTAGCGACTTCTATTTGCTTTGTATCATTTAAAGACTCCTTTTTTGTTTGGGTAAATGAACTGTGTATAAAATATTTATGCAGGTAAGACTGTTTTTAGAAAGTATTTTTAATTTCAGCAAGTTTGGTTACTTGTTGCATGACTATTAACACAGCTGACTTTTTGTGTCAGTGCAATGTATATTTTTTTTTTTGGTCCTATTATTAACTTGTAAGCCCTAGTTAAATGGCCATTTATTTGTACAGCATCAGGAGTAAATTGAAGATAACTGGCTCAGACTGGAGTGTGGAATTTTGTACTATATTGCAGAATCCAATATCTGTTTTTTGGTGGTTATGTAAAAGGCCTGAAGATTTACTATCTAGTGTGCAATCTGTGATATCTGAATGTTCATTGTATATTTGTCTCCAATGCAAAAAGGTAGAGTAACACAATTACAATACATGATTAAATGCAATAGTTCAGGTACTTAAGTATTTTTTTTTTCATTTCAAATAAATACCTGCTATTTACCACCAAAAAGCTGGTTTGCATTTGTCGGGAGGATTTGAACGAGAAGCAATATTTGCAGTTGAATAAACGTTTTTAAATAGGAAYGGTCACTAGTGAGTAGCTTGTTTCTCTGTCACGGCAGGGACTCGGGTTTTACCCCTTGGGCAGGGGATGGGTTTGAGCACGAGCAGAGCGGCGGTGTGAAACCTTCCCACGCCTTCGTGTTGCTCTACACGTGCCACTGTAGCACCTAAAGCCAACAGAATTTGCTCCTGCTTAGAACAACAGGTCCTACCGATGTACAGAAAATAGCAAAAAAAAGATTTAAGTCGTGCTCCGTAAGCAAAATGGAAGAGGAAGAAATACCAAAATCTAATTTAAATCCTTCCMCAAGGAGAGAGCGGCTTCGGAAGCAGAACCTGACCTTGCCTGGCGAGCCGTAGCTTAAGATCCAGGACTGCTGACACACTATGTTCGCTTGTCCCTGTGCTCCTCTTCAAGGTGGTCAGGCCGGAGAGTGCATCTTGTTTGGGCAATGGCCGAGTTGTCGATCCTGCCGCCTGCTATCGGGTGGTCTCCGGTCCCAAACCGGGCCTTGCAATGGGAGCTGCCATCTCCTTGGSTGTTTACCGTGGGAATTGGCATCCCCGTGTCTGTCCGCAAGTGATTTCCTTAGCTGGAAGAAAAAGGCAACTTCTACTGATGAACTTGCTGCTAATTTGGCTTTGCCCCGAGTGTCGGTGGGGAGGCACCAGGTCAGGAGGCGCTTTCTGCACAGACCTTACGGGGCACCTGCTTTGGCCTAAATATTATCATTTAAGTAAAAGTAAGTGAGAGAAAAAGGTATTTTATGATGTCGTTGCCTACTTCGTGGCTACGCTCGCAGAGYGGACTGCAGTGCCCTGCTGCCCAGCACGGTGAGTGTCTTTATGCCTTGTAAATGCCTGCTCTGGAGGAGTTGGAAGCATCAGGCATTTTCTCCTCTGCTCCCAAGATGTGGTTTCATCAGCCAGGTTGGCCTTGGCTCGTTTAAAGTTGATTTTTAGGGAAGAGGAATCCATATTTGAGGAGGGATCCTGCTTGAGCAGGGGGGTGGCGCTGGGCGATCTCTAGAGGCCCCTTCCACCCTGAGCCATCCTGTGACGTTGGGTGGGCGGCAGCGGGGCAGAGGAGCAAAGGCTGAAGCAGAGGAAGCGCTCCCAGGCGCTGGCTCCTTTTCCAGGAGCTCGCGACGTATCTCGATCCAGGCCCTGGACACGCTCCGGTGACGCCCGTGGAGGTGCCTTAGGCCAGAGCAGACCCCGGGTGTGCTGCGGGCTGCAATAAGGCTCCGTGCACCAGGAGCCTTATAAGGCTCCAGGCTTGTTTCCTGGAAAAGGTCTTCGAGGAGGCTGCCGAAGGGCACTTACACCCAGGTAACTTAGCTGGCAAGGAGTTAAAATAGAGAATGAAACCCCAGCTCGGCCATAACCACTGCAGTCAGGAGCGGTGCGGAGGGCAGAGCCTCCTCGGCCTGTTGTCCCCTGGCCAASGCTTTCTGCTGAGAAAGTGTGTTATGTTGAGAGCAAAACGGCAGGGGCTTTTTGCAGCATCTTTGTGTTATGTGGCTGTAGTAACTGGGGGGTTTCATTCCTAATATTCGAGGAGCAGCTGTCTTCCATCTTTTCTAGCTGGAATTTGACACGTTTTCTGGAGTAGCTAATACTGCACTTTTGAAACAGACTGAAAAAGGGCAGAGTTGGGGAAGATTGTGGAGCAGGAAAAGCTGATGCTGCCCAGGGAGCCAGCTTTGCGGAGGAAATCTGTCGGTGGCAATGGGCGCGGGGGCCAAATCGCGGGGAGCTTTTTTACCTGCTCACGGATCGTCCTGGAGGCCGCGGCTGCTGCTCCTGCTCGGCTCCCAGCTGGGCGAGCTCCTCGCCCGCGGCAGCGTCCGGCCCCGGCAGCGCCGTCGGCTCCCGTCCCAGCCAGCCCGGAGGCAGCCGCTGTCTCGCCTGAGCTCTTGCCTGGGGGAGTGATGGAGAGTTGGGGGGACCCGTGAGCTTCGTCTCACCTCCCTCCTCTCCGCTGTAGGGATTTTTGCGTGCTCCGGGATGAGGATCCCGAGGACTCCCCCGTCCCAGGCAGCCCAAGGTGCAGCCTGGAGCAAGGCCACGTGTGTTA
This sequence comes from Eudromia elegans, assembly GCA_003342815.1. Classification (NCBI taxonomy): domain Eukaryota; kingdom Metazoa; phylum Chordata; class Aves; order Tinamiformes; family Tinamidae; genus Eudromia; species Eudromia elegans. The sequence goes on along the minus strand of PTEX01000036.1, from coordinate 5,511,824 downwards.
ATGCCGCGAGAGGGGGCTCCAGGCCAGCCGGACGGACGCGTGGCGGCGGCTCCCAGCCTGTGCCGCGTCTCGGCAATAACCGCGGTGCGCGTCCAGACCTTCCTTGCTGTTTAGGTGTCAGCAGGTGTTCCTGTCCACAAGTTAATATCTATAAATCTCCCAGCTACTTGATCCAGGTAGCTTGGGAGAGAGAGAGGTGAAGGAGCCTTCTGGTACAATACAGCAAATATTTCAAATATGGCATGATGTTTGGAAACCCCCTGTGCTGCTTTCAAGGGAGAACGCTGCTGTGTAGGGAGTCGTTTGCTGCTGCTGCTGTTGTGCATTAGAAATGCTGCTCGTGGTTGCTCGTCACCTTGTGACAGTAACTGCAGTAACCCAGAGACGGACAGAGAATGACTAGAAACGCTGAAGGTCTTCTGAGATCTGCAGCTTTGAACCCATTTCTCTTGAGTTTGTTCTTTGATGCAGTAYTGGAAGTTTCCTTTAGGTGCCAGTGACAACAGCATCAATTAAGATTTCTCCCTGCATGGGGTCAGTTTCATTTCATGGGACAGGTTTCACTAAATGCTGCTCTTTTACTGCTCGTCTCCCTAGGGGAGGGCAGGAAATGCTGGGGCGCTTTTCCAAGTGTCGATCCACATGAGAAGCCATGAAGCCATTACTGCGTGGAGAGCAGTTAGAAAAGAAGGGAAAGGGGAAAACCAGGTGGCCGAGAGACAGAGGCCCGTAAAATCCGGCCGATTGGCAGCGCTGGGGCCTCGGCTGAGGGAGGTGAAGTYGGGCAGGGAAGCAGCGCGGCGCTCCTGGGACGCTGCCACCCTCCTCCTCTCCCCGCTCGGCATAAATTAACCAGCAGGTCACGGGGACGCTCATTAAGGGACAAATGCTCCGGTTAGAGCGTGGCCCGGCAGCCCTTTCCCGGCTACCGCGGCGAAAGCTGGCGGGTTTCTCTGCACAATCAGCTGGAAACGTGCACCTGCCCGGGCGCTGCCTCCTGCAGCCCGCACACTGCRTAGAGCGGGTTCTCGTTGCTCGTGCTGGGGTAGAGCAAAATGAAAGAGAAGGCAAAAAATAGCGAGTGAGGCAGCACACATGCCCTGATGGCAAAGCCCACGTGGGCGCGGAGATGGGAACGCTGCACTGGCCGTTGCTGGGTGAATCACTCTGTAAGCTAAACCTGGGTCATCGAAAGCTTTCCAGRGCAGAGCCTACGGCCTGCAGCTAAACGGGCACTTGGGACAGGTCTTGGGAAACAAACTGCTCTAGAGCTTGGAGATTCGGTAGGAGAAGGAAAACGGCTCAGCAGGGACACGAGCCTGAGGGCCAAATCTTTATTCAAAGATCTTGTAAGCATCCAGCAGAGCCCCATCTGCTCAAATGTAGATTGAAAACTATAAAGACAAACCAACATTAAAAAAAAAAGCAAAATGGATATTTCTATAAAATTAAGTAGATTAATTATGAACACTGATTATATCAAACATAAACATGAAACCACAGAAATACCACATAGACCTAAGGCAAACCATGTAACAATTGTAGAGAATTGCACTTTAGTCTGTATAAAGTTATGACACGCAGAGCTTCCCGAGCCCCTGATAAAGAGGAAACCCCACGGGCTATCTCGGCACCAACGAGAGCGGCCTCAGAACCAGCAGAGTTGCAATATGAGACACTTGGCTTGTTCGGGAAGTGACCAAAGGACCTAAGAGTCCCCACATGATTTTAATTTAACATGAGTTAACAGCAAATCAGTTTCACTGGTGCCTGTTGTTTCCTGCTTCTCCCTCAGCTAGAAGCCCCAAGGCCTTGGCCCACAGCATGTCTGCCTGCTGAGAGAGAACGGGTGACGTGATGGCCGTGGATGCCCTAYGGTGAGTCTAACCTGCCACCGATTTTCATTTCCCCCGGATATCCCAAGCAAGAGATAYTGCTGCCTTCCTTCCACGCCCCTGTTCTCAAGCACTGCTCCRTGACTCTTCACAGAGGCTGGGATTCCAAAAGCAGCCGCCCATAGGTGGGTGCTGTGGAAGAGACCACCCCTCTCCTTGCCTTGGAGCACCCAGTACTCATGCACCTTCCTGGGAGACACCTCTGCCAGCCCAAGGCTGCAAAGTTCCTACCGTGGCCCCCCTCTAATGCACACAGCCCAACCTTCCAAATGGAGAAGCCGAGCTGAAACTCCCTTCACCATCTCAGCATCTCCCCTAGCAAATCCTCCAGAGACAGGAGGCTGTAAAGATGCCTCCCATATCACAGTAAAAGGCAATAACGAGCTGGGCAGGATTTTTGCCTTTCTCGACCCCCAGGCTGGTCTCCTGCAGGGCCTGCACTGAGTATTTTCTTTCCTGAGCRCTCCCCGCTGCTCCAGGGTGAGTGTTCAGGGAAGAAAATACTTCTTGCCAGATCTGATGGAGGTCAGAACCTAGCCCTGAAAAGGTAGGAAAAATCAAGCACTCGTTCCTGTTTGCTCAGCGGGTCACCCTTAATGCTCAGGTTGGTCTGTAATAAAAAAAAATGTGTTAATTTCGTTGAGGCACATGATTGAGAGTTAAAGTCTGCTTAATTTCATTMAAAATTGAAGGCATATATAGTGATCTTGTAATAATAAAACTCCTCTGGTTGGCAATTATCGTTAGAAAGATGTTTTGCTTTTGTTCCTCAGTTTAAAGGGATCTCTCTATTAGGCAAGACTCAGTCCCCAAACTGAAACACAAAGAAAAGTAGTTTGTTCTAACAGCTCGGTCACTAAAGAAAATAAAGGTTTTTCCTGTCTCCTTGGGGAAGAATGAGGGTTTTTGCAGTTTCCATTACATCCTAGGCRAGCTCACGCTGGCCTTTGCTTGATAAAGCAGAACTGTAGCTCAGGAGAGCAGCCCTAGTGATGGAGGTCTGTGCAAAACAGGTTTCCAACACTAGYTGCAGTGGTATTCATCACCTTGGCAAGCATCCAGCACTGCTCAAACGTGCATGCTTGAAAAGCAGAACGTGTTGTTTATGAGCAACACCCCCAACGCCCGCAGTACCTTCTGTCTGGAGAGGAGAGATGGCTCGCTGGCCGAGCAAAAACTGAGCAGCGTTTGGAAGGAAACAGCAGCGCTGGAGCTTGTCCAAATCCCGACACCGCTCATGCCTGGCTGACATCTGATAGCAAATCCACCCCCACAGCAAATGGCACCGCAGAGCCTGAGGGCAGCTCCTGGCTGTGCTCAGGGCAAGGCCGCTGCCTGCTGCGGTTAACTCTTTCCTGGGACGGCCCCTGAGAGCCCTCTGAGCCGCTGCCGGGGGCTGTCGCTCCTCGAGCRCTTGGGAGAAGTTGTGTTTTGCCCCCTCGGCTACAAATGGGTTGTAGGAATCGTCAGGCGTTTGCTGCAGGCTGCCCTGGCTGAGAGTGCCCCTTGCCTCRGCAGAGCAAGGCCAAACTGAGGATCACCACACTCACTCAGGCTTCAGCTGACGACTGGAGCCAAACCCAGAAAACCTGGGGAGAGAGCAGGGATTACAGCTGTAAAGCAGTGACACACTCATTACAGAGGCCTGGATAATAGCATCGTGTGCATGGAGATCTACAAATACTGTTTCACAAACTCTTCATACATATAAACCAATATACAGATTATATACACYGTGTAATACACCAAGTGACGGGACAAAACCGGCATATTCTCTGTACACCGAGTACTCACTGATGTCAGTGCAACACTGTGCTCTGTGGGGTGCTCCYGAGCCTTCCGACGGAGGCAAAGAAAACGTGTGGAATGATTGCATAACGTGTAACCCTGRGCCTGGACAGGGCTAAAGAAACAAAGATGCATCCTTCACACTGGAAAACAGGAATCACAGAGTCTTCAATGCCAGCTCCACCCAGTGCCACTGGCGCCAGGATTGAGGCACAGGCTGATTACGTCCTGAAACTTCCCCCTTGCTTTTCACCTGCTTCTGCTGAAGCACACAGGAACCTTGGGGGGCTGGATAGCAGAGGGAGACAATTAATCTGCCTTCTGTCTTGCTACCAAAACCGTGCGCTTGTTCCCCCGTGCACTGTACAAGGAAACTGGCAGATGGCTCAGAGTCTCAGACTTTCACAGCTGCTAAATGACTAAGGGTAAGATGCGTTGGTTGAAACTCCTGTGCAAAACCTCCAGCCTAGGGTGAAAGCCCAGAACCTTGTCTACACGAACAAAGTGGTGTGAAGAGCTGCCGGGACCAGAAATGCGAAGACATAGCTGCCTCAATGCTGATTCGAATTAAATCAGTGGTAAAACACGATCAGCCATAAGCAACAACGAGGCACGGCCCACCATGGGGGTAGCAGCATCTTCTACAACACTGAGAAGAGGTGGACAGGACAGTGAGTCAACCTATGAACAGAGGGATGTGTTCTGCTGCAGCACTCTGTGTCCGGATTATTGYGGGACAGGCCAGTTGTGCCATCATGCCCATCTCCCGCTGGAGGCGAAGCTGCGGCTGAAGGAGAAGCTGATCTCACCGTTTTTGTATTTACCCCACGCTCCGAAGGGCACTATGACAACGGTGCTGTTGTCCTCGGTGCCGTACAGTATTGCCTGAGGAGAGAAAGAAACCGTCAGCATCGCAACCCTGGAGCTCCTGTGAAAGGGGAACAAGGACCAGACTCCACACGGGACAGCAGCCCACAAGGCCCGGTGCTCCCTTGCATCCTGTCAGTTCTGGCCCCACGGGCTCCCGTATACCATTGAGTTTTCTATATGCCATGTCACCGTGACAAACTGTAATAAGTATTTCCCACTGCCATCTATGCTGGTGACTGGAATAAAGTGCAGTTACAGTCCCTGCGCAGTTCAGTGGGTCACAACCTAACTATATAAACCGAAATGATGTCCTAGCAAGGCTGTGGCAAGGCCCAGGCAYAGGAAAGGACAGAGAGCTGGAGCAGTGACCATCTCAGCCAGCGCAGCCAGAGCTCGAGTCCAAGTGGCAGGCGAGCCCCGGGAGCAGCCGTGCCTTGGCGCTGTGAGAAGCCCTGCCTTTACCTGCTCCGTTACCACGTGGGCTGCTTCGGCTGGGTCGTGGCACTGGCTAATGAAGTCACAGATCTCCTGGCTGTTCACCATGAAGTTAATGCCGTCCGTAGTAAGGACCAGGAAGCTGTCGTCTGCGTGGTGCAACTGTGACAAAGACACACAGGATGCGTGAGCATTAATAGAGCAGAGCAAGGTAAAATGTCTTTGTTTTTTTTCCCCTCTGTGGCAAAGYACTTTTTCTGAGGTTGCTGCATGTTCCCCTGCTTTCTGCACAAGGACTAACAGGGACCCTCCCACTCCTTTTAGCCCAAGGCTACCCTTTAAATTCTCCAGTACATGCATCAGAAGCAGACTGTGTTATACCCACTGGAGGAAAACATTTTAAAKGGCTTTTAGTTCTAGAAAATAATCCTCTGAATATTCTGCGGCCAAAAGCCCAGATGTGTACATGGCCAGATAAATGACAGCCTTCCCTAAAAGGAGGATTTCAAGGCAGACGTGGTCATCTCACTAAAATTTGGTTTAGCGGGCAGGTTTTGTGTTTTCTTCCTCCCTTCCTTYCTTCTCCTCCTTCCCTCCTGTCTGCTACTATGATCCAAGTTGGATTTAAAAGTTAATATGGCTGAGTTTATCATCAGGAATATTTGTTTATTCCTTCTGTCCTATCCATGTCAGCCTGAAAGGCCTTTCGAACTAGTCTCTGGTTACTGTGCCACAATTGAAAATCAAAGCGTGGCCATCAGGTTCCAACCAGGCACACRCAATGTGGATACCTCCTGCATCTGATACCTGTATGGCCCCTTAATCCAGATGTTGCTGTTCCTGTTCACCAGGCCTTCTTTTACCTGAACCCGTTTTGTTTCTGGCTGGGCTATCACACCACTGTTTTTAAGATCCAAATCTCCTATGCTCCGTGTCATTGCTAGTCTACCATTCACATGTGGTTGTCCCAAGCTGTTCCAGGCAACGAAGCCACCGCACTTCCTAATCCTGTCCAGGGGAAAGAGAGAAAGGAAATCGGAATTAGTGTTCTGATCATCACTCCTAGCTGCAATTTCTACCATTATCTGTGGAGGCAGAATGGGGTATGGAGGACCTGAACTGGGAAACTGGGAGGTAGCTCTTGCTATCTGAAGTGCTCCAAGGAAGGGATGTGGTTTGGCAGGCCCCARCCTGGCAACCACAGCAGAGGGCTTCAAATCTTAGCTCAAACTTGGCAGTTTTGGCCAAGTCCTTGAGCTCAGTCCTGTACAGATTTTACTWCCATAACAGTTTAGGCTCATGTATCTGTCATCAGATCCTCATTCCTCTAAACTGACATAAACAAGCTAAGTGGAGTTGTGCCACCTTTTGCTAGATGTCAAGTCCAGCCGTTTTGTTCAACTATGGTTTATTCACATTTTTTTCCCAGGCCCAACCCAGCTGCAAAACGGGAACAAAAAGCACAGCCTGACTGAGGCCAGTCCCTGGAAAGCCACAAAACCAGCTGACAGGTACCTCTCCTTCTCCTCCTTCCTTTCTGGAGTATGGTCAATGGTGAGTTTCATGGCTTTTCCCTTTCGACACAGCAGTGCACGGCTGTCTCCCACGCTTGCCACGACCAGCTCAATGCCATCYCGGAGCAGAGCCACTGTTGCAGTGGTCCCAGCGTTCAGCACAGTTGCTATAAACATCACACCAAAGAAAAGGGGAGGTTTAAAACTGCCCCAAAGCATAGCACCATGTGTAACACAGCAACAGGATCAACTGATAAAACAAAGACAACCCGTGCTCTATGTTATCAATAAGTAAATGCTTTAAAGCTTAAACTAACATTATATTCAGAAAGTACAGCAGACAAACATGCATGTAGGGCTAGGGGAAAGAGGAGGAGTGGAAAGGGTGAGTATTTCTGTGCAACAACATGGCTCCATGCAAAAGGGCGAGYGGAATAAAAGTACCCTCAGGTAGGGTAGGTCCTTCTCAGGTTGTAGCAGATGTGTTTTCTGTTCTTATAGTGTGTCTGGATATACTAGGRTATCTTTCTCATGCCTGGCTGCAGTGACTGCAGGCGTTGCCCACTATTAAACTGAGGAATCTGCCCTTCTGTTGGGAGGRGAAGGGGCAATTCACTAACACTGAATGTAGCTGCATGTAGTTTCTCTAGATGAGAAACTCCCCTCTCCCCGTCTCTGGGATAGGGATACTCCAGTTGCTCTGCCAGCTGTCATGGTCTCCCTTTGGAGAGTCTCCCCCAGACTTGCCAAAAGGCAGAGGGTTCAGCCAGCAGACACTGGCCCTTTTCAGAAGGGGCCTCTGCTCTTTTGAAGCCCTGTCAATCTGCTGGAGGTCCCAGTTTGGATGTATAGCTGGATGAATCCTGCCTGGCCTTGCACCTGCAAACTGAGCTGCTCAGCTGGCCCTGGTCCTCYGGGCAATCTGCCATGGGCACTGGCAGGATCGCTTGAAAGGGATATAAATTCACTGTCTAAAGGGCAAGACAGTCTCTCCCAGCTGCTGCCCTCTTCTCTTGCCAAGCGGAGAAGTAATCTGAGCAGCCTGACTGTGTTTAGGGTCCTGGCTGGATTATAACAAACTGAGGGCCTTCTRGTTTCAACTGCATCATCTCACTGGAAAGATCTTTCCCACTTCTCCAGAGCTCAGCTACAACCTGGAGCACTCCCTTGGCCCTGCAACTCGGAGCCAGGGACAGGACAGCTTGAGAGGGCAGGACCCTGAGCCTGAGGGGTGCCCCACAGCCCCGCGCCACCCCAAGCTGCATATGTGCAGCATGTCCCCCTGCATGTTTATGGAGGCTGGGTAAACTTGGAAAAACCRGGCTGGTAGGAAATTCAAGATGCACAAAGCCCTGAGAGATGCATTGAGCCTTGTTGTAATGTGAAAGCAGTGAGCTGATGAATAAAACCTCACAAAATAGTCTAAACTAAGCTTCTGTTATTTTAAACAGGTATTATTACTGCTATGAAGACTTGGTTTAGCTTAACCAAACTTAACCAAAACGCTRATMGTGAGCATTAGCCATTTCCAWGTCCAGTCTTTGACTATGACATGGYTGCTGGGAAGAMAACTCCACCACATATTCAGGTAAGCACTAATATCCTATTTCTAATCTGAAGCAAGGACTGCTCTGGTGCAGGCTCACTTTGAGGTATGTTAYAAAACTAAGACACAAGTAGCATTATGATTAGAAATTTTAGTAGAGCCAGTAAAATACCTGTTTTAGCTAAAAAATTAAWATAAGTTAAATGAAAATCCTATATAAAACTACTTTTTATTTCACAGAAAATACATTTTATTTAGAAATTAAAATGAATAAGAAACTGCCACTACTGTCCCATATCATTCCTCGTTTTTGGAACAATGCCAACAAATAAATGTTACCCTTGTAAAAGACAGGATTTTGGTGGAGTTTAAATCATGAATGACCTTAAACATTTGGTCATTGAGGTGAATACRTATCTTTAAAGAATAAATTTACAAAACCAAAAGAGCTGCTATCACCATGGCAAGGACTGTTATCAAAGAACCAATCACAGATCCTGCGCAGACAATTTATAGTAACTTATGCTTTACAGATATTTATTATTTAAATGGTATTGCTCAGAACAATTAATTCTACTCATGTTCTCTTCCCTGCATCTAGTTCATGATCTGGATAAAGGAGCAATATGGAYTCAGGTACCCTACAGGAATTACCTGATTCTTAGCACAGTTCCAAAACACAGGAATGATGATGGGATACAAGGTCTAAAGTTTTACTGCTACTGCTTCTAGATTATTTAATAACAAATTTCATCAGCACATACATTTTTTTTAACAATTGAAGAGTTTATTTGCTCTTACTAACAATATCACTATATAACTAAGATCTTTCAATAGGTTCTTAACACTCACTGGACATTTTTTACTGCAAGTCATCTCAACTAATGTGACAAAGAGGATGTGGGAACCTTCCAGTAGTCCAGGCTAGGAACCGCCGGACTCCTTCACCTGGGACAAAATTAAGCAGATCTCTCTTTCCACTGAAGCCCAGCATATAGTGTCCAGGGCCTCCAGTTCTAGAGCTGCTGACCAGGTACAGTGTCTGCCACAAATAACATGTACACAGAGGCAAATAGGAAATTCACCCAGGGACTTTGTTCAAACAAAATAAACCTGCAACACTGGAGATGAAAGAAAAAGGGCTGCACAACTGCAGTATTCGCTTTGGGCTGGCCTGCATTTTCTATGGCAGCTGATAGAGGAAGTCCATAAGTGGGAGTTGTATAGCATTCAGTTTGGCCGCACTTGAATATGGCCCAGTCTGTTTCTCAAGCTGATTTATGCATAAATCAAAAATTGAGGGTGGCAGGGAAATGCAYTTCAGACAAGTGCCAACTTGAGGCTGCTTTAAAAGTCCTGAATAGAAACATAKGGCCTCACCCGAGCCATGGAGAAACATGCAAAATAAACACTCCCATAATACTGTGATCAGTATTTTCTAACTTGATTAGGTAATAACCAGGACCCACAGATAAAAGGCTGTATTTTTAATGATGCCTTAATGTAATATTTAAGTATAATTTCTGCAGCTCTCTTTTTTTCCTCAGTGTTGCAGGTTAACATATTCAAAGAAAGAATAATCACATTTTTGAATGATAGCTTTAAAAATTTTTCATTGCATTATTTTCATATTTATTACTATTTGCTCAGCACCATAAGATTTCACAAATGCCTTTTCTACATACACAAAAGYGCTACAGTTAACACTTGGCTGTATTTTAGTAAGGTGGCTATTCCAGAAGTGAGTGGCCAGTGCAATTAGAATTGAATACACCGAACATGGGAGTTGATGGAAAGATGCTCTGTTGCTTTCTCCAAGTACTAGCTTGTGCCTACAATGAATAGCAGCAGGAGGACATACTAGGACATGACAGCTGCTCTTCTTTTGACAAATATTGTATTTAGAAAACCAGCCTGGTCTAATGTGTTCTGTTTCTCCTACGTGATGCTGGAATTTCTGCAAGCTTCCCATGTTTGTTTCCGTTCCTCTTCAGCCTTTACATATACATGGCAATTGAGTGCTATTCAGAAATACTAGAAAATTTTGTCCATCTGTGGTAACGGTTGTGAATAATGATGTATCTGTCTGACATGATCATCCTCTGGCATATCCACACATAACTTTAGCAGTGATTTTAAAGTGACTGAATGTATTTAAATGTGAGAAGGTGAATGAAAATGCATTTCTGAAAAGATAGCAGACATTATGCTTCAAGGCTCAGGCWGATCTCTGACCTGTTAACAGCTAGGAAGGATATATGTGGCAGACACATTATCCCAGACCTGCTTACAGCATGTTTCTTATGCTTTTGTGTGAAGCATCTTGTACAGACCACTGTCAGAGAGGGTACTGGAATGGACCACGGGCCAGGACAGCAGTCCAGCAGCACTAGTCATCCTGCACACAAGACACAAGGAGCGATATCGCAACATACATCTTTATCTTTTACTGGAAGCTCAAAGAAAATATTACTTTAGGTATTTTTCAAGTATAGTTTCAAATAYTTTGGCACAAGGAAGTGACCTTCAGAAGATATTGATCTCAAAGAAAGGGCCAGATGCTCTGAGAATGTACACCTCTCAGCCCGTTATATTTGTGCTACATTATAATACTGTTTAGAGAAAAAAAAAAGCATAATGTTGTCCAAAATACCTGTAATTTTGGCTACTGGAACTTGTCCCAGGAGTCATGCGCCTTCATATGCTTTCAAACACTTTCCAGTTGGGCATATGTTGGAAAAGTGAAGATCTGGAGTTCCAGACACAGTGAAAGGAGTGGACATTGGCAGAATGATCTACCAGAACAATACTAAACTATCATTTCCCACTTTGTCACCTAGGGAAGGGTTTCAAAAGGGAGTCAGTCCTGGGATCCATCCAGTGTGTTCTGGACACCCAGAGTTCCACCATCACCATTTTCAAGAAGCTCGAACCATGCTCTTTACAGTCACATCTAGAATAGCCACAATCAGAAATTTTGCTGCCAAACTGAATCTGTTTGGAATTAGGCTTCTAACCAGGACACAAGCAAAGCAAATGACTTTTAGGCAACTTTCAAAACAGCAACAACCACAAAAGTACCCACACTAAGTCAGCAAAGAATTGAAAWTTTTCAGCAGCAGATATGTGAGTTTACTTTGTTCATACATCTGTGTTTGTCTTTATTACTCTACTCTTTTTCCCTTATAGCTTGATTTTCAGCTGAGCATGTTCTCATGGGCAAGTTCTTGGGAGAGTTTGTCTAAAATCTACCTACAGAAGCATGGAGTATTTTGCAAAATGTGATGYTTGTGGTTGTAAACAGTGCCTTGGACCAATATTTTGTTTGACTTTGAGGTTTTTTAACGAAGAGAGTTTGTCCAGGATCTTGTAACTGTGCTATCTAGCTGCTAGGTAAATTTGTTGGCATTGTCATGAACTAGCCAGGTTATCATCCAGTTAAATAGTATGATAATACCTTAGAAGCAGTTCTAAATACTCAGCTTGTTACAGAACTTGTCTCTTGTGAAATACTCTTGTTATCTASCTCAGTAAGACTCATGTACAAAATGGGGCATCAGAAACGGTTTTCAGCATGATTGAATAATACACCAATTGGATTTCCAGTTCTGCTTCCAGGCACTTTGTTAAGAAACAAAGGCCATTTAGATGAGCAAAAGCAAGACTTGTCTTGTTAATAAAGTTTAAAGTTTTGGTTTTTTTTTTATTAAGAGATTTATTTCAGAATTTGTGACTTTTTTTCCCAGTAATTCAGCTAGCACCAGGTAAGAGAAAGGGTTTACATTGCTCACTATGCTGCAGCGGCCAGACTACCTGTCCTGCCARGAAACATTTCCTGGGAGTCTAACCAGGTTTGTATGGCTGTTTATTAAGTACAGGAAACAGTTCTAGTAATTTATTGTTTTCATTCAGAAGGTAAGTAACCCAGGAACATAGTATAATTTCAGTCCCATGAGGATTTGCTGAGTTTCACTTCTTTCTCAGAGGGAAGACTTTTAAAAATTCTGCTCTTCTTAGACACCCTCAGTTGTGTTGCAAACACCTGCACCTGCAAACATGAACACCTGCAGTGACACTGGGGCAGTATTTTTTTTTAAGACTGGTGCAGCTGGCTCTTAAAATAGTATCTTAATACCGAGGAAACTCCAATGACAGAGAACCAAGACTGTAACCTCTGTCACCTCCCCCTTCCCCAAATTTCTCCTTCTAAGCCCAGGCTGCTGTAACTAGCACTTCAGCTGTGTTTAGTCTCTAGACATATATACAAGACCCTGATTCACAGCCAAGAGTAAAGAGGCTAAAAGGACTCATGCCAGCCCTGCCACAGCCAACCTCATTCTCCAGCTGCCCTTTTCTCCTTCACTCTCAGGGCTACTCTTGTCACTCTGTTTGCTCAGAAGCAAYATCTATTGTATTAATTTTGGCCTGCATTCCTTTTCAGCTGCAGCTGCTGAGTCAGAAAGGGGAACTCTAGACACTTGTCCTTACAACACACAAAAATAGCAGCTTGATGGTAAGCTTGAGATTAATAACTCTCCMATAAATTGCATTTAGACTTTTCATAATGTTCTCATTTTTAAAAGGTTCAACAGGATTGTTTCATCTGCAGTAAGTGACCACAGCAAAARTCTATGTTAAGTAAGGTTGCTTTTAAATATTTTTCAGGAAGCCTTAATACAAACCAGCAGAGCAAATTTAAAAAAAAAAAATTTTGTCATGCCAAGAGCAGAATATTTTCTACTTACCATCAGCAGACAGGTGAGCGTGGCTTTCATATGCCTTGTTTATTTCTAGAAAAGCTTTGTTCAAAACATTTTCCAAGTTTTCATCCTGAGTAAGAAATTCTCTGGAAACAAAATTTAAAAAAAAATATATAATAATAATTTCTTTCCTGGAAATATTCATCCTTATAAATCTCTTCAAAAGTATTATTTCCTCTCTGCATGCATTCAGCCACAGTTGATTATTTTAAATTAATATGATGTCTTTACTGAGTTACACTGTAAGCAAACCTCAGAGTTTTGCAAATAAATATAAGAGCTTATCATTCTGCTTCTGATCTGCAAAGCTAAATGAACACCCTTTCCTGCGCTTGTGTTCATGGTGCAAGAACCATGCAGGATGACAGGTTTGTACCATGTCCAGCACAACAGAGACTGTTCCAGTCCYGCGTTCCTAAATGACTGTGACAACCAGGGGCAATCTAGGACCCTCAGGTTCCTTTYCAGTTCTAAGGAAGGAGGCTGTTCTGGAATTCAAAGGCCGTGCATTTGCATGACGTACACTTACTTAATGTATTTTTCCATATATTTATCACAGAAGTCAGCTGCTGCTGCCCCACCATGTCCGTCATATACTGCAAAGTATAGGATGTCATCTGTCAGCTGWGCGTATTCAAACCGGTCTTCGTTTTCCTTCCGCTTCCCGATATGGCTAGCGGAGCCCACGTTGGTGAGGCTGACTTTTGGGATCGGCTTCCCATACTTTATGCTCGGCGGGAGGAGAATGGGTTCGTCAATGCGGTTGTCCCAGATGCCAAAGGTGTCCCACGTGGCRGGGCGCCCGCTGCCGTCCGCGTCGAAGCGGGAAGCCCGGCGCTCAGAGGTGGAGCTGTAGCCCGCGGCTGTCGGACGCTTCTCGTCTTGCAAGAGGCGGGAAGTCAGCAGGGCTCTCCTCCTTGCTTGATACCCTCCGTTTCTAACCAAATTAATTAAAGCAGCTGTTGACATCACTTGTCTTCCCAGAGATTTGTAGGAATTAAAAGAGTAGGAATACAAGATACGCAGCTGCTGGAATGTCTTCAAGAACAATGAGAGAACTGATCAGGAAATAAAAAACACAGGAAGGGGAATTTTGGGTTACGTCATTCAGGAAACATTCTCATAGCCAGAGCCTGCTGCTTGTACACAGCCCAGCACCGCCTCCAAAAAGCTGTCTGCCTGACTCACCACAGAACAATCCTACACGGACCAGCCCACAGTTGAAAGTTTGGATGGGCAGTACTGCAGATAAATCATGGTAAGGCATTTCTGCTCACCGCCCGCATAACCATACCCTGAATTTGCAGAGGCTGGAATGGAGCAAACCTGAGCAGCAATGACTTTGCTCCATGTCAGGTGAAATGTGAAAACTCTACCAGGTGAGGATTAGACTATAACACACAATTTTCAACATACAGTTGCTAAGCATCTTCACTCTTGCTCCCAGGAGGGAAAAATGTATTTGCCTAGATTTTCAAGAGCTGACTTTTCAATCTACGCAAGAAATGTGGTGTTCAGATCTGCCACACTTCTTCGGGACTTCAGCAATGCTTTAAAAAGCAGACTGTAAAGTGATTAGTACATTTTGAGGCTATGTGACCATGCCTGTTAAGAGTGTGTCTGTGGATGTTCACTAGTGCACACACAAACTTCCTCAGATGCAACTTGGCATTGCACAACCCCAAAATGAATGTTCTTGGCCCGAACACGCAAGCAAGATCCTCTTCTGGTTTCCCTGATCTCTTCTGTAGCCCTGATAGATGGAAAAAAACCCCACCTCCTGGCTCTGCCTAGATAAAAATGCACTAATGCTGATTCACCTCACATGTTGACAGATGCGGAAAGATTTGTTTATTTTACTCTTTGTAGAGTAACAGTCAATCTGATGAAAGTCAAACACACTGGGAAGCAACTTGTAATAATCAATGTTGTAGTATCAGATTAGTTTGAACTAAACCACCAGGTCACTGTAACTGACTGATTTAGTTATTAAATGAATGGTTTCTYATTGCATGGCCAGATGTTTACTGGCGGTAGATATTTGCTATTTTTAAAATTATTATTATACATCCCAGAGACACTGTCATTCTTGGCTTGTGGTGCCTCATAGTTGTAATTTCTAGATCTTAATTTCATCTTCATCTGTACTTTTGAAATAATTGTTAAAATTAATTTTAAATAGTTAGAAACCATGTGCTTGCAAAAACAATCAAAGGCAACTTAACCATTAGTTATTTTTATTAGAAAACAGCTGTGAAGTGAGCAACCTGTAAACCCATATTTAACTTGCCATTCACAGCTCAAAACACAGTGTTTGGGATGTTTCTGTTTATCTTTAGTGCAATCCTTAGAGGAAGAAAGACTTGTTCTTTTAGTGTTTGTAGAGTAACAGTCAACCTGATGAAAGTTAAACACACGGGCAGTCAATGTTTATACACCAGAGAAACGCAGTCTACCCTACAAGACCCCTTAACCAAAACTGATTTAAGTTTTAAATTTGTAATTTTCCATTTTCTTGCTGGATGTCTGCAACATGTTACCATTGTTTCCCTTTGGCCCTTGAGTCAGAATCCTTACAGGTGTTAAAAACTCACTTTTTTGTTACCCTTCACTGACAACATAATCACGTTAACTTCCCTGTGGGAAAAGCAGCACGACAAAAGTTGCCAGTTTACAARACCTGCACTTGGTTTCACTTCTGTCAGCTCGACAGAAGATTTAGCTTCYGCTTTATTCACAGAATGAATCATAAGATTAATCTGAAATCTGAAGAGTTCATTAATATTTGTTTCCTATCATATTCACCTCCCAAAGGCCCATTGCTTCTAGGCGAGTATAAATACTGACACTGCATTGGCTTTTGGAGYGTCTCTGCAGGCCGGGAATAGGAACCCAGCTGGATGTAGAACAGTCTGTGCCTTCACAACTGATACGTATGCAAACACAGAGCAAGGATATGCAGGGAAGGCAAAAAAAAAAAAAAAAAAGATCATAAAACAATGTTACCGCTGTTAAAGGCAAAATGCATGAAAGAAAGTTGTAGATGGAATTTTTTCTTGAGGTGCTGCATCTGATCTGTTATCTGTACATGCTTAATTACAAAGAAAATCCTATAGACAAACAGGGAAATCTATAGTAGTAAAAGTGAATGATTAAACTCTAGTTCAAGTTGTGCAGCAGTGTCCTTGTTATAGGAGGCTGCTTTCTGGCAGACGGAAAATTTCCAAACTGCTAGCCAGAAAAAAGTAAGAAAGGAAGGAAAGAAGGAAGGAAGGAAGGAAGCAAGGAAGGAAGTAAGCAAATAAGGAAAGAAAATAGAGAAATGAATTTACAGTTTTGAACATATATAGAGCTTGCTTTCCAAATCCCACAGCTGTGGTCAGTCCTATATGATATTTCTGTAAATTAAGATCTTTGTTTTAATCAGCGTTTTAATCTACAACAACATATTTCTACCCTCTCACCTGAATAATGAACTGCACTGACAGTATGATTTTACTGAGAGAGGCTGCTGCTGCTATTTAGTAATTGGTGCCTGATCACCCCAAATACAGGCGATTAGTCCATCCTATGCGTACCAAAGATGTTCAGTTAACTTAGTGATTTCTCTTTTTTAATGCAGGACCCTCTTCATGACGGAACTGATGCCTTTGCTGTAGCCTTTTCCCCCCGGCTCCTGCGGCGGGTCATGTACATCAGTTAGCAAAGGCAAGCGCGGGCAGGCACAGCACAGTGCTCATTTCTCCACTGAAGTCTTTTGGGGCAGCAAGGAGTGTGACCTGTCGGCTAAACCCGCGCCTCGGCACCAAAGCCTGGGCGCTGCTCCCAGGCGCAAAGCTCCGGGGCCCGGGGGCGCGCCCAGGACTGCCCCGCGCRGCGCGGCCTCCCCTGCGGAGCGAGGGCGTTCGCCCCGCGGCGGGCCCGCGCTCCCCGCGGCCCTGCGAGCCCCCCGGCCACCCACCCACCCACCAAATGGCGGCGCGGGCGCTGCCGGCGGCGCTCACCTCCTTCCGTGCCTCTCGCGCGCAGCGTGTGCGGCGCCTCCCGAGAACGAGCCCTGAAAAATGATCCTTTTTTTTTTTTTTTTTCCCCTCTTCCTCCTCTCTCTATTTTTTTTTTATCTCCCCGCTGCCCGCCCACCTCTCCCGGCCCACCCGCTGCCCTCCCCCCCGGCCGCTGCCAATGGCGGCGGCGGAGACGGACGAGCCTCCCCCACCGCCCCCGCCCCGCCCGCCGCGCGCGCGCGCGCGCCCCTTGGCACCGTTSGGGCGCTAACGGTCGTAACGGTCGCGACGACGTCACGCGCGGGCACGGGGCCGGCGGGGCACCGAGGGGCGCTTAACACCGCACCGCTCCACCCTCCKCCGCCCCTTTTTATTTATCTATCTTTTCCTCTCCTTTTTGTTTTTCTCCTCACAACAGAGCTCGTCTCCTGCTGCCCTGGGTGTGAGAAAGCGGAGGCCGAGGGACATGTCCAGGCAGCATAAAGGAAAATACAGCAGTAGGTGGAAATAGAAACCTGAGAGAAATAACTATGTGGGTTTTTTTTGTTGGTTGGTTGGTTGGTTTTCACTGAGGAATATATATATATATATATATAAATATAAATAAATATATATAAATTAAACCCCCATAACGTTCTTAGGTGTTGGGATCATAAATCCGCAGTTACTATCCTCAGTATTATACATCTGTGATTAACACAGGTACTTTTTCAGGGTGTTTCTGTGAAAGAAAAAGCAAAAAAAAATCCCCCCCCAAAAAAACTAGCAACAGCAAAACCCCTGRCCCCTCCATTGACACGTGCCCAAACTGCAGTGTAACGAGCTCCTTTGGGTGGTGCCGGGCCGCGCGCACATGCCCACGCTCTTTGATCTGGGGCAAAACCTGATGACTCCCCTTAGAAAAACATTTGGAACGTGCTCCGCTGTCGACCTCCCGCTGTCCGGTCGGAGATCAGAGACCTTGGAAGTAGAAGCCCGGGGGGTTTCAAATTCCATCAGTGCAAACAGCAGTCATTGACAGGAGCGCTCYGCTTTCCAGATGCATGGGGTCTAACTCAGCATCTAGAATTGAGTTTGACCCCGTGAGTCTGTTGGGGATAGCAAACCTATCTGCTGTTCTTAAAGGTTATTCTGGGTTTCCCACGGTCTTCATCGAGACAAAACGACGTGCCATGGAAACCAGTTTTTGTGGCACTGTGAAAAGACCTGGCAGCTCTCCYGGGAAGAAGAGGTTTGTGCAGAAATGTACCCCAACTAGCACAGTGCTGTTTAYAGAGGATGGAAACAAGACATGAACCCGTAGAACCTGCATCAATATTGATACAGTGGCAGCAGTAGGAGAGTTCCAAAGAGATATTAGAGACCTATGGAGGAAAAAAACTCAGAAACCAAAAGGGAGAGATTTGCATCATGCTACATGTATTCTCAACAGCAAACTGCTATTTTCTTTCTCTTTTTTTTTTTYCCCTAGAACATGAGTTAATTTTTTTAGATTCCATTTATCTTAACTAGGAATTTCTTCTCCTGCAAGATTATATTTCTCACTCTTTTCTCGTGTACCGTATCTGCTTTTGTTTCTCTATTACATTCCTGACCAGTTTTCCCCCCCTTCACATTGTGCCTTTGGCGTTCTCTGTTTATAGCACTTTGGCTGTGTGARCTGAATTTGTCCTTGAAACTGAATCGTCGTGAAGCACTGTGAGTTAGAACTGCTGCTTAACAGAAGCATTAAGATACTGGTAATTATAGCTTTGTAATTTAAATGTGCATTTGAAAAATCTGATCTCTGCAATGGTTGTGCAATGGAACAAGTGGATTAATTTCAGTGACATTATTTCAAAGATAACACCCCAGATAAGAATTGGGTCCCTTGTTTACTATAAGGAAATGCTAATGTAATTTAAGGATTAAAGAATAATTTTAAAGTCCTTGGAAGAGCAGTCTTGATTTGGCAGCAGGAGATTTGATTTCATGGCAAATATTATAAAACAGGCTTTTAAGTGGTTTCCTTAGCAACTTCTCTTGGCTGGAGAGTGGCGCATGCTAGTACGCGCTGTGCTGCCGTTGAGCAAGCTTTGCAGTATTAATAGATACTTGTTTCAGACATTGTTGTGGTGCACAGCTCTACGCTGAGCCCAGCTCAGATTCTTTGCTTGTCATCTAGCTCCCATGTCTGGGACATCAGGTCATCTATGCTTCAGTCCCATACGAAATGCTTGAGAGCAACAGGAACGTTAAACTGCGACTGGGTTAATGACGAAGTCTGCTGAGGTGCCATTAGTATGCAGAATCACACTTCTCTCCTCCTTCAAAGCTTTATTTATTTATCATATTTATTTACTGACTCATTCATTCTGACTTGCATTGCCTTCCGCAGCTGCCATGGATGCCTGAGGGTTAAGTCAGCTGTAGCATCTTAAAGAAAAGTGCTTGCCAGGTGAGGAATGTTATCCTAGCTGAGGGCATTCCCCTGGCATTTGTCATCAATTTGAGCACTTCAGTGGGTGCCTGGTTACGACTAGGAGCTTCTCTATATTTCTAGCTAGATGGTAAGAGCTTTTTCTTATTTCCCTAGACTAACAAAATGTAGACATAATTTCCCCCTGTCTTTATGGCCTGGTTACCTTAGGTTTAAGTTGCTGCAAAGAGCTCCACTTGGGGCTTTCTCTAAAATGATTGAGGCGCAAATCTAGCCTAGCTTGAGAARGGTGCCTGCCCCGCTCTCAGCGGATGCCCTTCCCTCACAGTTGCCCAGGCTCCCCAGAAGCTGGAGTTTTGGTGTGCAGTGGCACATTTTACCACTAGAATCCCATACTGCTTTAATCGTTGCGCTGTTTTGCAAGCCAGGCCACTCCTCTGGYTTCTGTGGCAGGGCTAAAATTGGAGCAGCATTTCAAGAGGGAAAAAGAAAGAATGTGAGCGCCCCTCGCATTCTGCAAGTCACTGCAGCTTTGGTCTRAAATAGCCCTTATTTATTGGCCTTCAGAGCTGGGTTGCAGCCATCTTTTTTTAGGWGATTTAGAAAATAAAGTGAGTTAGTCTCTGACAGGAATCTTTAAATGCAAGGGCATGCTGCGACTTTATTTCTGTAGGCATGCCAAATTATATTGCTCTATGTATCAGCAGGGAGAGCTTCTTGCCTGRCCATGCTTTTCTTCTTGTCAGTCTTAAGAAAGATGCTTTTTTTCTAGGACTTGCAGATAAAAAGAGTGAGAGATTACGCAAATCTAGCTTTCTGACAGGGATCTGTTAGTTCTTCTCCACATTCCCAATTTTGAAGATAAGCTTATGTAGAAATCAGGTTACCCAGTCTGCATTATCTTATCAATGTTTATTTCCACCTGATGCTGCTCTCATGCTTGCTTGGCAAGGATACAAGGTCCTTGTAATTACAATAGGCCTCTTTAGTGAGATAAACACCTGAAGTTAAAAATGGATGTGTGCAAAACAATAAGGCCAGGTCTCAAATGCAAAARGAAACAGGGTATTCTGTTATAACATAAATTATTACATTGAATTTTGTATCCGTAGGTGACCCTAACAGGTCTTACTAAATTGTCTAAGGTCTCACTCAAAGTATATGTGGCTTTCTGAAAATCCTCATGTTAACTTAGCATTGGGTCCCCAGAAGAGATGGATGTAGTAAAAATGATGCTCTGCACTGAACAAAAGCCTCAGCAGGTTTTGTTGTTGTTGTTTGCTTTTTATTTTTTTTTATTTTCCAGAGAGAATAGAAATAATGTGTGGAAAAGCATGTGTGAGCTGGTTCATCTGCATTTAACATACACCATCATTGTCTGCTGTACCATTTTTCTTCTTAGACTTATTAAAATCAGTGGGAACTTGAGGTGCACAGCAGGGACTTTGGACTTGCAGACTATTTGCGATAGTCTTTCATCTCCCAATATTTTCCTGCACAGAAATGTAGGGGTTATGCCTAATCCTAAAGGTGAGTGCTGAGTTTTTAGAGGATTGTTACCAAATTATATTTCTGATCTATTTTCCTTGATAATAGAAAAGAACAGAAGGATGGCATTTACTGAAAGTAATGGGCTTGACAATGTGTTTGAAAGCAAAGTACTGTAATGACCAGGRTTTTTTTCTTTTCATTTTTATTTACAGTAAATWTTATTCCCTGCCTACCCCTTCATCTGGACTGTTACACATCAGGTAGGAGTAAAAGGCTTTATTTATTTCAAAATGTGCATTTTATGAGTTAAGTAGTCTGAGAAGCAATTTTTTTTTTTTTCACGTACCTTTGGATCATGGAAAAAGAGAACTCAAAGCTGTAGTGTTTTTCACATACAGTTTTCAGAGGGAAGGCTGCTCTAGTATCTAAGTCATTAGCATAGACTTTGGTGAACCATTTCATGTGACCTGGATCAAAAATTTGTGCAAAGACATGGACTTGGCTCTGCACTAGTCTTATCTTCAGAGCAGATCTGATTTCAGTCATTCTCTCCTCTTTATTATTGCTCCTTATTATTATCTGAAGATTGTTACCTCACTTGTACTGGTTCTTCTGACTGGAAGGATCCAGGTCTAACCCTGCAGACATTACTTTGGCTGTCTCTAGACTCAAATAGTTTGAAGTACAATGGGAGTGATAATTTCTGTGAGACAGGTGGATAGGAACAAGCAGCTGGATGCTCACACAGTACAGGTACTGAGAAACACAAGGCCTGTGAAGATGCTTGTGGAAAATTGCTCTCTTTATTAAGTTATGATACATAAACTGTTTGCTGGGTCAGCTGAGATGAAATAATCACCTTTTTCTACTCTATCAGTACCATGAGGTAAAATAAATGAACCAAACATTGTTCTAGTGCCATAACCCAAACCCATAGATGAATCTTGAAGTTACTTCCTTGCATATCACCAAATAGTCACAATTTTGGTCTCTTAGCTTCTCATCTATGACATTGGAGCAAAACATGTTCTCGGCTCCAAGGAAGGGGTGTAAGAACCCACAGGAACAACTGTGCTGACTGCGGTGTGGTGACAGCAGTGGCTGTCCTGGCTCCCCTGCCAGGTAAGGGACGTAGGAGTCGCCATGCAGGCTGTACAGCCAGCATGATACCACACGAGTAATAAGAAAACATCTACTCAGGAGCTAATAAAGTCAGGAAAATATTTTGGAGCTCCAAGTGCTTGCCAATGGCTAGGCCAAGATAGTAAGCCCCATAAAATTAGCTACTTTTCTATAGAAATACTGTGCTGTTTTCAGAAACATCAATTTCATCTTCCAAATGGCTCCTAAGCTTCAAGTCCAAATTTTCCCCTGATGCAAGAATGCACAGCTCTGTTGAAATCAGGAAAACTGCAAGCTTTTATCTCAGCAGTAAATTAATTTTATTTCTGCCTTTTCACCTCATCTCTTTAGCTAAAGGAAACTAATGATATCAGTACCTGAAGCAAAAAGGTCTGTCTGGATTTCATGGGAACAGAGAGAGAAGAAGGAGATGATAATTTGCATTCAGCTTGGCACAGAAAATGTAGGTGCCATGGTTACGCTGTTAAATCTCAATCTACACTTACTCTACTCACATCTATTCACTTGAGCTTTATTAAATATTTAGGATGGTATTTAGGAACATTATTTGAAATTTTGTCAAGACAGAGTACCTGCTAGGAAACTCCTTGAAAGAAATGCCATATGTGGAATAAACAGAGAAAAATATGAAAAATGCTCTGCTTTGACTGAGCTCGTGGAGCTGCTTTTGTTTTTGTCTCTTCTTCATCTACCTAAGAGATTTGACAGTTTCAAGGAGGTAAGCACATTTCCATCCAGGCTGTGGTCTACCAGACTCTAAGTCTGGGCAATCCTGTCCCAGATGTAACCCAGGTGAAGACCAAAACCATAGAGGCTACATTTAGCTCTTTCAGAAAACCTTTAAACAGACATGCTCCTCCTCACAGCTCTTAATTATAAATCCCTTTGTTTTCCTGCCCTATAGATCTTCCTCTGTCTACCCTCCAAGTGAATCATTTTGTACAACTGCATGTATGTATGATTGTRTCCTATCATTTGATTTTTCAGGTTGTCCCCCAACATATATTTAAGATGTTTTTCTGCCACTGTGATGTGCCTCTTCTCCAAATAGGACTTTTCTACATAGTGAAAAAAGCAAAAGCAAGACAACCAATAACAATGCCCTCAAGCCCTAACACTTCTCTGGGCACTTCAGCAAGGAGTTGGTGACAGCCTGTGCCTGCTGTTTCTCCCCCACCCCCAGAGCTCTTTTTTTTTTTTTTTTTTGAGGGGGGTGGGGGCAGGGGGCATCAGAGAGGATGTAATCTCATGGCAGTAAAAAAGATGATTTTCACATTGCCATCACTTAGAGATCTCATGTAGAATTCATTCAGCCAATACGCTCCATCAAAAATATCTTTTCCTATTCACCCACAATCCCATTTTCTCCAGACCCATTTCCTTCCTCCCTACAGTATCCATGCTCTGCTTCTGTCTTAAACTTCTCTTCTAAATGCACAATATCAATTCATAATATGAACTATAAATTAAATGTTAGTGAATTGTTACCAGGATGTTGCTTTACATCTTAGCTCAAACCATGGCTTTAGAGGGTGGCACCCCTTACGCATGGGGCTGCGGCCTTTGGACAGCTGAGGACATGCTGCTGTTCCTTGAGGAATCCATGCTGGCGCTGATGGCAAATATTCCAGGCAAGGGAACCAAGACCAGGAGGATGGATGGGCTGGTCACCAGCAAGACCCTATTCAAGGTATATTTATACAGCCGTTTGCCATTTACACAACATTTATGGCCAATCATCTCTCAGTTGATCTTTGTACTGTCTGATGCCCCTACTTGCTACCACAGTCACGTTTCTGACTTCAGTCGGTTACTGTATAAACCTTTGGAAAAACAGTTGTGTTAAAATATCTTT
This sequence comes from Eudromia elegans, assembly GCA_003342815.1. Classification (NCBI taxonomy): domain Eukaryota; kingdom Metazoa; phylum Chordata; class Aves; order Tinamiformes; family Tinamidae; genus Eudromia; species Eudromia elegans. Next base: position 5,488,104 of record PTEX01000036.1, on the reverse strand, counting down.
CAACTAACTACTTAAATGRCACATTATTAAACATTGCTTATCACCTGGCCACACAGGAAGACTAACTTTGCACAAGATACATTTGGAATATTTGACAAAGCCCTAGAAACATCATCCTTATTTCTTTCTGGACTTGCTGAAACATGTATTCAATTAAATATAATGTTTGGTAGGGCAAGCACAGGTAGGGTCAATAACATCTGTAAGTATTATCATGCATTTAAGACTCAAACACTTACCCGAATTCTATTTCAGACTTGCATGTTTCAAATCTGACAAGTCTAAAATATTCCTGAAAGTTCCAATGTGCTTGAGTAAACAGTAGAAGAGAAACCAATATGATCTCCAGTAACATTTTGATGGTGACTTGTAAATTAGTGTTTTGATTTATACCTTAGTGATTTAGTTGCCTGACATCAAGAACACCTGTTTGTGATAATGTGCTGGTGGATATCTGGAATAACTGGATTACAGTGGAGATTTGTAGACAATTTATATGGTTTTTATTGCTACCCAGCAGGCTTGATCAGCAAGAAGTTGTGTCTTGGTTCTTCCCCAGTGTCTTTTCCTGGATGCTAAAGGAGTAGGTTTGGCCAGGCAGGTGCAGTGTGGGAATCTACTTGCCTTTAAATCTCATCTTAAAAGAGACTGCATCACTGTTCTTTTCTTCCGGTCCTTTTTGGTGGGGAGGAGGGAGAAATACACATGAATGACTGTAGAGAATTTAAATTCCACTGTTTCTTTTGAACTATTGAYAGGAGAACATGAGGCTTAAAAATGAGCAAAGAAAGAAAGAGCAGCTTAGTTTGAGAATTAACCCCAAAATTGGAAGATTCTCTTGCAGAGAAGTATWGTTAGTAGACTCCTCTCTCAAGACATCTCAAATGCCTCTTTTACAAYCCTAATTATCAGTTATCCTCTCTTCTTCAAAATAAGATATGACATTTAAATTGACCCTAGCAGGCTGTCTGTTGCTTGAAACAGATGAAGAAAATACTGGTTTTGAAGATTTTTGCTTTTTGGATATAAAACACACAAATGCCYGCTCTGTAAATATATATGCACACCTAGGCAGACGTGCAAGACTACAGCTATATATTTAACTGTGTTATTTCCCCTCTACCCCCCAAGAAAATATGCAGCTATCTAGAAATTAAGCTATTTAGTCACTCTCACCACTAAAATTCAAAGTGCACCTGTAGACCATGATAGGCATTCACTCAGGGTCCAGGATTTCTGTGATAAGTTTGGTGGTTTTTTCTTTTTTTTTTTTTTTTTTTTTTGTAAAATCAACACCTGTGCATATTTGAGTCTTGCTGAATGGTAAATATTTGTGCATGGATATAGGAGAGGATGGATGAACTTGCACCCAAACAATATTTGCTGATCATAGCTAGTTAATATACTAACCAGTACACTTTGCATGAAAGGCCTAGCAGTTGAGGTATTTGTGGATTAAGCTTTGGAACACAGTATTGGATGCTAGAATTTACTCTTGCCTTCCTCCAAGTCACAAGTAAGAGTAAAATGACTCCTATAACGTATAACGTGGAAAAAAACGTATGTCACATGGCCTTGAAAAGTTCAATTGCTGAATCTCCAGAGTCTCCTGGCAGAAAAAAGGGTTCCAGAAATTTAGCTGGCATTTATGAATGAGTTTTATATGTCAGTAATTTGTGTGTTCTTTGGGCGATTCCCATTCAGTGGAAGTACAAAATATAATATCAATACAGAGATAACTTATAGTGTTGGTGTCTGCTTGGGGCAGGTCACTGCTGGGGTRGAATGGGCATTCATTCTTTTTTGGATCCTGGGTGTCTATCAGAAGCTTTGACAGAAGGACATATAGTTACAACCATAACATAAATCTTTCTGGGGTTTATCAGATAGATTATCAGAAACAGGAGTCTTTAAATACCACCTCTAAAATATTAGTAGAGAAACCTTCTCTATATTCTTTATCCAAGCTATCATTTTACCTTAAAAGGGAAACTTCACAGAAAAAAATACTTCGCTTTCATAGCTCAGCATGATATCAAGTGCCATTTTGTTTGGCAACATAAGCAGAAGCTGATTTGGACTACAGTTGGACTAAAGTGATTTCAGCCATGTGGGCAAGAGCTCTGAGAAACCTCTTTAGCCTCATGCCCCTTTTCTAAGACCTCYTCCCCTGGCCACAGGGCTACAAGGTCTCTCCTTCCAGAGGCTGGGAGGAAAAAAAGGGGGCAAATAAATAAGGGAAATGAAAGCAGTGATTACACACCCTAAGGCAATATGCCACTGAATGAGAAATCTGAGTAGCTGCATAAGCAGCACTTAACTTGGCAGTGCTTGAAGCCATGCCAAGTAATTTAGCATCCAAAAGCCTACCAGAAGCAATAAGAACATTTACAGTTTGTTATTTATTCACAGGCCCTGATGAAAGCAAAAGATAGAGATTTCCAGGTTATTCCAGAGTAGTTTAAGTTTTCTCAGGGCTCACAATGAGAAGAGCCTCAGACCKTATTAGTTGAATTTAAACCTGACCCAGAATACGGTACATACCCAGATTCAAGTGTATTTATTTCCTACCACAAAATAATAGTATTTAATAAGCAATTAATACAATTTAAGTATAAAGTCTTCATCATAAATGTAGTTGGTCTGGGAATATTTGAGAGTTGACGAGTCATGACAGAACCCCAAAAAGCATCAAGTCCAGCCTAAAYGTTTGTGAGTATCTGCAGCTCCTGCAGGCCCTGGACAGTAGCAGAAGTTCAGGTTGAAGCAGTAGAGAGAGGCTGCAGTGTTTTTCTAAGGCCTTTTATTAGTTACGTCCGTCTCCCTTCAAAACTATCCACTGTCTGTAGATGCAAGTCTTAGTCTTTCACTTCCAGTGGAATAGGCTAAGTGAATTATTCACTTAGAAAACCCCCCCTTTTTTTAAACTAATCAGATAAGCTCAGAAAGCAGTAGAAACATTTGTCTGCCCATCTGCCTTAGTCACCACTGAAAATGCAAGGCACACATTAAGCAACCTTGGACTCTGGTGCATAAAGAATCACATAACACAACCTGCATGTCAACTAAACAGMTGCATTACAATTCCTAATGCAGAGTCAGATTAGAAAGTAATTTTGTTTGATTAAAAGTATGGGATGAATGCAAACCCCACACAGGAAAAAAAAGTGCAAAGTATGAATACTAAAGTACTGCTGAAGCTTTCTGCAGGTTAAAGTTGTTTGGTTTGTTTTTGCTCTGGTGAAGTACCTAATCAGCAGTATGATTTCCACCATCGGCAGCTGTAGTAGAGATTGGCCACATGGTGCCACAGAGATTGGAAAAGCTGTTTTAAAAATATCTTGCTCCAGTTTGTATTTCCATGGCAACTCCGAGGCCCAGGTAAATGAAGTGCTCCCACAGGGAGGAGCCTTGTGGTGAGGGTCCAGATGGAACTGTCTCTTAACAGAGTTGGTCTAAAAAACAGGCCCACGAAGGAAGCAGCACCAACTAAGGAACCTGTCCCAAAACTTGTGTTTGGACATTTTTCCCCACACACACAGAAACAGTTTGGGTCTAAGGTAAGTCAAYTCTCAGCAGACCTTAGGTTCCCAGAGCATCCCATTTCTAAACACCACAACTTGAGCAAAAGATACTTCAGTTCTCCCTCTGTAGAAGGGAGAAAGGAGAATCATTAAAATTTACTAACTCCACAGGATATCAGAAAAAAAAAGTCTATTAAGGAAGAAATATTTCCATAACTTAGCCAGCCAGGTATAGTAGACGGGCCATTTCACCACCTATTGTGGGACCACTGTGATCCCATCATACAGAGGTAAACAGAAAAGGCAGGCAGGTTATATTGCACTTAGTGATGAAAATCCTATAGTGCAAATAGGTATTTTTCCAACAATACGTATGGAAAATGTGCTAAGTCATGTGTTGAGTTGCATATATCAGAGTAATCATCGTATGAGAACTACATTTAACCCTATAACACTCATCTATCTTATTTAGGAAAGAGATAAAGAGTTTGTGTTTTTCTCCTCTTCCAGAGTACCTTTCTATTATGCCAGATTAAATTCTCAGTATTTGTTATGACAGGACAAACAGCACGCTGTTTCTTTCTGAGAAACCAGATTATTTTTCTTCTGAAAAGAGTTCAGCAAAGCCAGCTGCCACATACTTCAAATATGTGACCAGTACATAACTTGAAGTGACTGAAGGCTTTTTGTTCCTTTTGCTTTCCAATGCAGACTTTGGGGCCTCCAGATTTTTCTGCACCAAGGAAGAGGCGAGATGGCTTTGATGGATGTCAGTGTTTTCTGAGGGCAATTTGCTGAAAGCTGTAGTAGGTTACATTCCTCTGTTACCCTTAACAAGGCACTGAGGAACACCAGCGTATTCAAACTGAAGAGTGTCTATGCTCCATCGACTCCAGCAAGTTCTCTAAGTATACTGGGGGCAGTTGCATTACAGAACCACAGAGACATGGAGTTCTTTGATCTATTACCACACACTACTGACATGTGGTATTTGCTGATATGGTTTAGTATTCCAACAGCTTCTTGAATACTTAACATATTCTGTCATATTCCTATTTGTTGCTTTTAGGGGGCCAGTTTTTAATACCTTTCCCCACATAGGGAATAGTGCTAGTATTCAGCAGAGTTTGCAGTTGGAGTGAAGAGACCTTCTAGTCTGACAGTTTAGAAATCAATAGCCTGGCAGCTATCAGGCTGATCTTTAACACAACAAGGCTATGCCTTTACAAATAGACATTTCACCTCTTCACCTTTCCCAACAGCTAGGTGCATACAGGGAAAGAGATACAGGGATATATGCAATCTGAAGACTTTACTACCAGTAATCTTGAGTGGCACTCTAAAGTAGAGGTAAAAAAACCCTAAAAGTAACTATGTGCACTATAGTTATTTTTTATTAGAAAATCATACAAAAGCCTTTACTACAGTAAGTGAAAGCAAGCAGTTAATGCAGCTATACACCTGGCACATCAGCTTGGGACATCCAAACATGCTTTGCTCAGAGCAGACTCTTATCTCTTGGAGACTTACAGGGTGATATTATGACCACTTGACTTGTAGAAGTAATGTTTGTTGCAGGAACTTTGTTTCCCTCAATTTTTCCATTAATGCTAACTTAACAGGTTTCATCTTGATTACCCTCTGGAACTAAACGTAAACCCAATGGGCATGAATGGGCTACAAGCTTGGGCTAGCAGTGCTAAGGCAAACTAAATGCCCATCCTTTGGGAATGGGATTAAGAAATCTGCACTATGCCAAAACTTTGGSCATAATCTCACCTCTGAGTGGTGGCTTCATTAAGAAGCCAGGAACACACAAAGAGCTGAAGGTGACCACAGCACAGGCAGTGCCCTTACAGACCAAGGACCTATGTGGAAGAGAGAGCTGGTTGCTAGTGGCAGGGTCAGCTTTCCCAGACTGGATAATAGAGGTAATTAAATCCAAGATACATCTAAGGAGTCCAGCCAGGAGCAGTAGGAGGCAAGGAAGAAGGTAAACTACCTGCAGTGGATGTCTAATAGGAATCCAGGAGACAGCAGCTGTCTAAGGGCCCTGAGGGCCTTAATTGCCTTGAGTAGCCTCACCTGAGACTTCCTCCCACACCCTACCCAGGGTATTTAAGCCTAGCCTTGGGCTTTCATTCCATTCCTCAGATCACTGCTTGGGCCTCTTCTGGAACTCTCCAGAGCCAGAACAGGCCAGGAAATCTACTGTCATTATTACCTAGTCATTGCTCATCTGCCATCACCACCCTGCTCGCCTGCTTCTGGGGCCCTGAACACTGCTGGTAAGGTCACCACCAAGCCTACACCATGACCTTACCTTGTCTTAGAGTGCAGCCCTATGCWTGCTGCTTCTTGGCAGGTTGGACACAAGTGTTCCACAATGCATGTCCACCATTGATTTCAGGATGCAGGGCTGGAGGCACACTACCTGCAACAGAGGATCCACAGAAAACAAGGATCTTCAGTGTAATATAGCTTAGGCTCCTGTGCCCAGGCCTGAGCTTAAATAAGGCTCCCAGACCACTGGGAAGAGAGGGTGTGTGGTAGTCCCAGGTGAGGCTGGTCAGAATCATTAAGGTGTCCTGGGGTCTTCATGGTCCTCACACTGAGATGAGGAGGAAGAATGTTTGAAGTGGTTGATAAGGTGAAGTTGTGAAGAGCTGGAAAACACAGGAACAAAAAGAGGGAAGCTGCTGAATGGGAGTACCCTGTGGGGCCAAGCCTGTGGAGGGGTATGTGAACCAACATGGAGCTCTGTGCTTTCAAGGGAGACATTAAGCACTCTGCTAAGCAAGGCTCTGGTGAGCTGTCATCACGCTCCTCATTTGATTGGTGTCTGTGACCTTTAATTTCTTGCCTGTTCTTGAGGAAGGTTAGTTAAAGCACAAGTGTGCAGGGAGCACATTATTCCCGGGTTGCATTTGGGCACTCAGCAGGTATCTGTGAGGCTGAAACACCTCCTAGAGGAACTAAAGCACATGGGCTTCTGAGGCCTGCGTGGCAGAAGCAGAAATGGCCCCTTTGAGATCATCAGGGCTACTTGTAGGCTTGCTGGGCTGGCAAAGTTGTCAGGATGCTGTTTGCCCGGGTTTCTTTTTGGGCCTCTCGTGCCTTGTTGCCTTGTTCTGTGATACACTGGCCACAGTCCACCAATGTGCACTGCGCCTGGAGGCTTGGGCCYGCCCTGGGCATGGACCCTTCTGGTGGTGGGGCCCCCAGTAATATCCCCCAGGYACTGCAGGATCCAGCCTGTTGTGGGAGCAGAGGTGTTAATTCCTGCCAAACCTCCTGCAGGCATTGCTCTCATGTGCCTCTCCCTGGCCTAGTCTGCAAGTGCTGTTCCTTGGGCCCTCTAGCAGGAGCCCACCTCTCGCAAAGCCACTAATGCATGAAACAGATGAGCACGTGGCTTAACCAGTTCTGCTTAGTTTTGATCTTTTTATTGTTAGTAGTATTTTGTGTTTGGCTAAGGACATTCTCTTGATACTACAGCTACAAGCAAACACTAGCGTTTGTTTAACTTGGGCTGATAGCATGCTGAGAAGTTAGGGGATTTTGCAAGCACCAAGCTCTTTGTAAGCTTCAGGTCAGCTGTGGAGCGCTTGGATAGGTGAACAGCATCCTCATCTTATGGGGATGGGGGGAAAAAGTGAATAGTGGAGTAACARTCCTGCAAGAAGAGATGGCAGGAGTTGCTTCTGGGTATTTTTGCCCCTGTGCCTCTCCCCCAAAACCAGTTTTGTGGTGTCGCTAGCACCACACCATCAGCAGTTATTGGAACCTCTTTTGCTGCAGGAAATCAGGCATAGCATGCCCTGGATTTGCACTGCTGCTGTGTAGTCATGCAAGCCCATTCAGAGCAAGCGCGTGACGCCATGTAAGGCTTTCTAGACACTGTGTTTTTGCTTTGTGCAGGTGGGCAAAAAAGGGCAAGGCAATGGAAAGGAGGCCTCTGTCTACATGAACTGTATGCTATTAACAAAATACCAGAGAAAAATTTATCTTAGGAAATGCTTTTCACTTGAGAGTTTCAGAAAGCTGTACTACATTGAGTGAAAATAAGTAATAGAAAAATGTATGTGCATTAAAAAAGAATGTATTCCTTAGCTGTTTCACATTTCTGCGTTACTTGTTTAAAACATAGCAGCATAAACAAACGGCTTCCAGCCACAGGGAGCCTCCRCGCTGCCACCTGCTGCTCTACTTGTACCTGCTGCTGGAAGCGAAAGCCCCGGGCCGGAGCCGCGCGGAGCGGGGCCCCTTCCCGGCCGCGGCCGCAGCGGGATGGAGTCGGGCGGGAGCAGCCGGKGCCGCCGGGACTCGGCCCCGTCCCCTGCGCGGGAGCCTCCGGAGCGCCGAGCGCTGGAGCCGGTGAGTGACGAGCGAGGGGCGCCCGGGGCAGGGGGCGCTGGGTGTGGGGGGCCGTGGGGCGCAGGGCTCGGTGCATTGAGCCCGGCGCGGGTGGGATCCATAGGGAGTGCGGGGCGCTTCACACACTGCGAGCGCTTGTGTCACTAACTGGAACATGACTGTTGGTTGTAACTGTAAGAGGAAATAGCAAACCCCTGTTTATCTGGTTAATCGATTGATGTGATTGATGTGATTAGCTTGTTGGGTTTGTTTATGTGGTAAACAAAACCTTGTTGATGGGGGCTTGGAAGTACTGGGTGATGGGGACTCCTGGGTGTCCCCGTGCCCCCTCCCTGCTCGTGCCTTTGCTGCACGTGTGTGACTGAGGCTGCACTGGCTCCGAGCTGCACGTGGGGGCTGGACGCTGAATAAAACGTTGCTCGGAGGAGATGGGCCCTGCCGGGGCTGTGCCTCCCCATGCCCTGTTGCGCCCGCCCTGTTCCCACGTTGTAAATCAGTCACTGTCACAACCTGCCCATTGACATCATCTCTAAGAGTCCATCCACATGGAGCGATTAGCTCATTAACAGCYAAGGAGTTAATTAACTGGTTCAATTAACACTCCCTCCTCTCTGGTAACTAACGGGTCCGGTGGCTGCACAGCCCCTGCACCAGGGGCTCCCAGGCGCCTCTCGCTCCGTGGAGCTGGGGCTGGTGTCTCAGGGTGCCCTCAAACAGATTCCACCCCTGCTGAGGGGCCCCCTGCTCAATCACCCCTCGCCCTCCCACCACCCACAGCTGGTGACAGAGAAAGCCCCTGGRGCTGTTAACAGTCACTGCTCTGCATGAGTAATGAGATGCTAATGAGATGCCATGAAGGTCCTCACCCACCCCCCCAACCTCTCTGCCGCTGCCCAGGCGGGATCGCGAGGGGGCGGGGCCGGGCGGCCTCTTCCCGCCACCCACGCAGCTCCCGCCCGGCGCCTTCTCAGCGCGCTCCATTCGCTCCTTCCTCGTTCCTGGTTCCCTCCCCACGGAGCCGCGGCTCCGGTTCCAGCACCGCCCGCTCCCGCCGCCCTTCAAGGCTGCTCGCCCTCGCTCGGCGGCGCCCCCTGGCGGCCGCTTCGGCCACTATGGGAAGGGGCAAGGGGCGGGAAAGAAGCGGGGAGCGGCGCAAAGAGGAGGCCGAGGGCAGGAGAAGGTGGGGACACAAGAGCCGAGGAAAAAGAGCAAGAGAAGGAGGAGGCCCTGGGGACCCTCGGGGCCCATATGCCTGAACTACCGCCCCATGTGCTGCCGCGGGGACACCGAGGGTCCAGGGCAGTCCCTGGAGCCCAACACGGAGCCTCGCGCCGTGGGGCCTCGCGGGTGCCCCTGGGGCCGGGGGCTCCGTGCAGCCCGTAGCCCMCTGCGCGCTCCCGGCGGGCCGGCAGCCAGGGCAGAGCTGTCGGCCTCCTGCACGGGCCGGGGCTGCCCAGGCGCTCCCGGGGTGTTTTGTCACTTGACAGCGGGCGAGGGCGACGGAAGAACCCGACACCAAGGGAAAGAACGCTCRTGTTTACTATTAATATCGAATAATGCAGAAAAGAAACGATGCATCTAACAAAACAATAGGCTTACTATGTGCTGAGTGTTAACAACAGACAAAATAAGCAAGATAAWGCACTTAACCGTTACTGTATGAGAGAGAGAGAATAGGGATTAAGAAAAGACATCACCAATGGCCTCAATACATTACCATCATTCAGATCTGCAGTGGTTGGGGAGCCCCTGTTTCAGCGAGGATCTGGGGAAACTTCCTGGCAATTGGGAGCCTTAGGTGATGCGTCCACCCCTAAGCGAGGTCTCCAAAGTCGTCATAAGAGGGTTCAGCTTTTATAAAACCAAGTCAGCAGAACTTGCACTGTCTTTGTGAGTGGTAACATCTGGTATGTCCTACTTTCCTCCTCATCTGGGACCAGGACATGGCCAGAGCCCCGGCTTCAGGTGGGAAAGTTCCCTTCAAGGTCAAAAACCCTTCCATGAGAGCCTATGAACGTTAGGATTTCACRGGCCCAYGTGCAGGTTGGCATAGGMCATTTACAGGCGAGTTCTSTGTACTTGTACAAGGCAGAGCCGTATTCAGCTGCAAGTCAACCCTGCCTTGGGCCTGTGGTTCAGGCCCTAGCACTTGACCGGCACCGCGTGGCTGCACTGGAAGGTCCCTCATGGTCACAGCGTGGGCAGCTTGTGTCCAGCTAACTGCTGAGCAGGGCCARCCTGGGGACTCACTAGGGCCAAGCAGCCCTTATAAGCAGGGGTAGCTCTATCCCCAGGAGAAGGGTCATGAGAGGGGTGGCAGACAAAGRATTTCGTGCTAAATGACAAAGCATCTTGCAGGGGACCAGGTAGAAGTGAGACTAAGCCCCAGGGTTTTGAGTTTTATTTCTCCTCCATGTTCAGGCTGGCCCAGGCTCCATTTTTCTTAYGAAGGGAATGAGAAAGGTACTTGCTGAGGTGCAAGTCAACTCAGCTGGGCTTTTACAGACCATCTGCTCAATGAACAAGTAATTCCTAATTGTGTCTTGTACCTGAAGAGCACCTTGACGGAGTAGCTCTTGCTTCAGAGCAAGAGGGCCTCAGCCATCCCTATATCATGTCTGATCTGAATTTTAAGGGAAAAAGCTTAATCACCATCCCCTTTTGACTTATAGAAGTATAACAAAACAACGTTTGAATGCCTTGCACTTGCTCAAAGCCTGTTTCTCTCCCTGCTGACCTTGTCAGATGAATCAAGACTSCAGTGTGATATGAGGGAGCCCTGTGCAACCATCAGGGGAGGCAARGTAAACCCTTGCACCTGAAGTCATTTCCAAGTAGCCAATACCATTTTTGATTCATGGTATTCCCAGAGCTGTTGTATTTGAAGTGCTTATTGATGCTTGCCCTGTTGGGATAAAGGGCTTTGAGCTGACTCAAACCTGCCATGCACCTTCACAGGGATGGTGGATACCCAGGGTTGTTTCAGTGAGTAAATTAGAGGCTAATAATGGCTACTGCATTGGCTGTGTGTTCAAATGAACTGCATGCTTGTATTGGGAGCTCAGGTGACTGCTGAATCCCTCTGCAGAGAGAAAAATCCCATGTATGATCAAGTAAATCCTCCTGAATGTTTCCCTCTCAGATGCTGGCTTGTATCCCTTTTGCTTGATACACTTTGTTAACTGCTGGAGTGATGCTTCAAGGCCACCTGGATTGGTTTCCAACAGGCATTTCTTAGCATCATTAGCCTCTGTGGCCTCTAAATCCTTTCAGAAATGTTCTTCTGAAAATAGTTGACTGTCATGCTTGGGGACCTTCCTGGCAGAGCTCAAAACTGAGTCAAAAGGATTGCCTGAAGAGGTTCGTGGTTTGCTTTCAAGTCTTTCAAGCCAGGTTTCCTTCGCAGCCTAGTGCTGCTGATGCCTCCCACACCCTTGGGGAGCTGCTGGTCCTTCCTTCTGAGCCCCTTGGAATGGGAGGGGGGGCCTTGGGTTTCTGCTCAAAGTCGAGTACGGGGGTGAGGTCAGGTTGGAGGAGATAAAGAGCTGGAGACCTGCTTGTGGAGAGCCCCGTAGATATCCAGCGCAGCCCTATCCTGCCTCCGAGCCTGACCCAGAGGGCTGCTGGTGGGAAGGAAGCAGGGAGGGAGCTCTTGGTCTAAGTCCTCAGCYCTGTACTAGGGGGGGCTGGTGTCTCTTGATTCCCCCAAAGCAACAGGTTGGAGCTGTTGGTGACCAACAAATTGAGCTTCCTGAATTTTGTGGCAGAAGGATGGAAGGAAATGGGGGTGASCCCTTTTGATGCCACCCCTTCCCTGTGGGGTGATGGAAGAGGAGCTGCTGGCTCCCTCCCCCTGTAGAAGAGGCCAGGCCTGGTGCCTGTGCTGCACCCAGCAGAGCTGTCTCTGGCAGCCCTGTGCTGATCTGGGGGTGCTTGGGGCTGGTGCAGGCTGTGCTGCAGATAGGTGCTGCTCAGGGTGTCTGCTTGCAGCCRTGGGCTCTTTGCCGAGCTCTGTGTGTGTTTGTGTAGGAGAGGAGCCCTCCCCTTCCTGGGTTTTGACAGCTGGTTTTGGTTTTCCAAGTTATTATTTATTTTCTGTGCTGTTTTGGGGCAGTTCACGGAGCCTGGGGGCRAGAGCATTGACTCCATTCTACAGTGTGGGTCTTGAGAGAGCGTTAGCTCCTGAACCTGAGAAGCTGGGGCCTTCCTGCAAGGCAGGCAGTGCTGGGCTGTGAAGGCTGCATCCAAAAGCTGGCAGATGGAGTCATTAGGTTGTTTGCCTCATGCTGCTTTRAGGTTTTCTGGATGCCCAGCTCTGCACAGCTGCTTCAGGGACTGCCTGGAAATACYGTGTCTGTGAGTGGATCCTGTGACCGCTTCAGCAGTCTACAATGTGCACAGAGACTTGGGCGGTGTGAGATACTGCAGCACCTAGCAGCTCCCTCTGCTCCCCCCCAACCACCGTGAGACTGCTGAGTTCAGCACAGAGTACTTCAAAGTTATCCTTGGTTAGCACAGCTTAGCTGGGTGGTTTGGGTGTATTTGGGCTGAGAGGGTTTTGTGGGAGAAAAAGCCAGGGATTTGGAAAGTTGCGCTTGAGATCCACTGTCATGTGTAGCAGCTGGAATAGGGGTTTGGAAGGAGAGCAGGAGCCCACTCTGAGCAGCTCCAGAATGGGTGAGTTATTTCCATAGACCAAGTAAATGAGCAGCAGAGAGATGGCAAATACTGTCGGACAAGGAGCAGTTTATTGAGTTGAATTGTGCCTTAAAATGATGTACTAGATGAAATTCTCAGCTAATAACCAGAGTAATTGASAGGTCTGGTGCTAAAACTTGAGCATGGAGCTTCCTGAGCAGGCTCATATTTTGTCTTTAACTCTGCCTGGGGACTCACCAGTGTAAAAAAGCTTGGAGATGGGTATTTCTTTTCTCTTTCTTTCTTTTTTTTTTCCCCCTTCATAATGAATGATAAAACTTGGTTTTGTTCTGTAAACTGTCTTGGTTTCTTCCTGACAGGTCTCTGCAGCTTTATCAAAATGCTGGATCCTGAATATGCTGGTGGCCAGACTGGATCTCCCCTTGGGGAGAGTGACACTGGCTTAGCTGTGAAGAAGAAGRGTATTTCTCCTAAGCTCCTTGGTTGCCCAAGGATGCTGACCTGGCACAGTGATGAAGAGCTTGTTCTCAGTGGAGTTGCTTCCCAGAGCTCTCCGGCTGCATACTCCCAGGCAAGGATACCTCTCCTGTGTTTGAGGTAGGTYGTTATGTGTATGTGCATRCAGTGATGCTGTTAGACCTCTTGTTCCAATTAATTATTTGGGTATGTCACCAAAAAGSTGAGTTTGTCTGCTTGTGTTCCTCTCTTCTGCGGTAACAGCCRGGAGTGGGGAATGTTCAAAGAGCCCAGGATACTTTCTGTCTCTGGTAGAGGCTCTCAGTGGGGTGGTTGGCCTTTGAATATCTTTGTGGATGAAGAATTGGTATTTATTTGCCTGCTGCTGATTGCAGCTCCCTTGAGTGCTTTGCTGATAAAAGGAAAACAACAGGCCCTGGGAATATTYTTTRCTTCCCCTCAAGCAAGCATGTGAAGGACCAGCATATATACCTGACAGTCCTGCTAGCAGCAGGCAGAAAAGCTCTGTTGCCAACCGACATGCCASTACCCGAGCCTGCCTTTTGGGTGAGAAGGAATCGCCAGCGTTCCAGCATTGGAGACCCCTTCCAGTGTTGTGTTTGAAAGGTTCACACCGCTCTTAGTCCCCATCAAAGTGTCTCTAAGGAGAAGTCTCGTGTGAAAGCCCGTGAGGGGGTTTTAGCCAGACTGCAGYGTAGTCAGAGTGACTCCCCTGGTTTGAGGAGCTTGGTTTGAGGGCTGCCAGTTGTGGTAGCCTCYTTGCCTGTATGGGTAGCAAGGGGAGTTCAAGACCATTGCTTTTAACAGGAGGGGAGGCTTTTTTCATAGAATCATAGAACRCTTAAGGTTGGAAGGGACCTCTAGAGGTCATCTAGTCCAACCCCCCTGCACACGCAGGGTCTCCTAGAGCATGTGGCACAGGGTGGTGTCCAAGTGGGTTTTGAAGATCTCCAGAGAAGGAGACTCCACAACCTCTCTTGGCAATCTGTTCCAGTGCTGTGTCATTCTTTCTTCAGTTCCTGTGGAACTTTTGATGCCTCAATTTGTGGCTGTTCCCTCTAGTCCTATCACTGGCCACCACTGAAAAGAGGCTGGCCCCGTCCTCTTTGCTCCCTCCCTTAATGTGTTTATGTACCCTGATCAGGTCCCCTCTCAGTCTTCTCTTCTCCAGGCTCCCTCCTTGCCCCAGGCTGCGCTGTGGGAGSTGGGAAGGGCAGACAATGCGCGTGTCTGCCCTGCTCCCTCCCGCCAGGCTCTGTCACCTCCCCGCTGCTGTTGCGGGGGGCAGACACCTCCCGGTGACACCCAGCCCTGTGCGGCTCCTGGCACCAGCGCTGGGGAGGGAGGGAGGCAGCGGCCTCGGCTCCGGCTGGGCTGTCGCTCCGGGCTCCACATGGGAGCTCGGCCTGTTGGTTCCTGGGATGTTCCACCCTGTCTCAGTGTGCACGGGGCTGGCTCCGTGTCTGCCGGGAGAGCAAATGTGACCTGCAGCTTCCAGCGCAGCCCGGGGCAGTCACCAGGGGCCAGGTCCCCCGGGGACACGAGCACCGTGGCTGGGGCACATGGGACCTGCTCGGACCACGGGTGCCCCGGCGTGGCCTGTCTGTGTGCAGCCCCGGCGGGGTCTTTCCAAGGCGGCGCTCGTCCCCTCGGGTGCCCTGTGCCGGCAGCGCAGGCACTGCCGCTCCTGGGAGCGAGCGATGCCMACGGGGGGCGGCAGCGGGGCCGGCTCCGCGCGTGTGACGAGGGGGCGACCGGGACGGGGGCTCCGTGGGGCCGGGCGGGGCCCGGAGCGGCCGCCAGGCGGCGCCGTCGGGGCGCCTCGGGCGCTGCAGGGTCGGTCCCGGAGCGGCCGCCAGGGGGCGCCGCCGAGCGCGGGGAGGGGGCGCGTTGAGAGTCGGCGGGTGCCGGTGGGACCCGAAGCGGAACCGGGTCCGGGAGCAGAAAGGGAGCAGGAGCCGGAGCGGCAGCCGGAGCTGCGGGAGCCGGGAACGGAGGAAGGGGCGAACGCAGAGGGGCCGGGCGGGAGCTGGAGGCGGAAGAGCCGCCGGGAACTGCCGCTCGAGCGGGGCCACTTCCCGGTAGCAGGAGGGCAGCGGGCGGGAGCAGCCGGTGCCACCGGGCCCCGGTTCTGGGGGCTGCCCTGAGGCCTCCCAAGCAGCAGAGACCAAGGGCTGCGTGTTTGGGTTCCAGACCAGCCCCTAGGGGCTGTTTTGGGGGGCTCAGAAACAGAGACCAAGTTGTGCRTTTTGGGGGCTCCAAAGCTRCTTCCTGGGTCTAGTCTGGGAGCTCAGAAAKGGAGACCAAGTTGTGTGTTTTGGAGCTTGGAAACAGAGACCAAGTCGTCTGTTTCCAGCCCAGAAAGAGAGGCCGAGGGACTGGCGGGGTGGGTGCCCCTTTGGTGTGGGGGGTGGGAGGGGGATGGAGGGTGGGGCAGCAGCTGGTCTGGGTGGGAGCAGGGGGTGGTTGGGTATGGGGACCCTCATCAGGGGTGGGATCTGTTCGAGGGCACCCCAAGGGCAGGGCAGCCACCCGGGGACCACCTGGGAGCCCCTGGTGCAGGGGTTGTGCAGCCACCGGACCTGTTAGATACCAGGGAGGAGGGAGTGTTAATTGAACCAGGTATTCAGTTAACTCCTTGGCTGTTAATGAGCTAGGTATTCAGTGTGGATGAACTTAATTGAAGATGGCAGCACTATGCAAGTGGTGACAGTGATTGATTCACCACCCTGTCAGTTGGGAACAGGGCAGGTGCAGCAGKGAATGGGGAGAGCAACAGCAGCAGTGACAGCATCTTGTCCACCCAGCAGTTTATTCA